>CM035105.1:44024934-44624934 GCA_020205505.1 Panax japonicus | reverse complement strand
TCAAAGAAGAATGGATTGACAATGAGAAGAGAGCTGTTCAGCTCGACAAGAAGGCAAGGAACATTTTGTTTCAATCTTTAGAAGACGATCTGTTCAAAAATGTGGTCAACAGTAAAATAGCAAAGGAGGTTTGGGAAGCACTAGTTATCATGCATGAAGGAATGGAAGAAGTAAGAGAAAGCAAACAATCTCTCCTGACACAGCAATATGAAATGTTCGCTCATGTTCAAGGAGAAAACGTCAGTGTCACGTACGAGAGATTCAATGTTCTGCTCAACTCTCTACGAGCTTATGGAAATGTGACGCCCCCAAATTCTCTACATTCACTGTAGCCAATTTGGTGCTCACTTAAATATTCTATAAGATAATAATTCCTATAAATCCAAGATTCACAGTACTCATAGTAAATAGTAGTTCTCGTCAGAACAATCATTGTAACTGAGTACCCTCACTTGGATGTACAGTTTCAGTATCTTATAGATATTTCTTCCATATCTATTATTCTTATATATATCTGACCTCCATATTATTAATGTTAGAGTTCTTGGAACTGAGTGAAGCGCTACCTTAGTGCATCAGAGACCAATGTCTGTTAATGCTATCATTCAGATATATATAATTCTTATAGACACTGTACACTTTTCTAATTCCATTAGAATGATAACTAAATACTGCAAACAAATATTACATTAAACAAATAATATACTGTTACTATTACATTATATATTTCAACAAATATCCATGTCTTAAGCCTTTTATCCACAATATTGGAACTTTTGGAATATATTATTTTTTATCTCTAAATGAAAAAAAATATTTGCAGGGATGAGCTACAGAAAGCTCAGCAAGTTTTGAACAATAAACGAATGTTATACATATATCAATTCTAAAATAAATGAACATAAAGTTTAGAGTAGTTGTGACAACCCAAAAATTGGTCCAATCCATCTAACCTATTCTGAGTCGCCAAATGCATGGTACAGACAACAACTACAACTTTATTACAACAATTGTCATGCAAAATACAACACATATCCTGTGAATTTTGATACAAATATATACCAACTGTGACTCTCATCCCAACCTTGGATAACACGTCACAATGGCACCTTACATAAAGGTATAGTTAAAAACTGTTTTTAAAAATTAAAACCTTTGGGAAGTGCTCAAGGAAACCTTCGTGCATGGAAGGCCATGCGTTTATGTAGCAGCACCGAATTCGAGCCCCAAATCACTTCGGATCCGGTATACTATTTCTACCACTATTTGCGAAAGATATAAACATAAATTGTTTATACAATACATTACACACTATTTTCCCCAAGGTCGAGTAACCTTAACTTAAACACCATTCATAAAATATCTATTATACAACAATATTTATCAAAATATATTATTACAAACAAGCCGCACTTTATATTCCAAGCTGAACTTGGCCTTAACCTTTTTCCTGTATCCGAACACGTTCGCCTTATCTGCAATGTTTTATCATGATATAGCAAGGGTGAGCATGAAAGTTGTCCAGCAAGTTTATATACAATAACATAACGATATATCATGATTGAAGAGTATGAATAATAAGCTGGCTATAATTCATCAAGATAATTGAGAACTAGCACGAACAAACGTTTGACTGAACAAGTTTTATACATGAACAAACATTTCTGAACCAACTGGTAATGAAGGTGATCAGCCTTTCATACCTGACTTATACATGCAAGATGTATAGAGTACAATTTTCATGGCAATCAGCAATGATTAACCATAAGCTTGAATAAACTACTCTTATTAGAGTTAAGTAAATGAAACTTGCCTGAACCGTTGATTACCGTAACGTAATTTAATAACGCTTTACCCGAAGACCTAATATTAATATATAGATCTCCAATAATTAGAATAATATCATTACAGTATAATATTGTTATATTTATACACACAGAATAACCTAAACACATAGCACATAACCCTATCAGTCTATACAACACATAAGACATAGCATCAAGTTAAACTATTGCAGTTTGACTTGAAACCGACACAATTCTATCATCCCGACGGTCTAGTCGGACGAATATTGAGTTTAAGTTCAATTAAACTCTGCCTAAACACTTAACAATTATCCCAGATAATTTCTTATCAGAGAAAACATTTTTCCTAGGCTCGTAATAATTTTCGGATAATTATTACCATTTATCAACATTTTTCAATCCTTAAAACCGTATTTAAATAAATTAAATACCACTTAATACCTTAATCATTAATAAAAATATTAATGAAAATCATTACATAATATTATATTATAATTATAATATCACAAAGTATTTTTAATGTAATATCCTAGATTTTTCCATGTAATTAAATAATTTCAATAAACAAACTTATGTGAAATTCTTACGTGACAATTATTTTTAGATGAATTATTATTATTATTTTTTTTTATTATATGCTATGTGATAAGATGCATATTAATGGTTGTAACGGTTAGGCCAATTATTTAAATTGGTTAAGGATGGAAGTAATTCTAATTAATTCCATGGGATGACTTACAAATATGAGTTTGAGTTTGGTGTCACGATTGACTTTTTGGTCAAAGTTAACCGGTTGACTACGAAAATTTTGAAGTTGAGTTTGATGAAACGGATAGTCCCATGACGTTCGGGACGTCGACTTTAGTAGGAATCGATATAAGTATCGGACACATTGGACAACGAGGGGCAAAATGGTCAAATTAATTATTTAACTGATTAAATGATTAAAAATAATATTTTTAAGTTCATATGAATAATAGCTGGGGCCATGTGACCTGCATATTGGGATAAAAAGTAAGGAGTATATGCGTATATAGTAAGATAGAAGAGGAGGGAGCTAGTTTATTTTATAAACTCAAACATTTTCATTTTCTAAACCCCCTCCATAACTAGGCTAATAATTAGAGGAATGAATGGTAACATAATGATATCTAATCATGGGGGAGTTATAAGGGACTAGAGAGTTTAGTTGATTACACCATATATATGTACATTACATCTAAACTCATTCTCCTCTTTCACATCCATATTCTAACCAAGAGAGCAAAAGAGAAAGAAAAGAGAGAATTGTGAGTGAGAGCTTGGGAGCAACGAGTTCTGGAGATTTTGGGAGAGGCTAGCAATCAAGAAGAAGCATTAGAAGCGATCAAAACAAGAGGAATTCGTCCATAAGGTAAGCATTCAAGCTATTTTCTATGTTCCTAAGTAAAATGGTGGAGAAAATGCATGAATTAGTATGGTTATTGGTTTGTCTTGTTTGTAATGCCATGTTTAGGTATGATTCTACTATGTGGCGGTTAAGGAAGGAAAATTCTGGTATAAACATGTTACTAATTCGTATAGAATCAAGAAATCTTGCCATGTATGCTAGCTAATTGATAAAATGCCTCTTAGATGCTAATTTGATGAAAACATGAAAAGTTAGAGAATTGAATGGTTGTAACATGTATATATATGTTATTAGAAGTGGTCTAGATAATAGGAATCAAAACCCATGCATGCTAGAATCAAAATCATGATTTTCTCAAAAGTTGGGTTAAACTAGTTTGCATGATTTTTTTTGGATTTTTGGTCACTCGAAATCATGTCTTAGATTATCCATTTGGGGCATGTAATAATTTTGTAAAATAGTATGTAGCATGTGGTATAACATGACCAAATTTCGTTCGGATCGAAGCTATTTTGAGTGAGTTATGAAAATCATAAGCAAACATGTTAGAAACCGAAAAGAAAAACAAAACTGTGAACTGCTGACCCTAAAGACAAAATTCGGTACTAGCTACAGTTTCTAGAAAATTATGGGCTTTTGGATTATTATAGTAGACTGAATAAGCTTTCCATAGACTCCGGAACGGACTAATTCCGACTTCGGAGCAAAGAGTTATGACTTTTCAAAGTAGTTGTGTCAAATCTGTCCAGCAAATTCGGTACAGTCCTCTTGTACAGATTTCCTGGAATTTTGTGCTTGGAATTTGAAGATGGTCCATGAACGAAAGTTGTAGCCCCAGAAGTTAGCTTCGCGTGGGCGCAAGAATCGCTCAAAAATGTTTTAAAACGAATTAGTTATGCCTGTTTTAGCGAGATATGGTAAAGCTAAAAAAAAATGTAAAAACTGTTATGTTTGGGCATTTTTAATTTCTATTTTGGGCTGCCTATGATGTCTAAAATGGGTGGCATATATTTTCTAAATATATTCTTTTATGATGTTTATAGTATATCTATAGGAGACCCTTATACTTCAAACTAGATTGTGTATGAATGATGATTAACGAGACACATGTAATTAGGTTACGTGAAGGTTAATTACTAGCGTGTATTGTAGCAGGCTCATCAGGCAAGTTTCCTAACCCTAATTTCTTTTGGGTATTTATTAAATCCTTACTAATATTATTGCAGTAAGGGTAAGATTTGGACTTGTGTTAGTTATTTATTCGTGCAAGTTCCTAACCTTGAACTTCTAATTATTGTGCAAGTTTCCTAACTCAACTTGAGTTGTTAATTCAAAGTATGTTAGTGGTTAATTATTGTTGATTATACCACGTCAATAATTTATTGATTCGCACATTGTGCATGTTGTTTATGTTCATCAGGTATGAAAGGCTGATCACCTTCATTACCATAAGTTTCAGTTAAACTTGTTTATATTAATTGTTGACATCCAATATCATTGGTTCAGTCATTCAATCGTTGAAACTTGATTCATGTTATTTCACAATTATCATATTGTTAAAAACTTGAAAGCTTATTCATTCTTTTCAATCATGATATATATCTTCATTGTATGTAAAACTTGCTGGGCAAATTTGTTGCTCACCCTTGCTATATCATGATAAAATTTTCAGATTAAGGAGAAAGCTTGAATAAGGTCAGAAGCAAAGTCAAAGTGCAAGATTAATTTATGTTGCAGTTAAGTCTATAAATTTTCTATTGAAAATAACATTGTAAACCTTTTTAATATTGAAGGTATGTATTAAGTTAAGCTTGTAGACCTTGGGACTGATGTGTAAAGTTTAATGTATAAACAAGGTATGTTTATATCTTCCGCAAACAGTGATAGAATTAGTATACCGGATCCGCGGCGATTTGGAACCCGGATAAATATTATTATTTCTTATTGTTAAGGTTTACTTAGTTAGATGATGGTGTATGTTGTATCGTGAGCACCAAGTTCTGTAATCGATGATTATACGGATTTGGGGCGTCACAAGTTGGTATCAGAGCTGTAGGTTATAAACCTTAGGTAGGTGTACCTTAGGCTATAACCGCGAAGATGATAAGTAATAAACTCGAATAGAGTTTAATCGATAAGAGATAAATTTTTGGAAATTCATTATTAAAGTAAAGAGAAAGATAAAGAAGATTCAAAGAAGAATCTTGAAGAGCTATAAGGATAAGAATCCGGAGTTACCTGACTCCAGTAATAGAGATGAAAGGTGATACTAAATAGACGGTGTTTATAAGATGAAAAGTGTAAATAAAATCTTGATATAATATGATTAAAGAGAAGAATAAGAAGATCGTAAAATAAAACGATCGTATGCATAAGGAGAAATGATTACAAAAATAAGATCACCACGTGATCAGATTAAATCATTGAATAACATATGATTTGTTAAGTGATTAGAATGATATAGCTTTATGCTATAAAGAGAAGGTACTATGAAATGGTACAATGTAAACTCAGAAAAGAGTGGTAAATGTTAAGATACGGATTAAAGAAAATCCGTATTAAGAAAAGAGAAAGTTAAGAGTATGTGGGTTTTCAATTGAGGACTCAGATCAGTATCTGAGTTGTATGATTCCTTGTATGGGCGGGGAATTTGTACTTGGTTTTAGAATCACTTAGCTTCCTGGTTGATAGAGTGGTTAGGTTGACAAATTCTTTGTATGGGCGGGGAATTGTCCTCTAAGCTTCCTATATTGATTAGTGGCCGAGTTTGGTTTAACAACCACTTAGTTTCTGACATTAATTATCATTGGAACCTAATGTCACGCTATTTGCTATATGCATGTTGAGAAGGTGGTTCTTTTCTCATGTGTATAACGAATAGGTAGAGGATATAAGGTTAAGTTGCGAGTTCTTAAAACTCATACTTATGGTAGGTTCGTGACTCATAATTATATGATATGTTTTTGAACCCCTCAGCGAATGGACGTCTATGGTCTGACTAGGATAAGTTCTTAAACTCATATGATTGTGGCAAGTTCCTGAACTCATAACGTGTGGTAAGTTTGACGAACTGGGTATAGATAAGTGTAAATGGAGTATTGAGGATGATGAGAATAGATAGACCTATTAAGCAATGGATCATTATAGAAAGTGGAGTTGATGGTGAAAGCATATGTACTCTAAATCTACTAGCTATGCTAGACTTTCGAAATTTATTGACTTCGTGCTGATGTTTACACTTCTATTTTCTTGAAAAACATTGGATCAAATGATGGAACCAATGAGTTTTAACAACAAATACTGTTATTCGTATGTTTATGCTAATTGCTTCGGCTAGACAAAAATGATTTGTAATATATCAAAATGTATTTTATATCATTAATGCATCATGTAACCTGGTGTAAAGATGATAAAAACGATGGAGTCATCAATGCAGTATTACCTAGTGTTGGATGTGATCTAAGGATCGTCAGCCCACTATGGTATGATGTAGTATGACAAAGTCACAAAATGACGGAATCCTCAAACGGACTGTAAATACAGTGCAATATCATGAATTCATAAAAAGATTTTTGAGATTTCTTTAAGATATGAGAATATATATAAATACGTGTATATGTACATTTCGATTGATGTTTGAATTGTTGTAGAAGTCTATGCTATTTGATTCAGCTAGACGAATATTGAAAGATGTTTATGAAATTCAAGTATTTCTTGAGAAGTTATGCCAAACCAAATTATTTTGGTGCGGATTTAGATGTTGAAAAGCTGAGGTGAACAACCCTGTAAAAAAGGGACATGTTATCGGAGACAATGGTTCCGAAAGTAACGCATATAGTCGTTACGATGTTAAGATGTAATACGTTGTGCACGACGTAGGGGTACGATAGGTTGATCACCTAGAGTACTTGCAGAGAGTGTTTTCAGTCTGTGTGATTGCTAAACATTCTGTTAAAGATGGTTTATGGTGGTGATGCACTGTTAAACCTAGAGAAGAGTTCAAGGTCCGTATAGTCTTATGACTGTTAAAGGTTCAAGTCGAGATACTTGATAACCTAGGGACGTAGTTCAAGGTCTTATGACCCCTCAGCATGATTTGGAAACTTTTAAATTTCTGTTATTCATATCGCTTCCCAATTATTGAGCAATTGAGGAAGATTCTTGTTATTCTGAAAGGTGAAAGCGGAAAGGATGAGACAATTAAGCAAAGCATTATAATTTCAATAAAGAAATGAAATTTCAGAAAGAAGAGAAAAGTGAAACTCTTAAAAGAGGATGAGGTGAGGAATATGATGATCTTAGAAAGATTCGTAGAGAAAGAATTTGGTTGCAGAACCTAATGAATAAATAGATATTAAAATAAAATCTATTTTGATAAATGGAATGAATGAAAATTAGTAAGTCAAAAAAAAAAATTTCGAGGACGAAATTCTTAGAAGAAGGGGTGAATGTAATGTCCCAAGAGTTTGAGAATATAGTATATGATAATGATCCTTAGGGAAAGATAATGAACGGGTCAAAGAATATGTAATACTCAAATATAATTGAGTCTAAGTAAATGTTATAAAATAAAACGTACAAAAATTTATTATCAAGAATGGTGGGAGTAGGAAATATAAAACCTATATTAAGTTAATGTGTTGAAGTTATTCAACGAAGAGATTTGATGAAAACCTGGGTATGGTAGGGTTTCGGTGATTCCGAGGACGAAATCCTTATAAGGGAGGGTGAATGTAATATCCTAGATTTTTCCATGTAATTAAATAATTTCAATAAACAAACTTATGTGAAATTCTTACGTGACAATTATTTTTAGATGAATTATTATTATTATTTTTTTTATTATATGCTATGTGATAAGATGCATATTAATGGTTGTTACGGTTACGCCAATTATTTAAATTGGTTAAGGATGGAAGTAATTCTAATTAATTCCATGGGATGACTTACAAATATGAGTTTGAGTTTGGTGTCACGATTGACTTTTTGGTCAAATTTAACCGGTTGACTACGAAATTTTGAAGTTGAGTTTGATGAAACGGATAGTCCCATGACGTTCGGGACGTCGACTTTAGTAGGAATCGATATAAGTATCGGACACATTGGACAACGAGGGGCAAAATGGTCAAATTAATTATTTAACTGATTAAATGATTAAAAATAATATTTTTAAGTTCATATGAATAATAGCTGGGGCCATGTGACCTGCATATTGGGATAAAAAGTAAGGAGTATATACGTATATAGTAAGATAGAAGAGGAGGGAGCTAGTTTATTTTATAAACTCAAACATTTTCATTTTCTAAACCCCCTCCATAACTAGGCTAATAATTAGAGGAATGAATGGTAACATAATGATATCTAATCATGGGGGAGTTACAAGGGACTAGAGAGTTTAGTTGATTACACCATATATATGTACATTACATCTAAACTCATTCTCCTCTTTCACATCCATATTCTAACCAAGAGAGCAAAAGAGAAAGAAAAAAGAGAATTGTGAGTGAGAGCTTGGGAGCAACGAGTTCTGGAGATTTTGGGAGAGGCTAGCAATCAAGAAGAAGCATTAGAAGCGATCAAAACAAGAGGAATTCGTCCATAAGGTAAGCATTCAAGCTATTTTCTATGTTCCTAAGTAAAATGGTGGAGAAAATGCATGAATTAGTATGGTTATTGGTTTGTCTTGTTTGTAATGCCATGTTTAGGTATGATTCTACTATGTGGCGGTTAAGGAAGGAAAATTCTGGTATAAACATGTTACTAATTCGTATAGAATCAAGAAATCTTGCCATGTATGCTAGCTAATTGATAAAATGCCTCTTAGATGCTAATTTGATGAAAACATGAAAAGTTAGAGAATTGAATGGTTGTAACATGTATATATATGTTATTAGAAGTGGTCTAGATAATAGGAATCAAAACCCATGCATGCTAGAATCAAAATCATGATTTTCTCAAAAGTTGGGTTAAACTAGTTTGCATGATTTTTTTTGGATTTTTGGTCACTCGAAATCATGTCTTAGATTATCCATTTGGGGCATGTAATAATTTTGTAAAATAGTATGTAGCATGTGGTATAACATGTCCAAATTTCGTTCGGATCGAAGCTATTTTGAGTGAGTTATGAAAATCATAAGCAAACATTTTAGAAACCGAAAAGAAAAACAAAACTGTGAACTGCTGACCCTAAAGACAAAATTTGGTACTAGCTACAGTTTCTAGAAAATTATGGGCTTTTGGATTATTATAGTAGACTGAATAAGCTTTCCATAGACTCCGGAACGGACTAATTCCGACTTCGGAGCAAAGAGTTATGACTTTTCAAAGTAGTTGTGTCAAATCTGTCCAGCAAATTCGGTGCAGTCCTCTTGTACAGATTTCCTGGAATTTTGTGCTTGGAATTTGAAGATGGTCCATGAACGAAAGTTGTAGCCCCAGAAGTTAGCTTCGCGTGGGCGCAAGAATCGCTCAAAAATGTTTTAAAACGAATTAGTTATGCCTGTTTTAGCGAGATATGGTAAAGCTAAAAAAAAATGTAAAAACTGTTATGTTTGGGCATTTTTAATTTCTATTTTGGGCTGCCTATGATGTCTAAAATGGGTGGCATATATTTTCTAAATATATTCTTTTATGATGTTTATAGTATATCTATAGGAGACCCTTATACTTCAAACTAGATTGTGTATGAATGGTGATTAACGAGACACATGTAATTAGGTTACGTGAAGGTTAATTACTAGCGTGTATTGTAGCAGGCTCATCAGGCAAGTTTCCTAACCCTATTTTCTTTTGGGTATTTATTAAATCCTTACTAATATTATTGTAGTAAGGGTAAGATTTGGACTTGTGTTAGTTATTTATTCGTGCAAGTTCCTAACCTTGAACTTCTAATTATTGTGCAAGTTTCCTAACTCAACTTGAGTTGTTAATTCAAAGTATGTTAGTGGTTAATTATTGTTGATTATACCACGTCAATAATTTATTGATTCGCACTTTGTGCATGTTGTTTATGTTCATCAGGTATGAAAGGCTGATCACCTTCATTACCATAAGTTTCAGTTAAACTTGTTTATGTTAATTGTTGACATCCAATATCATTGGTTCAGTCATTCAATCGTTGAAACTTGATTCATGTTATTTCACAATTATCATATTGTTAAAAACTTGAAAGCTTATTCATTCTTTTCAATCATGATATATATCTTCATTGTATGTAAAACTTGTTGGGCAAATTTGTTGCTCACCCTTGCTATATCATGATAAAATTTTCAGATTAAGGAGAAAGCTTGAATAAGGTCAGAAGCAAAGTCAAAGTGCAAGATTAATTTATGTTGCAGTTAAGTCTATAAATTTTCTATTGAAAATAACATTGTAAACCTTTTTAATATTGAAGGTATGTATTAAGTTAAGCTTGTAGACCTTGGGACTGATGTGTAAAGTTTAATGTATAAACAAGGTATGTTTATATCTTCCACAAATAGTGATAGAATTAGTTTACCGGATCCGCGGCGATTTGGAACCCGGATAAATATTATTATTCCTTATTGTTAAGGTTTACTTAGTTAGATGATGGTGTATGTTGTATCGTGAGCACCAAGTTCTGTAATCGATGATTATACGGATTTGGGGCGTCACATTTAATACTTTAAAATCATTTTATATGATTTTCCAACACTTTAATCCATTATCCGATAATTAATATTAATATTAAAATATTAATATTTTCATGCCAAAATATCAAAAGTTATATTTTATAACTTAAAATATTTTTATATCACTTAAATTATTTTTATATAACTTATAAAACATTAATTCCATTTTTCCTTAATTTATTTAATATAATTATTAAATAAACTAATTATCATTAATATTGATTAATTAATGAATTTCATCCCAAAATATTAAAAGTCATCAAAAATAACTTAAAATATTTTCTTATACCATAATATTATTTTTCATGATTTTTCATGAATTAAAATTATTTTTAAATAATTTATTTAATACAATAATTAAATAAATAAATAACATTTATATTCCGAAAATATTAAATATTTTCAAAATATACTCAAAATAGTTAAAAACTATTTTTCAGACTTTAAAATAATTTTTTCAGAATTTATTTTGTATTTTTCATAATTAAAAACCATTTTTTTCTAATTTTTTAATTAATTTAATTAATTTCCGAAATTAAGTGTCGCTAAAGGGTTTCTGGCGACGAATCCGTCGCTAATGGTGTTCTTGAGGTGTTCTTGAGCCTTCATGTCAGTGTTCGGGTTAGGTGGTTTGACCGAGATTTAAACAATGTTCTTAAGGTTTTCTGGGCTCGTTTGAAGTGTGATCATGTAGTATGTATGTAATACTACAACACACAACCAACATCTTGATCATAACACAACATCACAGCAAGATCTAAGCTAGCCAAATGTCTGACAGCGTTGTTCTTCATTTTCTGGGTTTTCCAGAAAATGAAGAACAGACGTGGGTGCTACTTTGATCACTTTAATATCCATATCCCCAGCTTTATTTGTGTAATATAGTGGGTTAATCTTGTAGAATACATGACAGAGAACAAATTTACTACTTTACACCAACATAACAACATCACATAAGATAGATTCGAGCCGGTCAAACTACATGTCAGGAGCTGTTCTTCACGATTTCTGGGTTTTCCAGATTTCGTCAAGAACAGGTGGTCAATGATACTTTGACCATTATTATTTTTTGATCCTGATAAGGTTCTAGGTGATCTAAATGCATGAGTGTGTAGTCCTTATACCAGTCTACAACATTCCAACAATAGCTTGGCCAAACTAACAAACAACAGAACGATTCATGGCCTACAAAACCTTGTCAGAGCTTTCTGGAAATTCTGGGTTGCCCAGATTTTCAATTTCTGTGAACGGTCAACGTGGTTTGACCGAGCATAATTGATGATCTAGACTAGATCTGACCCTTCTTCCAGTTTTGGATCAAAGTACTCACGACATAGAACACATTTAAAACATAAAACACACAAATCCTTTAACACGTAAAGATCTAAGGGCTCTGACATTCGACTGTCAGGCCACTTTGTTCATCATTTCCAGATTTTCAAAAATGCTAGATTCGTGCATCTAAGTGTTATGGATCTGGGATTTAACAACCTAGATCACTAAATGACACCTTAATACACTATATTAACCAACAAACAACAACATTAAACATCAAAATCATAGATTTTGACATTTAGGGTTTATACCTCTTTTGAGCTATGATTTTCGATTTCTGACTTCATGATCTGTTCTTGGTAAGTTATGTATTGATTCTAGCTTTGAATTTTCACACACTCTCTCTCTAATTTTCGAAAATGAAGAGAGAGAATGGTTTTGGAGAAAATGAAAAGTAAAGTAAGATTTTTCTTACTTTAAATCTTTATATTTTGCACACATTAAATGCATTGATGCAAGGTGGCAAGAAATGGCTGATTTGTATGGAGGTTAGGCACATGCTAAGGCTAGGGTTAGGGCTAGGGTTGTTCACCAACCCAATATTTTGCCAAGATTTACAAGAAACCTAAAATAATACTCAAAAGGGCATTTTTGTCTTTTCGTTAAATTTCTAGATTTCTCAATTGTTGCAACCCTTAGGGTTTAGGGTTTAACCCTTTAGGGTTTAGATTTTAACCCTTAAATATTTAGCAATTTGGATTTCCAAAAATTCTCTAATTAAATTAAAATAGAAAATTTTGATTTCTAAATTATAATTAGGGCTTCCTAATTATATCATAATTTCCTAATCATGAATCAATCTTGCTAATTAGGACTAATTTATCCTAATTAAAATTGTTAATTAAGCACTTAAGATCAAAATTGTACATTAGGTCTAAAAACCACATTTTAAGGTTTTAAAATAATATTTCAATTTTAGAAATTAGATTTCCTAATTAGATTAGGGTTTCTAATAACTTGACAATTAGGATTTATATCTCCTAATTAACATTGCTAATTAAGCAATTAAATCCATCACTGCACAATTAGGGTTCAAAATGGTCATTAGGATTTTCAAACCACAAATTAGGGTTTTTTAATACAAAATAATTTTCTAAAGTAGAAATTAAATATTCGTAATTAGATTAGAGTTTTCTAATTACTCATAAATTGAAATAATTAGGATTAGGGTTTTCTAATTATCATTGCTAATTTTAGCAATTAAATCCACAATTGAGCATTAGGGTTTCTGACGAAACAATTAGGGTTCCAAAAATTGGAAATTAGGGTTTGTTAATTAATTAACCTTTACCATAATTAATACTTAATTAATAGCACTAAAGCATTAAAATTCTCCTATATATTCCCAGATTAGGGTTTCATTTTATCAAAATCTGAAATTAGGGTTTTCAGATCTAGTATTAGGGTTTCCTAATAATCAATTAAGATTTTAAATAATTAATTAGGGTTTTCCCTAATTAATTAAAATTTTAGGCGTTTAACCTTATACATACATTGCATTCCCAATCTAGGGTTTTTAATATTCGATTTAAGATTTTGTACTCCCAGAACTGAAACTAGGGTTTTCAGAACCGATTTCTAGGGTTTCTTATCAGACGTTAGGGTTTTCTAACTGAACGTAGTCGTTCTTAATATATTCATAAGGTTTGTTAGAGATATTCTTTATCTGGTCAACCCTTGACCCTTAACCACATTCTGAACACATACATAACCATAAACACAAAACATATTCACATAAATCCTTAATCCTGAATAATTCACCTATATCCTTCACTAAATTTTTAAACCCTCAAAATTCCTTTCCAATAACATCAAACGCATACACTTATTTTCTGTCTAGGTCTAATATTTGACCTTAAATCAATCATTTAAGATTTTAATAAATTGTCCATATTCTCGGGTTGTCACATTTAGGTTATGATAGATATCATATGTCCACAGAATTATCCCTGGTTAACCTAATAGACCCCAAAGAAAAACAAGAAGATTACTATCGTGGTCTTTCCAATGGTGAGTCTTCTCTTGACATACATCTATCTCCACTGTCTCTAATTAAGAATTATACTTCAAACAAACACCAAGATTATATAGGTAGTGCTCGTAGATATACTCAGCAAGTGGATGTGCATAACCCTGGCTTATGATGACACGAGGTTGTATGTCATTAGACATCTTGTATGATAGTGGCAAAACACCCTTCTAACATTGGGTTCGCCTCACCCTATTTGATTCACCAAATATAACTACTAAATGATGACCACCGTTCTATTCCCCTGTTACCCCCGCTCGACCCAGCTACACTCTTATTCCCTGAAAGGAATTGTGAAGTCAAAAGGGTGAGCACAAATAGTCTAGTAAAGAATATCATGACTAAAGATAAATAAATTATCAATAGCCTTCAACAGTAATAAATCAGAGATTTAGAACATATGGTAGATGATAAAATTTTGCAACCATAGTTGCAGCGGAACAAGCAATCCATTAGAAGAGTCAAATAGACCATAAAGTCTATTATCTTCTCCACATTAAAAGTCCACCAATAATGTTTTATCCCTGTAACATTAATCAACAGTTCCTTTCCACAATTATATAAATAACTCATAATCATAATTGTGATTCTAAATTCCTCTTCGCACCAGAACGAAGATAATTTTCATCACCTGTCTTTACCTGAAACATCAAAGATCATGGTTATACCAAATCACAGTTCTTGTTCATAATCATACTAATAAATTCATCTTTTCACTACGGGCCAAAGATATACATCAACAGACCATATTTCCACTACAGGCCAAAGATATTCAACAACAGGTCATCTTTGCACTACAGGCCAAAGATATTAATATCTCAAAGAAATATATAATCATTTCAAAATCTATATAAACCATAATTATAACCATGTTGATCAATTCTCCTTTGCACTTAAGCTAAATATATTCAATTGTAAATTCAATGGTCATGATCATACTAGTCATAATTCAACTTTGCACTACTGGCCGAAGAGAACCCATTGTCACGATCATACCAATAATCTACCCATTTTACACTCAAGTCAAAGAGAAATTTCTTCACCAGGATTATAAAAATGTTATATAAAATAATAAAAATAATATGCTCAACAACTGCATTTAATTTCAAGAGTAAGATTCATAAATCAACGATAATTTATTCAGAAAAAGAAACCAATTTTGTCGTGAATAGTACCCATGAATAGTAACTCGTGAATAGTAACTCATGAATAGTACTTCGTATTCGTACATAGTACCATGTACGTAAATAATGATATATACGTAAATAGTGCCATATACTTGAATAGTGTCGTATACGTGAATAGTGTCGTATATGTGAATAGTAACCCCGACTCAAAAAGGTAGAAATTCAACAATAAAATCCATACCAATATTTCAGTATAATGATATTGAAATAATAACATCATTAGAAAGAAAATAACATCCCTTATTATCCCTTACCTCAAAAGAGCAGCACTTCTGACTGGATATCAGATATGACGCTGAAAAAAACTTACACTGATGAATAGCAACTCACCAGGTATCTAAATACTCACAAAATACACTCGATGATCTAGAGAGAAAAAGAGAGAAAACTTATGAATTCTGATGTGATTTTCAATTCTAACTTAGCCCTCTATTTATAGGAAAATGTTACCACGCCGAAGCAGACTTGACCTGCTGCCTGATGGCTTTACCTGCTACTATTCCACCAACCAAAAATCAGCCATCTTCCCCAACAACCAAAAGTGGGGCCCACCCGTTTCTAGAACTTTCTACCAAAATCATTTATAAACCATATTTCTGAATCAGTCACCTCTTAAAATTTATAACAAATCATTTGTTCATTTTTAACGGTTCAAAATTTGTGAACATATACTCAACTTATATATGTATAACATATCCAAAAATCACAACGTTCCAACGGTAAGATTAAAAATTATAACTCACACAATAAAGCTATAAGAACACTGATTTGATCTTTTTTACCTCCAATCCGACAAAATACTGATAAAATACCTCAACATTAACTCCTTCATTTATAACCACATAAATAAATTCATCATTTATATCCACATCAAATAAATATTTCATTATCATATAAATCAATAATTAATTATTCACAAATAATTTTACAGAATCACAATAATGACAACCAGTCTGTTCCCAGGAAAGAGGGGGCTTTCTGATAAGGATTTCTCCTTACTGGCGCGCAATTAGGTGACCAAATCTCTCTTTAACAAAACTTTCTAGACATTTCCAATAATGCTATCTCATAATATTATTCAAATAATATGAATTATTGATTTGATAATGGGAAATACTGTGCAGTGACAATTATTGAACAACAATAATATAAAATATCAACGCAGCAATTATTGAACCAATAAAATAAAATATTGAATAATAATTACTGTAACAATTATTGAGTAGTGCCTTCTCATGTAAAAATCAATAATTAAAAAAATACTGTGCAATACCGTGTGCTACTGTGCAACTACGCGTATTACTGTATACACTGTATATCACCATATAATAACTAATAAATATAAAACTTTCATTTAATAAAATAATTTAAATGAAGCTGGCATTTGCAATATGAGGTTTGCACAAAGTAAAGAAGAACTTGCATTGGAAATATAAAGTTTCACAAAGTATGGAAAAACTTGCCTGTATTGTCGACTATTGTTATACAGCCTATTTAACTTCGTCTGAAGATCTAATATTAATAATATTGATCTCCAAGTTAGAATAATATCATCACAATGTATTACTGTGAATTACTGTTATAAAATAACCTAAAAACATTATCACATAATCTTATCGGTCTCTAAGACACATAAGACCTAACCTCAAGTCAAACTATTACAGTTTGAGTTGAGTTTGATACTATTTTGACAGCCCGATTGCCTAATTGGATAATTATTGAGCTTAATCCTAAAAAGACTCTGCCTAAATACTTCACAATTATATTAGATAATTTAATTATTATTTAAAACTATTTTTCCCTAACTTATAACAATTTATAAATAATTATTACTATTTATCAAAAAATTTCAATCACTTATAACTTATTTATATAAATTAAATACCACTTTATTCCCTTATCATTAATATTTATTTATTATTAAATATTAATAAAAATCATACCATAGTATTATAATATATTTATAATATTTCAAAGTATTTCTAATACCTTAAAATCATATTTATATGATTTTTAAACATTTAAATTCATTATCCAATAATTGACATTAATATTAAAATATTAATATTTTCTTAACAAAATATCAAAAGTTATATTTTATAACTCAAAATATTTTTATAACCCTTAAATCATTTTTATATGATTTATAAATCATTAATTTTATTTTTCCATAATTTATTTAATATATTTATTAAATAAACTAATTATCATTAATATTGATTAATTAATGAAATTCATCACAAAATATTAAAAGTCACTAAAAATAACATAAAATATTTTCTAATACCATAATATAATTTTTGTATTAAAATCATTTTTAAATAATTTATTTAATATTATAATTAAATAAATTAAATACCATTTATATTCCAAAAATATAAAATATTTATGAAATATACTCTAAATAATTAAAAACTATTTTTCAGACTTGAAAATAATTTTTCAGAATTTATTATGTATTTTTAATAATTAAAAACTATTTAATACTAATTATTTATTAAAAATATTAATTTTGAAAAATAAACTATCGCTAAAGGGCCCTATAGCGACAGAACCGTCGCTATAGGTGTTCTTGAACATAAACCCAGAAACATTGTCGGAGTTCAAGGTAGCTAGTTTGACCGGTTTTAATTTCTTGTTCATTGTGTTTCTGGAAAGTCTAGTGTAATAGAATTATAGTATTATTGTAATACTATAATCTCCAGCACGTTTTATGGCTAAAACATATCAAATTTGTAAGATCTAAGCCTCCCAATTCTTGTCAGTAGCTGTTCTTCATTTCTGGGTTTTCCAGAAATGAAGAATAGTTGTTAGTTACCTAATTTGGTTTCTTATAAATTGAGTTCTGTGTTTTCTTTGTGCAATCCAATGGTTCCATCGTGTAGACCACATGACAGGGTACAACTACATTGCATCATAACATTATAACATCATCCCATGAGCAAAATCTGGCATGGTCAAACCATGTCAGGAAACTTGCTCTACAACTTTCTGGGTTTTCCAGATTTCACAAAAACAGGTGGTCGACGCAGGTTTGACCCACAATATCTTGGATCCTATACATGATATGGGTATTATAATAACTTGTATGTGTATTTCACATACCAGTCTACAACATAACAACAACAAACTGGTCAAACTAGCAAACAACAGCATGATCTAAAGCCTTGAAAATGACTGTCAGACCATATGGGGAATTCTGGGCTGCCCAGAAGGCAGTTTTCCATGATCGGTCAATGAGGTTTGACTGCTAATATCTTGAGATCTAGACATGGTACGGATGTGATTTCACTTCCAGTATACTCTCCTTAAGGAAAAGAACAAGTCTATAACTTAAAATACACCAAATCATTAACAGGTTGAGATCTATGAGCTCTGACATTGGATTGTCAGACAACAAAATTAGGGTTCTAAGTCAGTTTAAAAAATTTATTTTCTGGCTTCTAGATGTTATGGATCCTTGATGTTACATCCTGGATCACTAAATAACATCTCTTAACACAAATTTAACAAACAAAAAACATACTTTTACATCAAACACATAGATTTACAAATTTAGGGTTTTTATACCTTTTATGCTTTGATCTTGATTTCTGATCTTTGTTTTCTGTTATTGGCTTGTTAAGACTTGATCATGGCTCAACTTTAAACTCTTTCTCACTCTAGAATTTCAAAAATAAAGAGAGAGAAAGGTTTGGACAAAATGAAAAGTAAAGTAAAGTTTTCACTTAACTTATAAACTTAGAATTTTAATTAATTGTATCTAAGGTTTGCAAGGTGTCCACAAGATCAGATTTGTTAAAATATATAACACATGTTGATATCCAAGATTGATGAGTCACCAAAGATTTGGTATATCTTTTACTTAAGTTTTAAGTAAAAGGGCATTTTGGTTATTTCGCACCTATTAAAGTCAATTTGGTCTTTTTCCCTATAATTTGAAGGGTAATTTGGACATTTCTCATTTATCCTATACATTTTACACTTAGCCATATAAACTTAACTTTTAAATTCTCAAATTAGGGTTCTGAATATCCGAATTAGGGTTTCGGACTCTCAGAAAGTAAAATTAAGGTTTACCAATTAAGGTTTGCTATTTCTCACTTGATTTCCCTGATAATTTTATACATAATTTACATCTACATACTTGTGATAATATTTAATATCCTAAACTTTTAGTGTTACCCGTAATTAGGATTAGGGTTTTTTTATTTGGGTTTAAGGTTTCTAAAATAGAAACTAGGGTTATCAAACATTCGATTAAGATTTCTAATCCCTTATTAGGGTTTACTAAGTTTATACCCTATCTGATCAATCATTGATTATCACTTCTATATCGTACAGACACATATTCATCAATACCATTTTTATAACTGTATTTTCTACCGAATCCCTATCCGGACTTAAGTTTAGGGTTTTATTCTCTGTTAATACACAATTTGACCACTTCTCTAGACTTGTATCACAGATACTTAGCACAATATTGGTAATCAATATAAAAATAAAATAAAATAAAATAAAATAAAAAATTTATTCATAAAATTCTGGATCCTCATAGGAAATATATATCCAAACAAAGATATAATCATAAAGTTCATGAGAGCCTTACCAAGCAGGTGGGATGCGAAAACCACTACTATTAGAGAGTCAAAGAATCTCCACGAGATGACTATTCAACAGCTATATGGTAATCTTCTCACATACGAACTGGAGCTGACTCAACGAGCAGAAACTCTTTCAGAATGAACAAAGAAGGAAATGGGTGTTGCTCTCAAAGCAACTGAAAGTACCTCCAAGGTCAACACTGAAATTGACTCGGACTATGATGAAGACGATGACGAAGACTTTGCAATGCTGGTAAAAAGACTCAGAAGGTTTATGCGTCAAGGCAAAACCAGCAAACCAAAGAAGATCAGTAACTAAAGTAGCCAGGAGCAAATGAATGATCTATGATACACCTGCAAGAAGCCTGGCCACTTCATTGCCAATTGCAACAAACATCTCAGAGAAGAGCTAAAGAAGAAATCACATCCAAAGAAGGAATATAAAGGCAACAAAAGGCCTCAGAAGAGAGACAAAGGCCTTGTAGCTGGAGGATCGTGGAGTGATTCAGACAATGACTCAACTCCCGAATCTGGAGATGATGAAGATCCTCAAATGGCTAATATGTGCCTAATGACCAAACATGCAAAGGACAAACTGAACTCCAACATACATGAAGTAATTATCGATGAGGTATTTGACTTCAACTCTCCTGATGTAGACATTAATGATTTGAGAACTGCGCTGCATGGCATAACAACTGATCTACATCAACACATGCAGTGGTTCAGAGTTCTGTCGAAGGATTATTTACTTCTTCAAGAGGAGAAAAAGAAAGTTCAAGAAAAACTAGAAACAACCCTTCTAAGTACTAACTTTCTCTCCAAGCTTGAGGCTGAGAATGAGATCTTCAAATAGACCAATGAGCTCAATGCACAAAGAGAGTCCAATCTAACCTCTAAAATTGAGGAACTAGAAAAGACTATCTCTACATGGAATAAATCCTCATCATCAATGGACTCCACCTCAGAGAAGTGCATCTGACAGAACATGCTTAGGCTTTGGGGGATCCACCTCAGAGCCATGTGTGGAAAAGATAATGGAAAGTAGCACTAGTAATGCTTCAAGTTTTGGTAGAGGCACTACATTTGTGAAATCCTCACAGAAGGAAGAACCAGCCCAACCCTGTTCTATTAATTCAATCCATACTCCAAGGAGTAAAGGATCTCATGCTGGCATATGCTTCATAAAAGAGAAGAGTAACCCATCCACTACTCACCAACCTCGAAAGATCGTAGAGTCAAGTAAGACCAACTCTACGAATCAACTAGGAAGTTACAGTAGAGGTAAGATACACTCCTAACAATTCATGAAACCCAAAGACACGTGGAAGAAGGAAAATCAGTTTAACAGAAGGATAACTAAAGAATCACACAAGTCCAAATGGAGGATGAATTATCACACACACAGAGGCATGCATCATAATAGATATTTTGTGTGCAATAAAGTTGGTCACAAGGCTCCAAAGTGCTATTATAATTCCATGTATGTGATGTGACATTTCAGGATTTTAAATATAATTTTAAATATTTATTGAGTTATATAAATATTTAATGGATGTGATTATCGGTAAATGAATATTTGTTTAATTGATTTAATATTATTTGGATAATTATTTGTTAATTAAATAATTGACAAATTAAGGAAATGATTATTACATTGATATTTCAATTAAATGATATATTATTTGTATTGTGTTATATGATTAAAGGATTTATTTAATTAATTGTGATTTGAGTTAATTACAATAAATAAGAAATCTTGATTAAATATAGTGTGACAAATAACTATATTATAAGGATTTATTAAAATAAATTAAAGTAATTTAATTTAGTGTTTACCAAACAAAGCTTAATATATTAATTCTTTAATATTTTAAATAATTTGCCAAACAAGCCTTATGGCTTTTGAGATTTCTAGTTAAATAAAATAAATAATTAAATAAGATAAAATCAAATAATAAATATAATATATATTTATGTTATATACGTTTGTCCTAATAACTGATGTTACTTATTATACGTATTAATTCTATGTCAGCTTTCTTTGTTATTATATTAGTACGCATATTAGTTTAGTTTTCTTTTACGCGTTCTACTTGCTAGCTTAGAGATTACAGAGGGTTAAGAGAATTGTGAACAAACTTAAGCAACAATTTTAGTGTGTTTAACAAGGATTGCAAGGAACTTCAAGGTATTTTTACACAACATTAGTATTATATATATAGGGGTTTTACGACAAAAATTTCATGTTCTGTGAATTTCATATTTTGAATTGTTGCTTTACAATGGATTACTTGTGATTATATGAGTATATAGTGGTTAGAGATTTTGTTTAAACAACAATTGTATGCTAAATTCGTTTGACAGTGGAAGAAAATGTTTCGACAGTGTATGTTTAAATATATATGTTTTCATGTGTTCATGAAAAGTATCTATTTAGATGGTCAATTATTATATTAAACTGTAAATTGAGGTTTGCATATGTTAGTACAATGAGGTATGAGTATAATGTAATTGGACTGAGGTAATTTGGACAAGAATTGAAAACACAACGTTCAATTTTGTGAAGGAACTCAAAAATGGAGTATTTGTTTGAAAAACATGAGTTTTGAGAAATTAAAATAGTTGTAGTTAGTGTTAAATTGTTCTAATTTGGTTGTAAATGTGAGCAATCAAGTTTATGATATTTTTGTATTTATTCTACGTGTAAATATTACTGTCTATTGGGTGAAATTTGTGTTTGTTCGGCAAAAGGCGACTACTGTTCATAGCCGACTCTGCGTCTGTCTGAACACCGGTGCAGTTGCGTCGGTGCTAAGGCAAAAAATGCCGCAGCTGCGCCGGTCCCAAGCCTTTGTATGGCTCAGCTGCGCCATACCCTGGTTTGAGATGCTGACTTATGCTAATTCTGTAAAATTGGGGTAAATGTCATAACATGATCTGAGATTTTGTTAACATGTTAAATATGTAATGTTAAGGTTAACATAACATGGTGAGTTGTGGTTAGTATGATCAAAGTTGCAAAAATGATTATTAAATCGAAAATGCATTATGTGATAACATAGTTTATATAATGAATGATAGTGAAGTGTTATGATGATTAACACTTGGGAATTCGGAAATGTAAAACGTAGCACAAGACTTGTGTTAAAATAACAAGTTTAGATAGTAATGCGTTTAATATTGAAACGTGAATATTAGTATGTCTAATGGATGTTATGGTTTTAATATTGTGTTTAGGTGAACGTGAGTTTAATATTTTAGCTTACGCTCGAGGCAAGTTTTCTAACTCCATACTTTCATTTAGTTAGTTTTATGTTGATGCAATTCTTTTAACTCTACATTTTCGTTGAGTTAGTCCTATTATTATAAATGCATGCTTTTGATTGGGCAAGCTTTTTATATCAAATGTTATTGTTTTCAAAATTCATTGGAGCAAACTCTAACTCTAGTATTATTGAAAATTCTCAATTAATTGATTCATTCTAACTTGTTTACAGTTAATCAAGTTTCTTAAAGTTCAGGAATTCATTTCTAAATATTATAAAACTTGAACCTAGCTTATTTTACTGTTCACACAAAGGTTAACCATTTCATTCATTCTGTTGAATACTTATGCTCTATAGTTATTTCAAGCATGAGTTAGATGTATAGAATCAGTTCATTTATGATTCTCAAATATTCTAAGTTATGTTTTTATTAAACAATTGTTGTATTATCAAACATTGTGGATTCAACTAGTTCCCTAGTTGAAGATCATTAAACTTCAATTACCCTTGAAAGCTTATCCAAACCAAACTTTTTTTGGTACGGACTTGTACTCTAAATACTGAGATGAACAACCTTATGCTTAGGGGTTTACACTTAGCTTTGAAATGGTTGTGCACAATACATTGTACGAAGGATTGATCCCCCTGAGTACGTGGAGTCCTTATAGTCATATGACTATTAAAGTTAAAGTTGAAAGATTACTTATAACTGTGGACATGGCTCATAGTCACTCGACCCTTAGTAGTTTATTTAAGAATGTTAATAGAACAAATTATTCAGTTCTATAGAGCCTATGAGTTCGCAAATGTTGAAAAGTTAATAGAACATATCATTCAGTTCTATTGAGCCTATTATTTGGCATATGTTATAAAGTTAATAGAACAAATTATTCAGTTTTATAGAGCCTATTATTTGGCAAATGTTGAAAAGTTATTAGAACATATCATTCAGTTCTATTGAGCCTATTATTTGGTAAATGTTGTAAAGAAATTTATTCTTATCTCAAGTGAGCTTTGTTTGCTCACTCTTGCATACTTATACATTTATTGCAGCAATGAATGAGAAGGTAGATAAACCTACAACTAGCAAAGGAAAGGAAAAAATGTACAAGTGATGAAGGCTTGTAATTTTGTTTTATCATTGATGATAGACTTTTAATAATGATGTGTTGTAATAATTTTATTTTCGCACTTGAATGATTATATTAAAGGTTAAAGAACCTGGGAGATAATGTTTTTATTTAAGTAATCTTGTATGGGCAGGTTTTTATTATTTAATTTATTATAATTGGGTAGTTAAATATGAATGTTTTGATTACGTGAACACCAAATCTTGAGGTAATGAAGTACATAGATTTGGGGGTGTCACAAGTTGGTATCAAAGCCATAGGTTATGAACCTTAGGTGGGGAAAAGACTTTGGAATTAACCTTTGAAAAGATAGTGGTGATTAACTCTTAACGAGTTTTAAGGAAGAAATAATAAAACACTTATGTGATTATGTGTTTATACTTATGTGCTCGTGAGTGTCGAGTAGTAATGATTAATGATTAAAACTTAAAATTTTGATGTCAGGATGACTAATGTCAGAGAATCCAGTCAGACTAGGGAGGATAGACCTCAGATGCCTATAGAGGAGGAGCCTTGAGACATTCATGTTAGTTGGGAACAACTACTGCCACGGGAGTCAGCCCCGTTGGTCACATTTGTTGAAGACGAGGATGATGATGTGGAGACGGATGAGGAGGATCCCGTTGAGTTGCTACAGGAGGATGAGGATGACGAGGACGAGGAGGAGGAGACTCCACTAACCTCGATCGTTGCTCGAATGTACGATGAAGTCTACGACCATAACGTGGAACTTCAAGATACAGTCGAGGAATTGCAAGAGATAGTAGCTGAACAACAGACTGCAATGACGCAGAAAGACGATGAGATTCTAGATCGTGAGGAACGACTGACAAATGTCGAGGAAAAGTTAGAATAGACTGAAGGAGAGAAAGACCAACTGATCGAGGAGGTCGCTGAACTGAAGAATAAGCTAAGGGAAGAAGCTACGAAGAGGACAAGAGTAAAGGACGTATATGAAGTAATGTTTTAATGAGCCGGGATAGCAGTGAAAGACACACAGGCAAAGAGAATGAAGATGGAAGAGATAAATAGAGTATTCAACACCATAGTTAATCGAGCTCAAGATCGAGTCATGGAATATCCTATTCAGTTCGAGACGCTGCAATCGTACGTATTAGATCGCAGAACAATGTTCTGAGTTATGGAAGAAGAACGTAGTAAGGCTAAACAGTATCTTAGTAGAACATCGTAGTTTTTGTACGATGAATAAAATGTTAAATAAATTGTAAATCCCAAGTTTTATGAAACCTATGGGATATGAGGATGATGTTGTCCTGAAACTGTTGTAGTTCAGGAAAGTAATGTAAATAGTAGTAATGTTATTGTTTTATATTTTCAAAGAGGTTATGAATAAATAAAAGTTGTTATTTTATTCAAAGTGTTATGTGATTTGTGGTTATTTCTTTTGTAGAAGCAAGTTAAGTAGAAATTACTTAAAAGAGTTGAGTAATAATCTAATGGGTGTATTTTTAAACAGAATATGCCTCCTAGACGTCAACCACCAAGACAGAGAACCAACGAAGGAACCAATTATAACGACAATGTTGATGCTAACCCAGTTCAACAATTAGTGACGTTACTGACAGGAGCATTGCAGAATCAACCACAGAACCAAGGAACAACGTTTAAGGAGATCAAAGCGGTTGGACCACCTGAATTTCGAGGGTCGGTGAATCCAGTCGAGGCATAGACATGGATTATGGGAATAGAGAAGATGTTCGTTGTTGCTAGGGTAGGAGATGATCAGAAGACTGCTTTCACAACATTCATGTTGAAAGCAGAAGCTAGTTATTGGTGGCAGGCCAATAAAACTCGAGAATGACCAGGGATGATGACCTGGGATAGGTTTAAGGTGATATTCTTCGAGACTTATTTTCCTGAGAGTTCGAAGGGTCAGCTGGAAGTACAATTTCTGGAACTGAGGCAGGGAATGATGACGGTATCTGAGTATACTGCTAAATTCAATGAGTTGGTGAGGTTTGCACCTTATCAAGTCAGCACGGACGAACGCAAGGCGAAGAGGTTTGAACAGGGACTGAAGCCCTGGTTGTATAGTAGGGTTTCCCTATTTCAATTGAAGACTTTCGCAGCAGTAATAGAAAAAGCAATACTTGCTGAAGGTGGAGGCGAGGCAGTGACAAAGTTCAATTAGGAACAGAAGAAGAAGAAGAACGAGGTGGAAATCAAGAATGGAGGTGGTAGTGGTGCAAACAACAACAACTTGAAGAGAAAGTGGAATAGAAACGTGGGTGCTGGAAACCAGCAGGGTAACCAGCAGATCAAGAAGTTTGAAGCATGTGCTATATGCGGTAAGTTTCACAAGGGTGCGTGCTTCATGGGGAAACGAGTATGCTTCAATTGTGGTCAGGAGGGTCACATTGCCCCAAATTGCACACAACCTAAGAAGAATGTATGCTTCACGTGCTGATCCAATGATCACTTTTCTCATGAATGCCCTAAAAAGAAGGATGGAGTGACAACCAGAAGAAATGGAGGCAACAATGGAGGTACAACATCAAACAAATCCACAGCTAGAACCTTCAACATGACTGTGCAAGATGATGTGCAATCAAAAGATGTCGTGTCATGTATTATCCCAATCAATGATATTGATGCTTATGTATTATTTGATTCGGGTGCTACTTGCTCATTTTTCTTTCATGAATTTGCTAAGAGGTTAGAATTGCCTAGAGAAGAACTGAATTTTCCTTTGAACATAGAGAGTGCGAATAAGGAGATAATCCATGTTAGATTCGTATACAAGAACTAAAGGGTGAACATTAAGGAGAATATCCT
This sequence comes from Panax japonicus, assembly GCA_020205505.1. Lineage (NCBI taxonomy): Eukaryota > Viridiplantae > Streptophyta > Magnoliopsida > Apiales > Araliaceae > Panax > Panax japonicus. Next base: position 44,597,737 of record CM035105.1, on the reverse strand, counting down.
AATGGTAGATTTGATTCCGATTAGATTGGGAGAGTTCGATGTAATTTTGGGAATGGATTGGCTGTTTAAATATGGAGCGTTAATTGATTGCCAAAAGAAATGTGTAAACCATATGACTCCGTCAAAGGTAGTATTCTATGGTAGCAAATCGCCTAGACAAATGAAATGTCTGACGATTATGCAGGCCAAGAAATTGTTGAGTCAAGGCTATGTGGGCTATTTAGCTTACATAGTCGATACTCGGAAAAAGAATGTGAAACTGGAAGAGATACCAGTGGTGAGGGAATTTGAAGATGTGTTTCCAAAGGATTTACTAGGACTTCTGCTTGACAGAGAAATTGAATTCGTGATTGACTTAGTGCCGGGGACAGCACCGATATCGAAGGCCCCGTACAGAATGGCTCCAGTAGAAATGAAGGAACTAATGGTACAGTTGCAATAATTGTTAGACAAAAAGTATATTCAACTAAGTGTATCACCGTGGGGAGCGCCAGTGTTATTCGTGAAGAAGAAGGATGGGTCAATGCGTCTTTGCATTGATTATAGAGAATTAAACAAAGTCAATATTAAAAACAAATATCCATTACCAAGAATAGATGACTTGTTTGACCAGTTGAAGGGTGCTAAATACTTTTTGAAAATAGATTTGAGAAGTGGGTATCACCAATTGAAAGTGAGGAAGGAAGATATACCACGAACGACATTCAGAACTTGGTATGGACATTACGAGTTTCTGGTGATGTCTTTTGGTTTAACCAATGCACCTGCTGCATTCATGGATTTGATGAATATGGTGTTTAAACCATTCTTAGAAAAGTTTGTAGCCGTATTCATCAACGACATTCTAGTGTATTCCAAAACTCAAGAAGAACACGTGGAACACTTACGTTTGACATTGGAAACACTAAGAAAAGAAAAGTTGTACGCGAAATTCTCTAAGTGCAAATTTTGGCTAGATCGTGTGCAATTTCTTGGGCACTTGATTGACAAAAGATTGGATTTCCGTGAATTCATCAAAAGTGGAAGCTGTAATAAATTGGGAACAACCAAGAACACCGTCGAAAGTGAAGAGTTTCTTGGGACTGGCCGGTTATTACAGACGATTTATTCAAGATTTTTCTAAGATAGCTACTCCATTAATAAATTTGATCAGGAAAGCTGTGAAATTTGTTTGGACGGAGAAATGTGAAGAAAGTTTCCAGGATTTGAAGAAGAAATTAAGCATGGCACCTGTGTTGTCATTACCAGATAGTATAGGTAACTTTGTGGTGTATAGTGATGCCTCACATAAAGGGTTGGGATATGTTCTTATGTAGAACGGCAAAGTAATTGTGTATGCATCAAGACAACTGAAGGATTATGAGAAAGGGTATCTGAATTATGATTTGGAATTGGTTGCAGTAGTGTTTACTCTCAAGATATGGAGAGAAATGTGAAATCTACACAGACCATAAAAGTCTGAAGTATATTTTCACACAGAAAGACTTGAATATTCGACAAAGGAGATGAATGGAATTGATAAAGGATTACAATTGTGAGATCTTTTATCACCCAGGAAAAACGAATATGGTTGCAGATGCTTTGAGCAGGAAAGGTAGGGAGAAGTTGATGCTGATAACTACGCAGGAAGAGCTTATTTCAGCAATGACAAAGCTAGAGTTGGAAATCAAATTTCCAAAGGAATCCGATGAACGACTATTCCAGATAGATGCCAGTCCAACTTTGGTGGACAAAGTGAAGAGTGCTCAACTACAAGATAAAGAATACGAAACGATCAAAGAGAAAGTGGTTGAGGGTAGCGATGAAAAATACAAGATCGACACCGAAGGACTACTACGATTCAAAGAAAGAATTTAGGTTCCAGCAGTACCAGAGCTTAAAGAAGAAATCTTGACCGAAGAACACAACACAAGATATTCGATTCATCCAAAAAGTACAAAGATGTATCAAGATTTGTGACAACATTTTTGGTGGCCTAATATGAAAAGAGACGTTGCAGAGTGCGTTGCAAAATGTTTGACGTGTCAGAAAATGAAAGTTGAACATCAACGACCAAGCGGGTTACTTCAACCGTTGGAAATACCGGAATGGAAATGGGAGAATATCACAATGGATTTTGTGGTAGGACTTCCAATGACTCAGAAAGGATACGATGCGATATGGGTGATAGTGGACAGATTGACAAAATCTGCACACTTTTTACCAATAAAGATTAGATATAATCTTGATCAGCTAGCAAAATTATATGTTAAAGAGATCGTGTCAAGACATGGAGTTCCAGTGTCAATTATGTCAGATAGAGATCAAAGGTTCACATCAAATTTCTGGAAGAGACTGCAAGAATGTATCAGAACACAGTTGCGAATGAGTACATCATACCATCCGTAAACCGACGGGAAAATCGAAAGAACAATCCAAACGTTGGAAGATATGCTGAAAGCATGCATCATAGATTTCAAAGGAAGCTGGGATGAACATTTACCGTTGGTAGAATTTTCCTACAACAACAGTTACCACGCGAGCATCGGTATGCCACCTTACGAGGCATTGTACGACAGGAAGTGCAGAACTCCACTGTGCAGGGATGAAGTCGGTGAACGCCAATTGTTAGGACCAGAACCGGTACAACAAACTGCTGAAGTGGTCAAACTCATCAGGACAAGATTGGTAGCAGCTCAAGACCGACAGAAAAAGTATGCCGATCAACACAGGCAGAATCGCAAATTTGAAGTAGGAAATTTCGTTTTCCCAAAAGTTTCTCCTTTGAAGGGGAAGATTCGTTTTGGCAAGAAAGGAAAGCTTAGCCCAAGATTTATTGGACCGTTTGAAATACTACGGAGAGTGGGGGAAGTGGCTTACGAGGTAACTCTACCTCCAGAATTGGAAAACATTCATAATGTTTTTCACATTTCGGTGTTATGATTGTATAAACCCGATTACAAACATGTGATCGAGTACGAACCATTGTAATTCGATAAAGATTTATCTTATGAAGAAGTTCCTATCCAGATATTCGACAGGAAAGAACAAGTGCTCAGAAATAAAGTGATACCTTCTGTGAAGGTGATACGGAGAAACCACAATGTCGAAGAGGCAACGTGGGAACTCAAAACTGAAATGATGAAAAGTTATCCCGAGTTATTTGGTTAATCTATATCTTTGATTCTGGGGACAGAATCTTTGCAAGTATGGAAGAATGTGATGATTTGGTTGTTTGAATTGTGATTCTGAGGACATAATCCTTTTGAGGGAATGATGTGACATTCCAGAATTTTAAATGTAATTTTAAATATTTATTGAGTTATATAAATATTTAATGGATGTGATTATCGGTAAATGAATATTTGTTTAATTGATTTAATATTATTTGGATAATTATTTGTTAATTAAATAATTGACAAATTAAGGAAATGATTATTATATTAATATTTTAATTAAATTATATATTATTTGTATTGTGTTATGTGATTAAAGGATTTATTTAATTAATTGTGATTTGAGTTAATTAAAATAAATAAGAAAGCTTGATTAAATATAGTGTGACAAATAACTATATTATAAGGAGTTATTAAAATAAATTAAAGTAATTTAATTTAGAGTTTACCAAACAAGGCTTAATATATTAATACTTTAATATTTTAAATAATTTGCCAAATAAGCCTTATGGCTTTTGAGATTTCTAGTTAAATAAAATAAATAATTAAATAAGATAAAATCAAATAATAAATATAATATATATTTATGTTATATACATTTATCATAATAACTGATGTTACTTATTATATGTATTAAGTCTATGTCTATTTTCTTTGTTATTATATTAGTACGCATATCAATTTAGTTTTCTTTTACACATTCTACTTGTTAGCTAAGAGATTACAAAGGGTTGAGAGAATTGTGAACAAACTTAAGCAACAATTTTAGTGTGTTTAACGAGGTTTGCAAGCAACTTCAAGGTATTTTTACACAACATTAGTATTATATATATATATATGGGTTTTATGACAAAAATTTCATGTTCTGTGAATTTCATATTTTGAATTGTTTCTTTACAATGGATTACTTGTGATTATATGAGTATATAGTGATTAGAGATTTTTTATAAACAACAATTGTATGCTAAATTCGTTTGACAGTGGAAGAAAATATTTTGACAGTGTATGTTAATATATATGTTTTCATGTGTTCATGAAAAGTATCAATTTAGATGGTTAATTCTTATATTAAACTGTAAATTAAGGCTTGCATATGTTAGTACAATGAGGTATGAGTATAACGAAATTGGAATGAGATAATTTGGACAAGAATTGAAATCACAGTGTTCAATTTTGTGAAGGAACTCGAAAATGGAGTTTTTGTTTGAAAAACATGAGTTTTGAGAAATTAAAATAGTTGTAGTTAGTGTTAAATTGTGCTACTTGGTTGTAAATGTGAGCAATCATATTTATGATATTGTTGTATTTATTCTACGTGTTAATATTATTGTATATTATGTGAAATTTGTGTTTGTTGGGCTAAATACGGCTACTGTTCATAGCCGACTCTACGTCTGTATGAACACCGGCGCAGCTGTGCTAGTCCCAAGCCTTTGTATGGTGCAGCTGTGCCATACCCTTGTTTGAGATGCTGACTTCTGCTAATTCTACAGAATTGGGGAAAATGTCATAACATGATCTGAGATTTTGTTAACATGTTAAATATGTAATGTTAAGGTTAACATAACATAATGAGTTGTGGTTAGTGTGATCAAAGTAACAAAAATGATTATTAAATTGAAAATGCGTTATGTGATAACATAGTTTATACAATGAACGATAGTGAAGTGTTATGATGATTAACACTTGGGAATTCTGAAATGTAAACCGTAGCACAAGACTTGTGTTAAAATAACAAGTTTAGCTAGTAATGCGTTTTATATTGAAATGTGAATATTAGTATGTCTAATGGATGTTATGGTTTTAATATTGTGTTTATGTTAACGTGAGTTTAATATTTTAGCTTACGCTCGAGGAAAGTTTTCTAACTCCATACTTTCATTTAGTTAGTTTTATGTTGATGCAAGTTTTCTAACTCCATACTTTCATTAAGTTAGTTTGTTATGTTTATGCAATTCTTTTAACTCTACATTTTCGTTGAGTTAGTCCTATTATTATAAATGCATGCTTTTGATTGGGCAAGCTTTTTATATCAAATGTTATTGTTTTCAAAATTCATTGGAGCAAACTCTAACTCTAGTATTATTGAAAATTCTCAATTGATTGATTCATTCTAACTTGTTTACAGTTAATCAAGTTTCTTAAAGTTCAGGAATTCATTTCTAAATATTATAAAACTTGAACCTAGCTTATTTTACTGTTCACGCAAAGGTTAACCATTTCATTCATTCTATTGAATACTTATGCTCTATAGTTATTTCAAGCATAAGTTAGAGGTATGGAATATGTTCATTTATGATTCTCAAATATTCTAAGTTATGTTGTTATTAAACAATTGTTGTATTATCAAATATTGTGGATTCAAATAGTTCCCTAGTTGATGATCATTAAAATTCAATTACCCTTGAAAGCTTATCCAAACCAAACTTTCTTTGGTGCGGACTTGTACTATAAATACTGAGATGAACAACCCTATGTTTAGGGGTTTACGCTTAGCGTTGAAATGGTTGTGCACAATACATTGTACGAAGGATTGATCCCCCTGCGTATGTGGAGTCCTTATAGTCATATGAATGTTAAAGTTAAAGTTGAAAGATTACTTATAAATGTGGACATGGTTATGGTCATTCGACCATCAGTAGTTTATTTAAGAATGTTAATTGAATAAATTATTCAGTTCTATAGAGCCTATGAGTTGGCAAATATTGAAAATTTAATAGAACATATCATTCAGTTCTATTGAGCCTATTATTTGGCAAATGTTGTAAAGTTAATAGAACAAATTATTCAGTTCTATAGAGCCTATTATTTGGCAAATGCTGAATAGTTAATAGAACATATCATTTAGTTCTATTGAGCCGATTATTTGGTATATGATGTAAAGAAATTTATTCTTATCTCAAGTGAGCTTTGTTTGCTCACTCTTGCATATTTATACATTTATTGCAACTATGAATGAAAAGGTAGATAAACCTACAACTAGCAAAGGAAAGGGAAAAATGTACAAGTAATGAAGACTTGTAATTTTGTTTTATCAGTGATGATAGACTTTTAATAATGATGTGATGTAATAATTTTATTTTCGCACTTGAATGATTGTATTAAAGGTTAGAGAACCTGGGAGATAATGTTTTTATTTAAGTAATCCTGTATGGGTAGGGTTTTATTATTCAATTTATTATAATTGGGTAGTTAAATATGAATGTTTTGATTACGTGAACACCAAATCTTGAGGTAATGAAGTACAGGGATTTGGGGGTGTCACGTGTGAGACACAAGATCAAACAGATTTCGGTCCCCAAGGGCACTAACAAAGTAGGACCCATGCAAATATGGGTACCAAAATAAAGGTTTAATGTTATCACAGGAAAAGAGCTCCATGATCACCACTTGGTATCTGAATAGTGGATGCTCAAGGCACATGACTGGGAATAAAGCCCTTCTATCCAACTACATAGAGAAGGAGGGTCCCTCAGTCATTTTTGGAGACAACGGCTTCGGTAAGAAAAGAGGATATGGCTCAGCTGGAAATGGTGCAGTGTCCTTCAGTAAAGTGGCCTATGTGGAAAGACTATAACACAATCTTCTAAGCATTAGCCAACTCTGCGACAAGGGCCATCAAGTAACATTCTTCAACAATCAATGTCAAGTTAGAGATTTGAAGACATCTGTTGTAAAGCTAACCGAAACGAGAGAAGGATATTTGTACATAGTAAATCTTGGACAACTGAGCTCAGACAAGACAATATGCTTTCTGGCTAAAGCATCTAAAGAAATGAGATGGTTATGACATAGAAGACAGTCTCATCTAAACTTCAAAAGCATGTCTAAACTGGTTTCAAAAGATATTGTTGCTGGCCTACCCAAGTTCATCTTCATCAAAGAAAGGCCATGCAATGCCTGTTAGCTTAGAAAGAAAACCAGAAGCTCATTCAAGAGCAAAATTGCCAACTCAATCGACAAGCCCCTGTAGTTGTTCCACGTGGATCTATTTGGGCCAATTTCAACAAGAAGTCTCGAAGGGAAAAGATACTCAATGGTTATAGTTGACGACTACACCAGGTTCACATGGGTATTCTTCCTAACCTCAAAGGATGAAATAAGCTCACAACTGATCAAGATGTTCAGGCTGGTAATGAACGAGAAAGGAGAGAAAATCAAGGCTATAAGGAGTGATCATGGAAGAGAATTCGACTTCTCTAAAATGGACTAATTTTGCACAGACAATGGCATCAGTCATAACTTCTCAGCTCCACGAACTCCTCAACAAAATGGAGTAGGTGAGAGAAACAACAGGAAATTGATAGAGGTTGGAAGAACTCTATTTGCAGCAGCCCATCTGCCTGAATACTTCTGGGTAGAAGCTGTAAACACTGCATGCTACACGTAGAACATTTCACTAATACACTCTACGATCAAGAAGATACCCTACGAACTGTGGAAAGGAAGAAAGCCAAGTGTCAGCTACTTTCATGTATTTGACTGTACATGCTACATTCTTAAAAATGGAAAGTAGTACTTGACAAAGTTTCAACCCAAGTCAGATGAAGGAATCTTTCTTGGATATGCCACAGACAGTAAAGCCTTCATAGTGTTCAACAAGAAAACACTGAGTGTTGAAGTCTCAATTCACCTCATCTTTGATGAAACAGACTTGGACAAAACAGTGCCTCAAGACTCTACAACCTACAGTTCAGACACTATAAACGAGGTGGTCGAGCTCAACACTACGATCATAGTGCCAGATAGTGAAATCATTGAGCAAGGAAATGAGATCGTAGAGAGGCCTATGCAAGACAACAAACCTCCACACCAAGAAGAAGAAATAGATCTTGAGGATCTAAGACAAGAAGGCACCAGGACAGATGTCCCAATAGGAAACAGATGGGAAAGATATCACACTCAAGATCTAATCATTGGAGATCCGAGTACAAGAGTCAAAATAAGAGCTGCCACCCAGGATGAATGTTTTTATCTAAGCTTCCTATCACAAATGGAACCTAAGAAGATAGAGGATGCTATGGAAGACTCCAGCTGGATAGAAGTCATGCAAGAAGAACTTAACCAATTTGAAAGAAGCAAAGTATAGTGATTGGTACCAAGACCCAAGAGTCATCCTTTCATTGGAACCAAGTGGGTCTTTAGAAACAAGATGGATGAAGATGGAGTAATAACCAGGAATAAGGCTAGACTGGTGGCCAAGGGTTACTCTCAGGAAGAAGGCATTGACTATGATGAGACATTTGCACATGCTTCCAGACTATAAGCCATCAGAATCATCATTGCCTTTACTGCTCACATGAAATTCAAGGTCTTCCAGATGGATGTCAAGAGTGCATTCTTGAATGGAGAACTTCAAGAAGAAGTCTATGTAGAACAACCTCCAGGTTTCATCAATCCATCTCTTTCTAATTATGTTTATAGATTAGACAAAGCCTTATATGGTCTTAAACAAGCACCTAGAGCATGGTATGAAACACTGACTAACTTTCTTATTGAAAATGGGTTCACTAGAGGTAGAATAGATACCACACTATTTCTTAGAAGGCATAAAGACAAAGTCTTATTAGTTCAAATGTATGTTGATGATATTATTTTTGGTTCTACTAACAAAAAGTTATGCAATAGATTCTCAAAGCTTATGCAGGGCAAGTTTGAAATGAGCATGATGGATAAGCTAAATTTTTTCCTTGGACTGCAAGTAAAGTAGACTGATGAAGGAATCTTCATAAACCAAGCCAAGTACATCAAAGACTTACTTAAGATGTATGGCATGGAATCAGCCTTTCCCATGAAATCTCCAATTGCTCCTGCAACCAAGCTTGACAAAGATAAAAAAGGTAAAAGTATTAATATAACTCAATACAGAGGTATGATAGGCTCTCTTCTATATCTAACTGCCAGTAGACCAGACATAATGTTTGCAACATGCATATGTGCTAGATTTCAGGCTAATCCTAAAGAATCACATTTAACTACTGTAAAGAGGATTTACAGGTATCTCAAGGGTACACCTCACTTGGGGCTTTGGTATCCCAAGGAGTCATCATTTGAACTAATAGGATACATAGATGCTAATTTTATAGGTTGCAATATAGATAGAAAGAGTAAAAGTGACACCTGTCAATTGCTAGGAAACAAACTTATATCCTGGTTTAGTAAGAAGCAAAACTCAGTATCTACTTCAACTGTAGAAGTTGAATATATTGATGCTGGCAGCTGCTGTGCTCAGATCCTTTGGATGAAAAGTCAGCTAGCTGATTATGGGTTTGATTTCAAATCCATTCCCATTCACTGTGATAACACAAGTGCCATAGCAATAACTCATAATCCTGTCATGCATTCTAGGACTAAGCATGTAGAAATAAGGTATCACTTCATTAGGGATCATGTGTAAAATGGAACTATATCTTTACAATATACCCCTACTGAAAATCAACTTGCTACTGTCTTTACAAATCCTTTAGATGAATCAAGGTTTAACAAGTTAATAAGTGAGCTAGGCATGCTTAATCTACAACCATGAAATATATGCTCTAGTTATGTGTTAACAATACAGATATAAAGGTTATGTTCGAAATAATAGACATGATGAAAGGAAGTCCACGATCGTAGAGCTGAAGTGATAAAAGACAACGATCATAATGTAGACTCAACAATGGAAGAAGCCCCATCAACAAAATAAGGGAGCATCATGTGATGGGAAAATTCAAAACAAAGCAATCCCTCTGATAAGCGCCTCAGGAACAAACCTAACCCTTGATTCACTCTATGAGGTTGGCCCTTCCTGAGTTACATTAAAAGAATGTTAAGTCAAAAACTCATCACAAGGATCCAAACAGACTCGACGATCGTAGTTCTGACACAACGATTGCTGAGCAGACACAATGATTGCTGAGCAGACATAACGAATGTAGACCAGACTCGACGATCGTAGTTCAGACTCGACGAATGCAAAGCAGACTCAACAATCACAAAGGCCACCTCAACAATCGTAGTCCTCCCTAATGACACATTAGCTCAGAAGGAGCTACAAGCAAATCAGTACAATCCTCCTCAGTCAAATTCATAAAGCCAAGCAGAATTTGACACCTGACCCACTAAACAAAAATGGAGAGAGGGAAGTTTACAAGTACAGTTTGAAAATGCCTTTTTGAAATCAGAAGTTCAAAAAGCTTATCTCTCTTCTCTCTCTCTACAAGTAGAAACCCTAACCCTTAAGAAAGTTCAGACAACCACACTCCATGCAAAGAAATCAATGGCATCCTCCAATGTCGTCTCCGGCTACAGACTATGCTTCGATGAGTTCAAAACCGCTGAACCCAAATTTCACAAGACTTTGACATTGATAAAGAAGGAAGGTCTCGAAGACGCTCTGGGTACGAGCACCTGGATCTACCCAAAGTTAATAAAGGAGTTTTACAGAAATAGGGCATTCGAAAATGAAGTCCTCACGATGAGAGTCAAGGACGTGGAAATCAAGCTAAAGGCTGAGAACATCAACCTAGCCCTAGGCTTCAAATCCGAAGGCTTTTGGTTTTTAGATGGCATCGACTTCCATGTAGGGCTTACGAAGATGCATCACAAGAAATTCCCCAATGCCGAAGGATACAAGAAGAAGGAGTTTCCTTAGAGGTATGAATTTTTTGCTGATATTGTTGGGAAGTGTACATACCGCAAAAGCTCCGGCCATGATTCTGTAAATAAGGTGTAGCTAAAACTCATGACTACCATAAGTTGTGGCATACAACTCATCTATGGAGCTCTACTTCTTGAGTGGATAGGAAAATGGATCCTAAGCTCAAAGAAGACAAAAAGCTCTCAAAAGATGCTCTACGGGAGCTTTATAAGCATCATCCTATAGTCTACTCTGGGTGACAAGATTTGTGACAATGAAAGAGAGTCCATCAACCCTAACAGATGGATGACCCAGTAATTGTTTGAAAATTGGAAAAGGAATCCAGCAGAAAATGTTCGTATAATGTCTGAGTTCAGTGGAAGAACTAGTGATCTAAAGGAATCAGGGATTCCAGGAAACATGTCAGTCGTCAAAGAGACTGAAGAAGAAGAGGAAGAGATCAATAAAGGAGAACCAACTGCCCTTATCAGAAAAAGAAAGGGCAAGAGAAAGCTAAAGTATAGGATGGTAGAAGAACCTCAAGGGTCAAACCACTGATATACCTATAGAGTCCTCTGATATTGAGAATCTAAGAATCCTAAGGAGAAAAGAACAGCTGGCTGAGACAGATGAAGATAGAGCTACTATATCACAGCTGCTGAAGAAGAACAAAATCAGTCACAAGTCCAAGAGGCCATCTGTCTCTTCAACCGTTGAGTCTCTACCGATCGTAGAGACCAGACTGAACACCTCAAACAAGGAAGTTGCTGCACCAAATGGTCTGACTGATCAACAGGATAAAGTTGTAGCTGAAGAAAGTCCTGAGGCTGTGGCTCAGCCTAGAAAACCAAGAAGAAAATTGGTTAAGAAGTACATCCTTATCAATGATGGAGTACTCAAGGAGGAAGACAAAATGATAGCTGCTAAAAAGGAACTATCTAAAGAAAGCCAGAAGGACATAGCTCAAGCTGAGGGGGAGATACCTGAAGTTCTCACCTTAGAAAATGCTCAAGTTGAGGGGGAGATACCCGAAGTTCTCACCTTGGAAAATACCTCAGCTGAGAGGGAGCTACTAGTCCTGCAGATGGATGTTCATGTTGAGGGGGAGCCTCATGACATCCCCATGATAGAAGAAGTTGCTCCTATAGAATATGAGGGAGAGCCTGAGCAAGAAAGTCAAAAGGAAGTCATTAACATAGTGGAATCCTCAAAAGGAGATGGAGAATAAGAGGAAGACAAAGATTATGATGACCTTTAGATCACAGGTGTGGGTCGTGATGGGTATATGAGTTATCTCTACAATCAGTTATTCTCCTATCTCCCCATGATGCCTTTTCATCAAGCTCAAATCCTAAACTCAAGGAGTCACATGTTTTGGAGCTTCAAAGAATATACAACAATCTCTGTGCTAAATCATGGATATACAGACAACTTCAATTTTGCCAAAAAGCTTATCACAAATGGTCCCTCCTCAAGAATGGTGCATGAGGTATTAACTATCCCAATACTTTTTAGAGTGAATCACTATCCATTGTCTTTTTCTAGACAATTTTATGAATTTCCAAGCTGGTTGGAAGTGGTTCTAAACCCACCAAGTCAATCCCCAATTACAGAATCCCAAAATTTTATAACTAATGAACCAAACTTGCCAAACTTCATATTGATCCCAACTCCCATCATCCTTATGATTACTGACTCTAGCCTCATCGTAGAGTCCCAAGCTCAAATTATAGAGCCACCCTCGTCAGACACCCAAACAAAGTCCCAACACTATGCATAATAAAATATAATATATTCTATTTATAGAATAACTTTATAAAAGTATTCTGTTTTATATAAAAAGATTTTACTATGCAAAACACTATGCATAATAGAATATAATATATTCTATTTATAGAATAACTTTATAAAAGTATTCTGTTTTATATAAAAAGTTTTTCTGTTCTATTACATTAATAATACTAATAAAATAAAACTGAGTGACTTATCACGTAAACATCAATAATCAATACCATGTGCTACTATGCAACCACGCGTATTACTGTACTTTTACTACCGAGTAGTTCAATAGTTTTAACAGTAAAACTTCCACCGTTATTCTCATAAAAATATTTTTGTCATTTTCTTCATCCGATAATAATTCCATTACGGGGTCCACCAATGATTGTACCGTCGTACGGATATTCCCTGACAAAAAGAATATTCCCCGACTAATCGAATATTATACAACAACTTGCATACTTTTCAAAATTTATAAATACTACCCACAACTATAACATTATCTCAAATCCACACCATAATATTAAAAAAAATATTTCGAGAAAATTAAATTTTTATTCATAAAATCTGGGGTTTCACAATCTCCCATCCTTATGAAATTTTGCCCTCGAAATTTACGTACGTACCTGGTATTTCGAAGAGGTGAGGATACCTTGACTTCACTTTAAATTCTAACTCTTGAGGTATAACCTTTGTGCGTCGAATATGTTTCTTGTTATCCAAGATGTTAACACGTATCTCCTCATACGTTAAATCTTCTGCTATCTCGTCCGGTTCTAAATTAATAATGTGGTTCGGGTCGTCCACATATTTACATAACATCGATACGTTAAAAACGTTATGAACACGCGACATACTTGGCGGTAAAATGAGTCTATAAGCCATAGTTCCTAGTCGATCGAGGATTTTAAATTGGCCAATTAAATCGAGGGTTGAGATTTCTTCTCTTCGTCGATTCTTGCTTCTAGAATAACGCCCTCTTGAACCTTCTTCTTCACATTCATCAGCTTTGAGTATGTAGCTTGAACGGCTTTAACTTTATCAATTAAAGTCAATTCTAATCGTATATTCGTTATCTTCACGTGGGTTCGTATATTCTCATTTGTAACCGCATACAATCTTCTACTCAACGCGTCAGCTACCACGTTCACACTTCCACGATGATATTCGCACTTTGGCGCATGTTACGTTCGTTTAAGTAAAGAGATATTTGAGGGTTTTAGAAATGGGTTTTGTACTGGGGTCAATACAAAATTTGATTTCACGTTCTAGGGGTAGGCTAAGAAGTCTTCAAGAATACGTCAGAAAATTTATTAACAATAGAAATATCATTCAAAACTGTGACCCTCATCCAAGACTTGGATAGTATGTCACATTGATACCTATCAACTTGCCATCGTCATTCACGACGTTGCCTACAGAAAGTCTGGCTTCGGTGCATTCCACATAACCAAGTCAACAACGAAAGGACCGAGGCTCTTTACTTATGGCTTGATATGACAATGATTGAATTTAGTGGTTTGGTTTCTTGAATTTGCATAACAGGTTGGTTATGAATATGAAAGCTAACAACCTTACAAAGAACATGATGAGTAGTTAACCAATCGATTCCTAAAATCACATCAAAGGCAAGTATTTTCAAAGAGACAAGATCGACACGTAACGTGAAAGTGTTGATTTGAACAAGATTTATAAATAGTGGAGGTAACGAAGGTTTCTCCGAACTGAGTTTAAACAGATATATCAAAGTTTAACTTCTCCAGAGTTAACTTCAAACATTAAACATAACTAAGTGAAATAAAAGAATGAGTAGAACCAATATCTAACAAAGTATAGACTTCACAAGAGTTTATGATTAACTTACCCGTAATAACTTTGTTTGGGTTTTTCGACAAACGCTCTCACTTAAACTACCAGATTTAACTTTGCTATAGGGTACATTCCACCCTTAAGTGCTTCCTCACATTCCTGATCCATGATTTGAATCATTACTCTCCGATCCATATCGAATGGGGGTTGACCGCTATGGACAGGGTAATTCCTAATTTGATGTTGGATTCTCCCAATTGTTGTCTAAAAAGCAAAATCCATTTCATCTATTTTGGCTTTATTGGATCAGACGTCTTTTTCTACAATATCTACGCGTCGTTCGGCTTTTACCCATGCATCATCTATTCTCTTTCGTTCAGTTATTTCTTCTTTCATCAGAACTTTGATCATAGCATTCTCAGATTCCAGCTCTAATATCTTATACTCTGCCAAAGAGTGCTTCTGTTTAAGCATCGCACATCGGGTAACACAATTTTGAATTGTTACATCTCTTTGCTCCACGACCGCCTGCCGTTCTTCAGCCTGCTCTTCTAACTCATGAATACGATTTTGTAATTCTAAATTTTGATCATAAAATTCTTCTAATAAATTATCATCTTATTCCTCTTCTTCCTCGCTATCAGCTGCTACCTCTGCAACTAGTTCAGGTGCAACTATTATTTCTTCACTCACCACATAAATTTCTCTAATTTCTTCTTCGTTTGACATCACACTAACCTGATTAGTGATTAAAGGTTTCTCAACGGTCTCATTCACTCCATTGTTAATATTTTCAACTTCCATTTTCAAACACTGTCACAAAACAAGGGTTAATTAATATATAACATATTATCTCTATACTCTGACTGACCAATTAAATAACAAGTAAACTTCGGTAGGTCATACTAGCGAAGGAATTCCCCGTCTCTCCCCTCCTAGTTCTTGTCTCACATCTAAGCCATTGATCATATCCCTAAGCTTTGATACCAACTGTGACGCCCCCAAAATAGGTATACATCACCCATCTTGAGTCGCCAGATACATGGTACAGAATTCAAATACAACTTGATAATACAACTATCGTGTAGAATACGACAAAACATAAACTGTGAGTTTGAATACAAATATTGTCTTCTAGAGAGTATACAAACTCAAAAGGAATCCTTATTACAATTATTATCACACTATTTCACAGAATAGAGAGGACTACTAATGCACCATCTAGGACCATCACTCTGTTCCCCGACTAGTCCCTGCTATATTCTCATTTCCTGAAGAGAATAATGAAAGTAAAAGGGTGAGCTCAACTAGCTCAGTAAGAAATATTATGACTAAGATAATGCAGAATAAATTATCATTAGCCTTAAAAAGTGTTAAACTGATACAATATAACAAACATCAAGTTTAACTGCAGCGGAACAAACAATCCATTAAAAGAGTCAAGTAGAGAATAAAAATCTACTGTCTTTTATGATTTAAAAGATTTTTCATCACTTTTATCGCTGTGACTTAGCTTAATAAATAATCCACACCATCGAATCACCCCTGCACTACGACCAATGATATTCTTTAGTATCATGACCACAATTATCCATGCACTACAAGCCAAGAATATTTGTGCATTCATTAATGGTCATGATCATGCCAACAATTGTCCATCAATGCACGATGGGCCAATGAGGACTTTTACCACATCATTTGTAACATTACGGTCATGGTTACACCGAATAATCCCTAGTCATAATCATATCAAGTCCATCTATGCACTACAGGCCACAGATGACTTTCAAAAAAAATATAAAAATGAGGATGATGACAATGATATAAGAATTCAATAAAACAAGTTCAAGAATTAATTTATTCAGGAACTAATAACGTCTAAATTGTCAACATGATACGTCATTATAGAGTAAAATTCAAGAATGCTTAGAAGAATATTTCCATGAAAAGATACTGGATGAAGCGCAAATATCAAGGATATTCTACTAATTTTATGGAGTATAGAAGTCAAAACTTTAACCAACTGAGTATAATAAAGAATGGAATAACAAAAGAAATCACCATGCATGCGGTACTTTGCATAGATAGGTTATTCCAACAGAATAATAATAACAAAACTAGGTCAGGCGAAATTCGCACCGACAGGATGTTCCAACAGAATAATAAAGAATGGAATAACAACAGAAATCATCATGCATGCGGTACTTAGTATAGACATGTTATTCCGATAGAATACTAAATAATGGAACCAGGTCAGGCGAAATTCGTACCGACAGGATTTTCCAATAGAATAATAAAGAATGGAACCAGGTTCGGCATAAAATGCACAAACAGTATATTCCAACAGAATAATAAAGAATGGAACAAGGTCCGGCGTAAAACGCACAAACAGGATATTCCAACAGAATAATAAAGAATGAAATATCAGAAGAATTTCACCAAGTATAGGGTATCACGCGTATACAGGTTATTCCAACAGAATAATAAAGAATGGAATAACAGAATTTCTTTTCATGAATAAGAAAGAAAGAATACCCTTACGAGTACAACAAATAATATCCCCTACCTTTGAAAGAAGAGTATTCCGACTGGTAGGGCGAGGATATACTCGAAGAAAACTTTTATTACGCTCAAAGCTTTCTTAAACTCTAAAGAAATACACTCAAGATTATAGAAGAAGAACTCTTTCTATAGATTCTCTCTCTAGAATTTCAGTGAATTCGTAAGTAATAATGAATGAGCTTCTATTTATAGAAGAATGGACTGCATAGTAACTAATTCATGAACGGTCCAGATTGATTTACTTTTAATCGGACGGTCCATATTTAAAGCAAAATCTTTTAAATAAAATATAATATATTCTATTTATAATCTAATAAAACGAATAACTTTATAAAAGTATTCTGTTTTATATAAAAAGATTTTACTATGCAAAACACTATGCAGACATTATGCAACACTATGCATAATAAAATATAATATATTCTATTTATAGAATAACTTTATAAAAGTATTCTGTTTTATATAAAAAGATTTTACTTTGCAAAACACTATGCATAATAGAATATAATATATTATATTTATAGAATAACTTTATAAAAGTATTCTGTTTTATATAAAAAGATTTTCTGTTTTATTACATTAATAATACTAATAAAACAAAACTTAGTGACTTATCACGTAAACATCAATAATCAATACTGTGTGCTACTATGCAATCACGCGTATTACTGTACTTTTACTACCGAGTAGTTCAACAGTTTTAACGGTAAAACTTCTGTCGTTATTCTCATAAAAATATATTTGGCGTTTTCTCCATCCGATAATAATTCCGTTGCAGGGTCCACCAATGATTGTACCGTCGTACAGATATTATCCGACAAAAAGAATATTCTCCGACCAATCGAATATTATACAACAACTTGCATACTTTTCAAAATTTATAAATACTACCCACAACTATAACATTATCTCAAATCCACACCATAATATTAAAAAAATAGTCCGAGAAAATTTAATCTTTATTGATAAAATCTGGGGTCTCACACTATTAATACTTTTGTTAAGTAATTTAATTACTCAACCTTAGTAACTTAATTACTTAATCAAATAAGTTAATACATAAATCTCCTTAAACTATTTTACCCCCATGAAATCATATAATTTAAATATCTCATCTTTAATATATAATTTATATGAAACATAACATAACTTACTTAAATTACATATTTATTTTATAATTACAAAAATAAATATGTTACACATAATTTCTTATGCAAATACAATTATTTACATACCCAATATATTATAATATAATAACCTTACCTCATTAACATAAATTCAATGGAGAATTTATTTACTTAGTTAAAATACTAAGATAAATATAATACATTTTCTTTATTAAATTAATTTCGTATAAGAATTTATTCTAATACTCTTGGGTAAAGTATCTATAAATATTATATGCTTAACCCGCCTCTGTTTTGCTTCATTATGCAAATTAATCCCAATAATTTTATTTTCCCCACGTAATAAACACACACACACACACACACACACATATATATATATATATAATATTCACTGACTCCCAATTACCAATTACACAAAACATGCACACATCACATATAGAAAATAATTAATAGTTTTATTTTCTCAAATTATAAATTGTTTATATAAATTTATTTACTTATAGCAAATAAAATTTAATATATTTACCATATTACGTCTACATACACGTCATTTATAAATCATCAAATAATTTATATACTCATAAATTATTAAAATCCTTAAAATTTTATTACAGAACTACCAATTTCATACACTTATTTTCTGTCTAGGTTCTAACAATGAACCTTAAATCAAGCAAGTATGATTTTAAAAATTTTCTAAATTCTCGGGTTGTCACATCTGCCAAGTGTTATTATAATTCTATGCATGTGACACCCAAGATTAGACAAATTTGGGTCTCTAAATGCACTAACAAAGAAGGACCCATGCAAATATGGGTACCAAAATGAAGGTTCAAATGTTTTAACAGGAAAAGGGCTTCACGACCTCAACATGGTATCTAGACAGTGGATGCTCGAGGCATATGACAGGGAACAAATCCCTTCTATCTAACTACATAGAAAAGGAGGGTCCCTCAGTTATTTTTGGAGACAATGGCTCGGGCAAGACAAGAAGATATGGCTCTGGTGGCAATGGTGCAATATCTTTTAGAAAATTAGCATATGTAGAAGGTCTCCAACATAACCTTCTAAGCATCAGTCAACTCTGCGACAAAGGTCATCAAGTGACATTCCTCAACAACCAATGTCAAGTCAGAGACTTGAAGACATCTACTGTAAAGCTAACAAGGATAAGAGAAGGAAACGTCTACACAGTGGATCTTGGTCAACTAAGCTCAGATGAGACAATATGTTTTCTGGCAAAAGCATCTGAAGAAATGAGCTGGCTATAGAACAGACGGTTGTCTCACTTAAACTTCAAAAGCATGTCCAAACTGGCATCAAAAGACCTAGTAGCTGGCCTACCCAAGCTCAACTTCGTGAAGGAAAGGCCATGCAATGCCTGTCAGCTTGGAAAACAAACCAGAAGCTCATTAAAGAGCAAAACTGCCAACTCGATTGATAAGCCTCTACAGTTGCTCCACATGGATCTATTTGGACCAATCCCAACAACTAGTCTTGGAGGAAAAAGGTACTCTTTAGTCATAGTCGACGACTACACCAGATTCACATGGGTATTCTTCCTAACTTCAAAGGATAAAATGAGCTTTGAATTAATCAAGATGTTCAGATTGGTGATGAACGAGAAAGGAGAGAATTCAATTTCTCAGAAATAGACAAATTTTGCACAGACAATGGCATCAGTCATAACTTCTCAGCTCCACGAACTCCTCAAAAAAATGGAGTTACTGAAAGAAAGAATAGAACCCTGATAGATCCTGGTAGGACTCTCTACTAACAGCAGCTCGTCTGCCTGAATATTTTTGGGCAGAAGATGTCAACACTTCATGCTACACATAGGACAGATCATTAATTCACTCTACGATCAAGAAGATACCCTACAAACTGTGGAAAGGAAGGAAGCCAAGTGTCAGCTACTTCCATGTCTTTGGCTGTGCATGCTACATTCTCAATAATGGAAAGCATTATCTGACAAAATTCCAGCCCAAGTCAGACGAAGGGATCTTTCTTGGGTATGCCACAGACAGCAAAGCTTACAGAGTGTTCAACAAGAAGTCACTGAATGTTGAAGTCTCGATACACATCATCTTTGATGAAACTGACTTAGGCAAAACAGTGCCTCAAGACACTACGACCGATAGTGCAGACACTACTTATGAAGTCTTCGAGCTCAACATTACGAGCGTAGTACCAGACAGTGAAATCGTAGAGCATGAGAATGTGATCGTAGAGAGGTCAATGCTAGACAGCGAGCCTCTACTCCAAGAAGAAGAGATAGACCTTAAAGACTTAAGATAGGAAGCCATCAGGACAGATGTCCCAACCGGTAACAGATGTGCAAGAGATCACACTCAGGATCTAATCATTGGAGATCCGAGTGCTAGAGTCAAAAAAAGAGCTGCTACTCAGAATGAATGCTTTTATCTAAGCTTCCTGTCATAAATAGAGCCAAAGAAGATAGATGATGCTATGGAAGACTCCAATTGGATGGAAGCCATGCAGGAAGAACTCAAGCAATTTGAACGAAGCAAAGTATGGAGATTGGTACCAAGACCAAAGAGTCATCATGTGATAGGAACTAAGTGGGTCTTCAGAAACAAAATGGATGAAGATGGGGTCATTGTGAGACCCCAAATTTTTTTAAATAAAGATTAAATTTTCTCAAAATATATTTTTGAATATTATGGTGTGGATTTGATATAATGTTATAGTTGTGGGTAATATTTATAAATTTTGTAATGTACACAAGTTATTATATAATATTCGATTGGTCGGGGAATATTCATTTTAACAGGGAATATTCGTACAATGACACAATCATTGGTGGACCCCCACAACAGAATTATTGTCGGATTGAGAAAATGACAAAAATACTTTATGAAAATAACGGCAGAAGTTTTACCGTTAACTGTTGAAACAACCAGTGTTAAAAGTACAGTAATACGCGTTGTTGCATAGTAGCACATGGTATTGATTATTGATGCTTACGTGAGAAGTCACTCAATTATACTCAATTATTACTATAGTAATTGCCGCATCATATCTATCATATTATTGATTCAATTATTGTCACAGTATCATCTGCATAAAATGTTTTTTATTAAATCAATACTTGAGACGACAAAGTTATTCATATTATAAAGTGCAATATTTACAATGTCTAGAAGTTCTGTCAAGGAGAGGTTTGATCACCAAATTGCGCGCCAATAGGGAGAAATCCTTATTGGAAAGCCCCCTCTTTCTTGGGAACGACCTGGTTGATAAATATTGTGAGTTATAATATTAATTATGAATGTTGTTCGGAGTTAAATTTGGAGACGCGGACGCGATATTTGAGTCTGGAACGATGAAATTAGTAAAAATAGTCTATAAACACAAAAATTTTCAGGATTCACTATTTGGTCAAAAAGTCAACAGTTGACTTTTTTCGGGAAAAGTCAAACTTCAAAATTTCAAAATTTATATTTTTGATAAAAATGGTTTCATTGTATTGGAATTAATTGTGTTAGTGAAAATTGACAATTATTTCGATAATAATTGATGTCAGGAGGTTATATTGACCAATCGGGTATTTAACCGGATAAATGAGCAATTGATTGGTATTATTTCGCATGATTATAACTATTTGTTCACATATGTGTACTATTAAATCACATTATTTACTATTAGGGGAGTTGGTGCAAGATTGATAATACTTGCATGACTAAGTAAAAAATAGAGGTATAGATGGAGGTACTATACTGTAATTCGTATTTTTCACATGATTATACTATTGATTCACATAATTGAACTATTGATTCATATTATTTACTATTAGGGGAGTTGGTGCAAGATTGATAATACTTGCAGGACTAAATTAAAAATGAAAGAAAAGTTGGAGGTATTGTACTGTAATTTTTGAGCCCCAAAACGTGCAATTATCGAAACTAATTTGTCCTATAAATAGAAGCTAATTCTTCCTTCATTTTACACCAATTCCCAAAAGCTTTAGAGCGATTATTATTGAGAGAAAAAAGAAGAGAAATTTGTTACCTCACTATTCCAGTATCCAATTTTTACCAAGGTTGGGATATTATTTGTTGTACCCGTAGGGAGTATTATTTCTTTCTTATCCATGAAGAGAACTTCGGTTATTCCATTCTTTATTATTCTGTTGGAATAACCTGTATACGCGGGCTACCCTATACTTGGTGAAATTCTTCTGTTGTTCCATTCTTTATCATTCTATTGGAACATCTTGTCTGTACATTTTACGCCGGACCTGGTTCCGTCGTTATTATTCTGTTGGAATATCCTGTCTGTGCGTTTTACGCCGGACCTGATCCCGTCTTTATTATTCTGTTGGAATATCCCGTCTGTACGTTTTACACCGGACCTGATTCCGTCTTTATGATTCTGTTGGAATATCCTGTCTGTGCGTTTTACACCGGACCTGATTCCGTCTTGAATATTCTATTGGAATATCCCGTCTGTGCGTTTTACGCCGGACCTGATTCCGTTATTTATTATTCTGTTGGAATAACCTGCCTGTGCGGTCTATCGCATGCCTGGTGATTTCTTTTGTTATTCCATTCCTTATTATACTCAGTTGGTTAAAGTTTTGACTTCTATACTCCATGAAATTAGTGGAATATCCTCGATATTTGCACTTCATCCAGTATCTTTTCATGGAAATATTCTTCTGAGCATTCTTGAATTTTACTCTATAAAACAATATCATGTTGACAATTTGGACGTTTTTAGTACCTGGATAAATTAATTCTTGAACTTGTTTTATTGAATTCTTATATCATTGTCATCATCTTCATGTTTATATTTTGTTGAAAGTCATCTGTGGCCTATAGTGCATAGATGGGATTGGTATGATTATGACTAGGGATTATTTGGTGTAATCATGACCGTAATGTTACAAATGATGTGGTAAAAGTCCTCATTGGCCCGTACTGCATTGATGGACTGTTGTTGGAATGATCATGACCATTATTGAATACACAAATATTCTTGGCTCGTAGTGCATGTATATTTGTGGTCGTGATACTTAAGAATATCCTTGGCTCGTACTTCATGTTTAATGGATTGCTTGTTCCGCTGCAATTAAACTTGATGGTTGTTATATTGTATCAGTTTAACACTGTTGAAGGCTAACGATAATATATTCTGCATTATCTTAGTCGTAATATTTCCTACTGGGCTAGTTGAGCTCACCCTTTTACTTTTATTGTTCTCTTCAGAAAATGAGAACGTAGCAGGGACTAGTCGGGGAACGGAGTGACGGACCAGATGATAGCATTAGTAGTCCTCACTATTTTGTGAAATAGTGTAATAATAATTGTAATAAGGACTCCTTTTGAGTTTGTATAATCTCTAGTCGATAATATTTGTATTCAAACTCACACTTTATGTTTTGTCGTACTGTACACGACAATTGTATTATTAAGTTGTATTTGAATTTATATACCATGTAAGTGGCGACCCAAGATGGGTGACGTATACCTAATTTTGGGGGCGTCACAGTTGGTATCAAAGCTTAGGGATATGATCCATGGCTAATATATGAGATAAGAACTAGGAGGGGAGAGACGTAGAATTTCTTCGCTAGTATGACCTACCTAAGTTTATTTGGTATTTAATTGGTTGGTCAAAGTATAAGGATAATATGTGATATGTTAATTAACCCTTGTTTTGTGGTAGTGTTTGAAAATTGCATCCGAGAATGTTGAGATTATCAATGGAGCACAGGAGACCGTTGAGTCTCCATAGATCAATAATCAGGATAATGTGCAACCAGAGGACAATACTACTCATGAAAACAATAACACCGATGAAATGATGAATGATGGGATGGTCAGAGGCTTTATGCAATTCATGAAACAACAGGCGAAGGAAGCTCCTATCCAAAATGCAGGTAGAAATACTAACAACTCTCGGATGGTCACCGCTAAGCAGTTTAAGGAGCAATTCATGCAACAACGGGCGAAGGCAGCTCCTATCCATAATGCAGGTGGAAACAATGGTAACCCACGGTTGGTCACCGCTAAGCAATTCATGGAGCTGGGACCACCAGAGTTTTTGAGAAAGCCTGAACCACTTAAGGCGGAGACGTGATTAAAGCAGATCACCAAGATATTTGATGTCTTGGGATGCTCCGAGGAGCAAAAGGTTCCTTTTGCCACCTTTATGTTGCGTGAAGAGGCAGATCACTGGTGGTAATCTGTAAAATATACCCAGCCTGACGCACTCAAGATGTCTTGGGAGAGGTTCCAAGAGCTGTTCAATGACAAGTACTTTCCGAAAGTATTCGTCACATGAAGGAGGTGGAGTTTATCAAGTTGGAACAAAACAATATGACCGTGTCGCAATACGAGGCTAAATTTGTGGAGTTATCCCGATTTGCATCCCATTTGGTCAATAATGAGGAGCGAATGACGCGAATGTTTTAAAGAGGTTTGAAGCCAGAGATACACAATTATCTTATTTCTCATAAACTGTGTCTGTATTCAGATATTGTAAAAAAGGCTCAGTTAGTGGAGCGCGATAACGAGTCAACGCAACCAGAAGAGAGCAACCGGCAAAATGATAATACCGGTGATAACAGTCATCAAAGCGGTGACAATAAACATAGATGGAATCAACATGCCAGAAATGGTAACCACTTCGGTGATAATCATGGTCAAAACAATAAGAATGGACATTTCAAGAAGAGGAGATTCAACAATGATGGAAAGACGTCAGCACCGGCACCCGTTGTTAAGGAAGGAGAACGACCACCTATCATATGCTTCAAATGCGGAGCGGAGGGACACATCAGTCCAAACTGTGCGATGCCGTCCAAAGAATGTTATAATTGTGGAAGAGAAGGTCACTTAACCTGATTTTGTCGTTCACCGAAGACAAGTTCAGCTACGATGGAGGCACCAAAGGCCGTCCCAAAAAAGTCAAAGCCGGTAGTTTAAGAGAGAACGTTTTTTTTCGTGACAAGGAACCTGAATAAAATTATCACGGGTATGTTAGTCATAAACACTTGTGAAGTCTATACCGTGTTAGATACCGATTCTACTCACTCTTTTATTTCACCTAGTTGTGTTCAATGTTTGAATTTAACTCCGGAGAAGTTAAATTTTGATTTATCTGTTGAAACTCAATTGGGAGAAACCTTCATTACCTCCACTATTTATAAATCTTGTTCAAATCAACACTTTCACGTTACCTGTCGATCGTATCTCTTTGAAAATACTTGCCTTTGATGTGATTTTAGGAATCGATTGGTTAACTACTCATCATGCTTTTCATCAGGTTGTTAGCTTTCATATTCCTAACCAACCTGTTATGCGAATTCAAGCAACCAAATCACTAAATTCAATCATGGTCATATCAAGCCATAAGTAAAGAGCTCCGGTCCTTTCGTTGTTGACTTCTTTATGTGGAATGCACCGAAGCCAGATTTTCTTTAGGCGATGCTGTGAATGACGATGGCAAGTTGATAGGTATCAATGTGACGTGTTACCCAAGTCTTGGATGAGAGTCACAGTTTTGAATGATATTTCTATTGTTAATAAATTTCCTTACGTATTCTTGAAGACTTCTTATCCTACCCCTAGAGCGTGAAATCGAATTTTGTATTGACCCCAGTACAAAACCCATTTCTAAAACCCTCAAATATTTTTTCAACTAAAATGAACGTAACATGTGCCAAAGACGTTGGCTCGAGCTGTTGAAGATTACGATCATACCATTCAATACCATCGTGGGAAAGCGAACGTGGTAGCTGACGCGTTGAGTAGAAGATCATATGCGTTTACGAGTGCGATGTTGTTAACACAAAGACCCATTTCGCATGACTTAAAAATGATGAAGATAGAGTTAAAGACTCTAGGAACCCATGTGAAGATAACGAATATACGAGTAGAATTAATCGAATTTAATCGATAAAGTTAAAGCCGCTCAAGCTGCACACCCGGAGCTGATGAATGTGAAGAATTAAGAAGGTTCAAGAGGGCATTATTCTAGAAGCAAGAATTGATGAAGAGAAGAAATCTCAACCCTCGATTTAATTGGCCCATTTGAAATCCTCGATAAAGTAGGAACTGTGGCTTATAGACTCGTTTTACCGCCAAGTATGTCGCATGTTTATAACGTTTTTAACGTATCGACGTTACGTAAATATGGGGATGACCCGAACCACATTATTAATTTAGAACCGTCCAAGATAGCGGATGATTTAACGTATGAGGAGATACGTGTTAAAATCTTGGATAAGAAGGATTATATTCGACACTCAAAGGTTATACCTCAAGGGTTAGAATTTGAAGTGAGGTCAAGGTATCCTCACATGTTTTGCATACCAGGTACGTACGTAAATTTCGAGGGCGAAATTTCATAAGGAGGGGAGATTGTGAGACCCCAGATTTTTTTAAATAAAGATTAAATTTCCTCGAAATATATTTTTGAATATTATGGTGTGGATTTGATATAATGTTATAGTTGTGGGTGATTTTTACAAATTTTGTAAAGTACGCAAGTTATTATATAATATTAGATTGATCGGGGAATATTTGTTTTAACAGGGAATATTCGTACAATGGCACAATCATTGGTGGACCGCCACAACAGAATTATTGTCGGATTGAGAAATCGACAAAAATACTTTATGAAAATAACGGCGAAAGTTTTACCGTTAACTGTTAAAACACCCGGTGTTAAAAGTACAGTAATACGCGTTGTTGCATAGTAGCACATGGTATTGATTATTGATGCTTACGTGAGAAGTCACTCAATTATACTCAATTATTACTACAGTAATTGCTGCATCATATCTATCATATTATTGATTCAATTATTGTCACAGTATCATCTGCATAAAATGTTTTTTATTAAATCAATACTTGAGACGAAAAATTTATTCATATTATAAATTGCAATATTTACAATGTCTAGAAGTTCTGTCAAGGAGAGGTTTGGTCACCTAATTGCTCGCCAATAGGGAGAAATCCTTATTGGAAAGCCCCCTCTTTCCTGGGAATGACCTGGTTGATAAATATTGTGAGTTATAATATTTATGATGAATGTTGTTCGGAGTTGAATTTGGAGACGCGGACGTGATATTTGAGTCCGAAACGACGAAATTAGTAAAAATAGTCTATAAACACAATTTTTTCGGGATTCACTATTTGGTCAAAAAGTCAACAGTTGACTTTTTCGGGAAAGTCAAACTTCAAAATTTCAAAATTTATATTTTTGATAAAAATGGTTTCATTATGTTGGAATTAATTGTGTTATTAAAAATTGACAATTATTTTGATAATAATTGATGTCTGGAGGTTATATTGACCAATCGGGTATTTAACCGGATAAATGAGCAATTGATTGGTATTATTTCACATGATTATAACTATTTGTTCACATATATGTACTATTGAATCATATTATTTACTATTAGGGGAGTTGGTGCAAGATTGATAATACTTGCATGACTAAGTTAAAAATAGAGGTATAGATGGAGGTACTATACTGTAATTCGTATTTTTCACATGAATATACTATTGATTCACATAATTAAAATATTGATTCACATTATTTACTATTAGGGGAGTTGGTGCAAGATTGATATTACTTGCAGGACCAAATTAAAAATGAAAGAAAAGTTGGAGGTATTGTACTGTAATTTTCGAGCCCCAAAACGTGCAATTATCGAAACTATATTTTCCTATAAATAGAAGCTCATTCTTCCTTCATTTCACACCAATTCACAAAAGCTTTAGAGCGATTATTATAGAGAGAAATTATAGAGAGAAAGAAGAAGAAAAATCTGCTACCTCACTATTCTAGTATCCAGTTTTTTCCAAGGTAGGGATATTATTTGTTGTACCCGTAGGGAGTATTATTTCTTTCTTATCTATGAAGAGAACTTCTGTTATTCCATTCTTTATTATTCTATTGGAATAACCTGTATACGCGTGCTACCCTATACTTTATGAAATTCTTATGTTGTTCCATTCTTTATCATTCTGTTGGAACATCTTGTCTGTGCATTTTACGCCGGACCTGGTTCCGTCATTATTATTCTGTTGGAATATCCTGTCTGTGCGTTTTACGCCGGACCTGATGCTGTCTTTATTATTCTGTTGGAATATCCTGTCTGTACGTTTTACGCCGGACCTGATTCCGTCTTTATTATTCTGTTGGAATATCCTGTCTGTGCATTTTACGCCGGACCTGATTTCGTCTTGATTATTCTGTTGGAATATCATGTCTGTGTGTTTTACGCCGGACCTGATTCTGTTATTTATTATTCTGTTGGGATAACCTGCCTGTGCGGTCTATCGCATGCCTGGTGATTTCTTTTGTTATTCCATTCTTTATTATACTCAGTTGGTTAAAGTTTTGACTTCTATACTCCATGAAATTAGTGGAATATCCTTGATATTTGCGCTTCATCCGGTATCTTTTCATGGAAATATTCTTCTGAGCATTCTTGAATTTTACTCTACAAAACAATATTATGTTGACAATTTGTACGTTATTAGTACCTGGATAAATTAATTCTTGAACTTGTTTTATTGTATTCTTATATCATTGTCATCATCCTCATGTTTATATTTTGTTGAAAATCATGTGGCCTATAGTGCATATATGGACTTGGTATGATTATGACTAGAGATTATTCGGTGTAATCATGACCGCAATGTTACAAATGATGTGGTAAAAGTCCTCATTGGCCGGTAGTGCATTGATGGACAGTTGTTGGCATGATCATGACCATTATTAAATACACAAATATTTTTGGCCAGTAGTGCATGGATAATTGTGGTTGTGATACTAAATAATATCCTCGGCCGTAGTGCAGGAGTGATTCGATGATGTGGATTATTTATTAAGCTGAGTCCCAGCGATAAAAGTGATGAAAAACCTTTTAAATCATAAAAGATAGTAGATTTTATTCTCTACTTGACTCTTTTAATTGATTGCTTGTTCCGCTGCAGTTAAACTTGATGGTTGTTATATATAGTATCAGTTTAACACTGTTGAAGGCTAACGATAATATATTCTGCATTATCTTAATCATAATATTTCCTACTGGGCTAGTTGAGCTCACCCTTTTACTTTTATTGTTCTCTTCAGAAAATGAGAACGTAGCAGGGACTAGTCGGGGAACGGAGTGACGGACCAGATGATAGCATTAGTAGTCCTCACTATTATGTGAAATAGTGTAATAATAATTGTAATAAGGAC
The DNA here is from genome assembly GCA_020205505.1 of Panax japonicus. Lineage (NCBI taxonomy): Eukaryota > Viridiplantae > Streptophyta > Magnoliopsida > Apiales > Araliaceae > Panax > Panax japonicus. Next base: position 44,568,455 of record CM035105.1, on the reverse strand, counting down.
TCATTTTTAATTTGTATAATCTCTAGTAGACAATATTTATATTCAAACTCATAGTTTATGTTTTGTCGTATTGTACACGATAGTTGTATTATTAAGTTGTATTTGAATTTATGTACCATGTAAGTGGCGACCCAGGATGGGTGACGTATACCTAATTTTGGGGGCGTCATAGTCATAACCAGAAACAAGGCAAGATTAATGGCAAAGTACTATTCTTAAGAAGAAGGTATCGAGTACGATGAGACATTTGCACCTGGTGCCAGACTGGAAGCCATCAGAATCTTTCTTGCCTTTGCTGCCCACATGAAGTTCAAAGTCTTTCAGATGGATGTCAAGAGTGTATTTCTAAATGGAGAACTTCAAGAAGAAGTCTATGTAGAGCAACCTCCATGTTTCATCAATCCATCTCTTTCCAATTATGTCTATAGATTAGATAAAACTTTATATGGTCTTATACAAGCACCTAGAGCATGGTATGAAACACTGACTAACTTCCTAATTGAAAATGGGTTCACTAGAGGTAGAGTAGATACCACACTATTTCTTATAAAGCATAAAGATAACGTCTTACTAGTTCAAATATATGTTGATGATATTATTTTTGGTTCTACTGACAAAAAGTTATGCAAGAGATTCTCTAAGCTAATGCAGAGCAAGTTTGAAATGAGCATGATGGGTGAGCTGAATTTCTTCCTTGGACTGCAAGTAAAGCAGACCGATGATGGAATTTTCATAAACCAAGCCAAGTATATCAAAGACTTACTGAAAAAGTATGGCATGGAATCAGCCTCTCCCATGAAAACACCAATTGCTCCTGCAACCAAGCTTGACAAGGATGAGAAAGGTAAAAGCATTGATATCACTCAATACAAAGGTATGATAGGTTCTCTTTTATACCTAACTGCTAGTAGACCAGATATAATATTTACAACATGCATATGTGCTAGATTTCAAGCTAACCCTAAAGAGTCACATTTGTCTGCTGTAAAGAGGATCTTCAGGTATTTCAAGGGTACACCTTACTTAGGGCTTTGGTACCCCAAAGAATCCTCATTTGAACTAACAAGATACACAAGTGCTGATTTTGCAGGATGCAAAATAGATAGAAAGAGTACCAGTGGCACTTGTCAACTGCTAGGAAACGGACTTGTGTCTTGGTTTAGCAAAAAGCAAAACTCAGTGTCTACTTCAACTGCAGAAGCTAAATATATTGTTGCTGGCAGCTGCTGTGCTCAGATCCTATGGATGAGAAATCAGCTAGCTGACTATGGGTTTGATTTCAAATCTACTCCCATACACTGTGATAACACTAGTGCCATAGCAATAACTCATAATCCTATTATGCATTCTAGGACTAAGCATATAGAAATAATGTATCATTTCATTAGGGATCATGTGAAAAATGGAACTATATCTTTACAATATATCCCTACTGAAAATCAACTTGCTGATGTTTTTACAAAACCACTAGATGAATCCAGATTTAATAAGTTAATAAGTGAGCTAGGCATGCTAAATCTATAACTGTGAGATATATGCTCTAGATTGTGCTAACCATGACAGATACAAAGGCTGAACTCAAAATTGTAGACATGATCAAGGAAAGTTCACGATCGTAGAGCTGAAAAGACAACTACCTCAACGATCATAGCGAAGACTCAACCATTGTAGTGGAGACTCAACGATGACACGAGCCCCATCAACAAAGAAAAAATGCACCCTGTGATGACAAGCTTCATAAACAAGAAAATATCTCTAAGAGGTGCCTCAGGAACAAACTTAACACTTGAATCTCTCCAAGAGGTTGGCCCTTCCTGAGCTGCCTTAAAAGAATGCTTTATCAAAAATCATCACAAGGATTCGGATAGACTCGACGATCGTAGGACAGACTCAACGAATGCTGGACAGACTTAACGAATGATTGGACAGATTCGACGATCGTAGGACAGACTCAACGAATGCTGGACAGACTCAACGAATGATTGGACAGACTCGACGATCGAAGGACAAACTCAACGAATGCCGAATAGACTCGATGATCGTAGGACAGACTCAATGATCATAAGACTACCTCAACGATCGTAGTCCTCCCTAAGGACACCTCAGCTCTGAAGAAACCAAGGGTAAATTAGTACAATCCTCAACTGACAAAATTGTAGAGCCAAGAAAAAGTCGATACCTGTCCCACTAAGCGAAAAAGGAGAGAAGGAAGTTACAAGTACAAATTGAAATTGTATTTTTGAAATCTGAAGTTCAAAAGTTTATCTATCTCTCTCTCAAAGAAAAAGCCCTAACTCAGAAGAAAAGCTCAGTCAAATCTCACTTCCAGTTAGCAAATCAATGGCGTCATCTAATGTTATCTCAGGCTATAGACTTTGCTTTGACGAGTTCAAGACAGCTCCACCAAAATTTCACAAGACCCTGACGCTACTGAAGAAGGCGGGTCTCGAAGAGGCTCTTGGCGAAGACACACTGATATATTCCAAGTTAGTAAAAAGAGTTCTACAAGAATGGTGTGTTTGAAAACAACACCATCACTACAAAAGTAAAGGGAGTAGAAATCAGACTGAAGGCAGAGGATTTCAATCTTGCCCTAGGTCTCAAAAATGAAGGGCATCAATACTTAGATACAGTAGACTTCCAAGAGGGACTAAGAAAAATGCATCACAAGAAAACCCCCTCTGTGAAAGGGGTACAAGAAGAAGGAGTTCCCCCAGAGGTACGAATTTTTAGCTAATATTATTGGGAAATGTATATGCTACAAGAGCTCAGGTCATGACTCAGTGAATGAAGCTCAAATTAAGCTCATGACAGCCATGTATTATGGTATACAACTCAACTATGGAGCTATATTGCTCGAGTGGATTGGTAAATGGATAGTAAACTCGAAGAAATCAGAAAGCCCTTAGAAGATGCTATATGGGAGTTTCGTGAGTATCATTCTGCAATCTGCACTGGGTGACAAAATTGGGGATGAAGAAGGAGAAGCCAGCAACCCAAATCGAAGAATAACCCAACAGTTGTATGAAAACTGGAATAGGAACCCTGTTGAGTATGTACCAATGATGACAGAATCCAGTTGAAGAACTGGGGATATGAAGAACTCAGGCCTTCCAGGAAACAGTTCTGTGGTCAGAGAGATCGAAGAAGAAGAAGAAATCAACAAAAAAGAACCTTCTATCCTTACCAGAAAAAGCAAGGGCAAGAGGAAGCTAAGGGCTAGACAGGTGGAAGAACCTCAAAGATCTACTACTGATATACCTGTAGAGTCCTCTGATATAGAAACTCTGAGGATGCTAAGGAGAAAGAAGCAACAAGATGAAGCAGATGAGGATCAGGATACCATATCCAAGATCCTGAAGAAAAACAAAGTTGGTCAAAAGTCGAAAAGGCCATCAGTCACCTCAATCGTAGAGTCTCTACTATTTGTGGGGACCAGACCTAGCATGGCAAACAAGGAGGTAGCTGCTTCAAGCATAGTGGCAGTTGAACAGGACAAAGCTGAGATTCAAGAAAGTCCTGAAGTTGTGGCTAAACCCAACAAAGAAAGGAGAAAGCTGGTTAAGAAGTACATTCTTGAAAATAAAAAGGTGCTCGAGAAGGAAGTAAAGAGTATGGTTGCTAAAAAGGAAATATCCAGAGCCAGTCAAGAGAACAATGCTCTAGCTGAGGGGGAGATCCCTGAAATTCTCATGATAGAGAATACACCAGCTGAGAGGGAGATGGCTGAAGCTCAAGAAAATGCGCCACTTGAGGGGAAGCTTTTGATCTTACAAGAAGATGATCAAGTTGAGGGGGATCCTCAAGATATCTCCATGGCAGAAGAAGATGTCCCTGCCAGAAATAAAGAGGAACCAGTAAAAGATCATCAAGAACCTATTAAGATAATGGAGTCCTCCAATGAAGAAAGAGAAGAATAATATGATGATGATGATCTTCAGATCACTGGTGAAGGCAAAGATAGGTATAGAAGCTACCTATACAATCAGATGTTCTCATACCTACCCATGATGCCTTACCATCAAGCCCAAATCAACAACTCTTGGGATCACATGTTCAGGAGTTTCAAAGAATATCCGGCCATCTCAGTGCTGGTTTATGGATTCCCAGGGAGATTCCACTTTGCAAAGAAGTTGATTACCAACACCTCTTCCTCAAAGGATAAACTTGAGGTATTATCTATCCCTACTCACTTCAGAGTTAATCACTTGCCATCATCATCATTTAGTTAATTCTATGAATTCCCTCGATGGTTGGAAGTGATTCTCAATCCAGTAAATCAATTCCCAGTTACAGAATCCCAAAATTCTGTAACTGAAGAACCAAATACAGCCAACCTTATTTTGCTCCCATAAACCACCATCTCTACGATCCCTGACTCTAGCCCAGTCGTAGAGTCCCAAATAGATATCGTAGAGCCCCTTAGTCCAAACATTGAAACTCAGGTCCCTCCATCGGACATACCATCCTCCTCCTCAAATGAATATTTTAATCTTGATCTTGCTCTCTACTCCATGCAAGATCAGTCTCAAAAAGACACCCCACCATCAAACAATCCTCAAACCAATGATTCTCTCCCAAATCTGCCCACAAAGGATGACCTGGAGGAAGCAACCAAGGACATGGTCAAGAATATAGAAGAAAGCCTGGAATCTAACTCCGACCTCATTCATATCTGGCTGAATCAAATGATCATAGCACCAAATAACTTTCCTGGTACTATAAATGCTGAGCTTACAAAGAAGCTGAGGGAAATTATCCAAGAAATTCTTAAGAGCATGAATGACAGAGATGAGATTCACTTCCAGGTAGCCACCAAGCAAACAGAGGTTGTTCTTGAAATGCAAAAAAATTAAGAAGTTCAAAATAAAGTTATGCTGGAGAAATTCATCAACTTGAAAGCCTCAGTCCAAGAATTCCAGAAATCCTATGTCAATCAGGAACGTCAGAATAACATTGTTCTCACAGCCCTCCAAAATAATGAAGCAAGATCTGAAAAATAGCTCAAGGAAAGTAGAGAGGACATTGCTCAGACACAAAGTCAACTGAACGAGCTTGTCCAAGGAGTGAATCGACTTTCTGCAGAAATTCAAACCCTTGATACTGACATAAACAGGGAGAATAAAGGGAATGGAGTTCAAGGATCATAGGGAGATCAGGGCAGATGCAGAGAAAACCAAGAAAGGGGAAGAGGACAATTTTCACAAAGCCCTCCTGCAAGATAGTTCCACTAACAGACTGCACGATCAAGCAATCAAACTCAACGATCTGATTAGCAGGAAGTCTTGATGGCTCATCCTTTAAGAAATTAAGGGCTAACTATCAGCTCACCAAATGTGACCACCACAGGCCTACGAATGCCAATTGGAGATCCTGTATTCATGAATAGGCATGAGCACAACCCGATAGTAAGTCCAAGTGAGCTGGAAGAGTTAGCCAGAAGAGATGAAGCAAGCAGGAAAAGAAGGGCTGAGGAATATGCCAATCCTCCAAGAAAAAGGTCAAAGAAATAGAGATAAGTTGAAACTTTAAATTCTTATTGATGTAAAGCTAAAACTGCAATATTTCTTGAACATCAATAAATTCATACTTATTCTCTAGAAATTTCAGCTACTTACTAAAATACTAAGTCATGTTTAAATTTTCTGCAAATGTATCTAGACACTAATAAATTATGACAAAAAACCTCCTTGGTTATGTCAACATCAAATAGGGGGAGATTGTTGGGATAATGCATATTATGATTTGATGTTTTAATGTATATGCTCATGATTATTTGTAAAGTCCTTCCAAGTAAGATATGTACAAGGACTTAGTGATAGATCAAATTTGTTAGGTTAATCTAAGATCTTAACGTGTATCATTCTGTAATAGAATGTATAGATAGAAAGATCTAAGATGTTAGGTTGATCTTGAGATGTAATAGATAGGCTTCGAAGAAATCGTAGTGTATCATCTGATCAACATTGCAGAAGTCAAGGCAGAAATATAGAGCTTCAAAAGATCGTAGTGTGCCTGCCTTAAAGGGACTCTTCGAAAATCATAGAGTGGTTCCAATATTTGCCGAGCCATCTCAACGATCGTAGTGTGGTGAAGGAAATATGGAGTTTACAAGTTAACGATCGTAGTGTGCTCTCAGAAACGTAGAGTTAGAACCTAGCAAGCAAATATCATAGTGTGCAAGGGTTTAAGAGAAATCGTATTGCTCTCAGCTGATAGCATCAGATCAAGCACCAAGGTGACAAGTCACTACGATCTGAATCGTAGAGTATCATGATATGAATCGTAGAGCATCTGTCTTACGTCAGAAAACATCGAGCCTCAGGTTATGTGTGTAGACAGATTCCAATATATGAGGAATGGATTCTAGACGTTGCATTACTCATAAGTCCCAAAGTAATATGAAATATCCTTAGTATGCAATAAAAAATCGTATTGAAGAAGCTAAGGAAAGTACCATTAGTAAGGGGGGGGGCAAAACACCTTCTCAGGTGTTAGTTGAGAAAGCAGTCTACTGTGTCAGTGGGCCAGAATGCAGTCTCAGAAGATGTGCATAAATGTCTCCATCAAAGATCAGAAAAGTCAAATGCATTTAATGCCTCAACGGATGGATCCAATAGATAGTTTTCAAGATCACATATATGTAGATCAGACAGATGAGAGAGAACTAAGAAAGCATTGAACAAATAACGTGAACAACTCTCAAGCTCAACTCTACGATCTGAGAATTTGCAAAGCTTGCTCAGCTACTCAGTTCTTATGAACAAGTGCTTACACAGCAACTGAGTAGCAACCATCAAGAACTCAACATTATCAACCAACTGAAAAAGAGTACCAAGTCTGCTGGACTTGAAGAGTTTGTAGTGAACTGTGAGAAAACCAAGTCTGTTGGACTTGAAGAGTTCAAGAGTGAACTAAGAAGTTGCTAGACTGCTGGTCTAGAAGGAATCTGTCTGATTCAGAAGTTGTAAAAGACATCCTTAGTGGATTACCTACTTATCGAAGTAGAAGAGTGGACTAGGAGCTTTAAGTGATCTGAACCACTTAAAATGACTATGTCTTTTACATTCATACCATAACTGCTATATCTGTTATAATTGCCATAATTGCCTCACTCTCATAACTCCATTGCTTGGTATAGAAGATTAAAACTAACATTTATTCCACTAAGTTTTAATCATTATCAAAGAAAAAGTTTAAAACAAAAAGATTTTTAAATATCTATTCAAACCCCCTTCTAGATAACTATAGTGCCAACTAGGAACTAACAGATTGGTAGTTGTTGAGTTCTTGATTGTTGCTACTCAGGTGCTGTTAAGCACTTGTTCGAAAGAACTGAGTAGCTGAGTAAGCTTTTTTTTTCTCAGATTATAGAGTTGAGCGTTGAGAGTTCTTGTACATTTTGTTCAATGCTTGCTTATTTCTCTCATCTTCATATGTTCTACATATATGTGATGCTTGAAATCTATCCGTTGAAGCCTTTTGATGAAGCATTAAATGCGTTTGACATTTTTGAACTTTGATGGAGACTTTTCTGGACATCTTCTGAATTGCATTCTGGCCCACTGACACAGCAAACTGCTTTCTCACCTAACACCTGAAAAAGTGTTTTCCTCTGTCCTATGGTCATTTCCTTTGCTTCTTGAATACGTTCCTTTTGTTATATACTAAGGATATCTTTTGTGCTGTTGGGACTGGTGAGGACTTCAACGTTTTAAGCCCATTCCTTATTTGTTGGAACATGTCTTCAAATAAAAGGTTGGGCTCGATGCTTCTGACACAATGCAGATGATACTCTACGATTGAGATCGTGGTGCCTTGTCACCTTGGTGCTTGGTCTGATGCTATCAAACAAGAGCACTACGATTTCTCTTAAAAGATTTGCACACTGCGATATTCACTTGCTTGTTATTGCAAGCTCTATATTTTCGAGAGCACACTACAATCTCTGAGTTGGTTCGGCAAACTTTGGACCATTCTACGATTCCCGAAGAGGTTTCAATGCAGGCACACTACGATCCTTGAAGATTTACGTTTCTGCCTTGACTTCTGTAGTCTTGATCAGCTTGATACACAACGCTTCTTGTTGAAGCCTATCTATTACACTTCATGATGTAGATCAACCTAACAAGTTTGATCTATCACTAAGTCCTTGTACATATATTTCTCTAAAGACTTTACATATAATCATGAGCATTTACATTTAAACATCAAATAAAAATATGCACTCTCCCACCTGGCTAGATCTTCCAGCTCACTTGGGCTTAGCCTAGGATTTTGATCATGTCTATTCATGAATGCAGGATCTCCAGTTGGCATTCTAAGGCCTGTGGTTGTCACATTTTATGAGCTGGTGGCTGACCCTAGACTCCTTATTGACCGAGCCATTAAGACTTCTTGCTGATCATATCGTTGCGTCTGATGGCCGGATCATGGAGTCTGTTGGTGAGTCTATCTTGTAGGAGGACTCCTTGAAGCTTGAGATTGGAATTGTCCCCTGCCTCTGCCCTGGCCTCCTTGAACTCCTCCTTTCCCTATACTCTCTCTCTTTATGTCAGCATCAAGGGTTCGAATGTCTTCGGATAGTCGAGTCACTCCTTGGACGAGTTCGTTGAGTTGGCTTTGAGTTTGAGCAATGTCCTCTCGATTTTCCTTTATCAGAGCGTCAGATCGAGTTTCTCTATTTCGGAGGATGGTTAGAACATTGTCAGTCTACTATCCTTGGTTGACGTAGAATTGTTGGAATTCTTTGATGACCATTTTCAAATTGATGATGTTCTCCAACATAAGTTTATTCTGGGCTTCTTGAGTGTTCTGTAATGCAAGAACAACATCTCTGTGTCTTTTGGCTGCTAGGAAGTGAATATCATCTCTGTCCTTTATGCTTTTAATCATTTCTTTGATGATCTCGCTCAGCTTCTTTGTAAGCTCAGCGTTTAGGGTGCCTGGGAGATTGTTTGCAGCAGTGATCATTTTTTTCAGTGTGAGATGAATGAATTCTGAGTGAGCTTCAAGGATATCATCGATGTCCTTGATCACTTTCTTGGACACTTCGTTCAACTCAGCTTTGGTGGACAGATCTGAAAGTAGTTCACTGAGTTGTGGATTGTTGAAAGGAGGGGATGCTTTCTTATATTGATCTTGCAAGGAGTAGAGGGAAAGATCAAGGTTGAAGTATTTATTGGTGGAGGAAGAGGGAATATTATATTTATTTAAAAAATTTTACTTTGAATATGGACCGTCCGATTAAAAGTAAATCAATCTGAACCGTTCATGAATTAGTTACTATGTAGTCCATTCTTCTATAAATAGAAGCTCATTCATTCATAATTTCTTACGAATTCACTGAAACTCTAGAGGGAGAATCTATAGAGAGAGTTCTTCTTCTATAATCTTGAGCGTATTTCTTTAGAGTTTAAGAAAGCTTTGAGCGTAGTACAAGTTTTCTTCGAGTATATCCTCGCTCTACCAGTCGGAATACTCTTATTTCAAAGGTAGGGGATATTATTTGTTGTACTCGTAAGGGGTATTCTTTCTTTCTTATTCATGAAAAGAACTTCTGTTATTCCATTCTTTATTATTCTGTTGGAATAACCTGTATACGCGGGATACCCTATACTTGGTGAAATTCTTCTGTTATTCCATTCTTTATTATTCTGTTGGAATATCCTATCTATGCGTTTTACACTGGACCTTGTTCCATTCTTTATTATTCTGTTGGAATATCCTGTCTGTGCGTTTTACGCCGGACCTAGTTCCATTCTTTATTATTCTGTTGGAACATCATGTCGGTGCGAATTTTGGCTGACCTGGTTCCATTATTTAGTATTCTGTTGGAATAACTTGTCTATATGAAGTACCGCATGCATGGTGATTTCTGTTGTTAATTCATTCTTTATTATTCTGTTGGAATATCCTGTCGGTGTGAATTTCGCCTGACCTGGTTTCGTTATTATTATTCTATTAGAATAACCTGTCTATACGAAGTACCGCATGTATGATGATTTCTTTTGTTATTCCATTCTTTATTATACTCAGTTGGTTAAAGTTTTGACCTCTATACTACCTGAAATTAGTAGAATATCTTTGATATTTGTCTTCATCCAGTATCTTTTAATGAAAATATTCTTCTGAGCATTCTTGAATTATACTCTACAAAAAAGTATCATGTTGACAATTTGGACGTTATTAGTTCCTGAATAAATTAATTCTTGAACTTGTTTTATTGTATTCTTATATCATTGTCATCATCCTCATGTTTATATTTTTTTTGAAAGTCATCTGTGGCATGTAGTGCATAGATGGACTTGGTATGATTATGACCAGAGATTATTCGGTGTAATCATGACGTAATGCTATAAATGATGTGGTAAAAGTCCTTATTGGCCCATCGTGCATTGATGGACAGTTGTTGGCATGATCATGACCATTAATGAATACATAGATATTCTTGGCCCGTAGTGCATGGATAATTGTGGTCGTGATACTAAAGAATATCATTGGTCGTAGTGCAGGGGTGATTCGATGGTGTGGATTATTTATTAAGCTGAGTCACAGCGATAAAAGTGATGAAAAACCTTTTAAATCATAAAAGATAGTAGATTTTATTCTCTACTTGACTCTTTTAATGGATTGTTTGTTCCGCTGCAGTTAAACTTGATATTTGTTATATTGTATCAGTTTAACACTGTTTAAGACTAATGATAATTTATTTTGCATTATCTTAGTCATAATATTTCTTACTGGGCTAGTTGAGCTCACCCTTTTACTTTCATTATTCTCTTCAGCAAATGAGAACGTAGCAGGGACTAGTCGGAGAAGAAAGTGATGGTCCTAGATAGTATATTAGTAGTCCTCACTATTTTGTAAAATAGTGTGATAATAAATATAATGAGGAACCCATTGAGTTTGTATATTGTCTAGATGACAATATTTGTATTAAAACTCACAACATATGTTTAGTCATATTTTACACGACTGTTGTACAATTAAGTTGTATTTGAAATTTATACCATGTATTTGGCGACTCAAGATGGGTGGTGTATACCTATTTTGGGGGCGTCACAAATAGAATAGTTGAATTACTTATTTAATTATTAAGTCAAATGTAGCAAGTATATTATCAAATACTAAAAGATAAGACTAAATCTTGTGAGTCATCAAAGGAAGAGATTTGGTGGAGATTGTAATTAAGCACATTGTTAATTCATTTGGCAATATTTGTTCCAACAACTCTAGCCATGTGTCACCATTTTATTTTGCCAACATTCTTAACCAAGTGTGCAAGTAAAGTGATAAGGATTGGAAAGATATGAAAGATATATGAAAAGATATGAGAGAGATATGGAATGATATGAAAAATATATTGAAAGATATTAGAGAGATATGGAAAGATGTGAAAGAGATATGAAAGGGATTTTGGGAGATTTTATATATACATACATATGTTATATATATGCATTTCTCCTACTATAAATATCCTTCATCTATTTTGCAAATAAATTTTTCCATCTCACTTCTTATGTTAGATAACAAAAAAGAACCAAATAGAAAGAGAGAGGATCCCCTTGATGGATGAGGAAGGGAAAATTTTCATGCCTCCTAGCTTCATAATTTAGTGTGGAAAAGAAGGATGAAAGCCATGAATCTAGGTATAAACCCTAACTTCAAGCTTTATGTACTTTTATTTATGGTTTGATGAAGTTGTGTTTTTTCAAATTAAAAACTTTAGATCTACATGTTTTATGGTGTGTTATGTGTAGATCTAGACATTTTAGGTGTTACAAGTTTGATCCAAAGAAAGTAAAATGAAAGTAGTTTTTAAAACTTAGAAAAAAGTTAGTGGACTGCTTCCCCTAAACAGAACATTCGGGATTAGCTAGGACGTTCAGAAAATTCTGGGCTTTAGGTATGTTATAGTGCACTCAATAAGCTTTCCATAGACTCCGGAATGGATTAAATCCGACATCGGAGGAGAGAGTTATGACATTTCAAAGTAGTAGTGTCAAAACTGTCCAACAAGTGCGGTGCAATCCACTTGAACGGAATTTCTGGGCTGATATGTTCCGAAAATGGAAAAACATCAGTAGGGAAGAGTTGTAGTCCCGGAAGTTAGGTTCGTGTGGGCTCAATAATTGCCTAAAAATGTTTTAAAACGAAAACGTTATGATTGTTTTAGCGAAAGAGAGAAAATTTGGGAAAAATATGAAAACTGTTGCGAGTGGACATTTTTGGGGCCTGTTTTAGACTGCCTAAGAGGTCCGAAATTACTGGGTAATATTTTTTAAAAATACTTTGGTATGCAGTGTATAACATATCCAAAAATCAGATTAATCGGAGTTACGAGTAATGCGTGAGAAATTCGCGAAGTAGCTAGTTTGACAAACTGGCAACAGAGCAGCGGTAGCACAGCTGGGCAGCAGCGTGCGCGCGCTAGGCGTGCAGCGCCGCGCTGCTGGACAGCTGCCTGACATGCTTTTTGCTCGATGTTTTGATTGATTTCTGTAATTGGTTTTCGAGGTTATAAATTTTTCTAAAATAATATGACATAAGATCTATAACATGCCCAAAAATTTACTATTATAGGACTTGTGGTTTGAAAATTAAAAATATGCAAAGGAGCATGTCAGAACTTAAAAACGAGCGAACGCCGAGCGTCGGCTCGTCGAGCGATTTTGACGTTCGACGTTTCGAATCGCATTTCGGCGAAATAATAAGTATTAATAAATCTAATAAAGTTCTACGGGACGAGATTTGACTATAAATGATATTTTACGCCAATAAACTTCTTTTCAGGCATAAATAAAGCAATAAAAATATATAATAAATATAAATTACATATTTAAGTAAAATAAAAACTACAATTGCTTATAAAATTATATTATGGTATAAGAAAATATTTTATGTTATTTTTAATGACTTTTGATATTTTTAATGAGATTCATTAATAAATTAATATTAATGGTGATTAATTAATTTATTTATTTAATAAATATATTAAATAAATTATTGAAAATTAGAAATAATTCTTTGAAAATCATATAAAAATGATTTAAGGGTTAGAAAAATATTTTAAATATAACTTTCAATATTTTGTCATAAAAATATTAATATTTTAATATAAAACACAATTATCGGATAATGAATTTAATTGTTTAAAAATCATATAAAGGTGATTTTAAAGTATTAAAAATACTTTGATATATTATAAATATATTATAATATTATGACATGTATTTCATTAATATTTGATAATAAATAAATATTAATGATAAAATAATTATGTGGTATTTAATTCATTTAAATACAATTTTAATGATTGAAAAATCAAGATAAATGATAATAATTATTTAAAAATTATTACGAGTTAATGAAAATTATTTTGACTAAAATTAAAATTATCTGAGATAATTGATTAAGTGTTTAGGCAGATTTTAATTGAACTTAGACTCGATAAAAGTCCGACTAGACCGTCGGGATGTCAGATTTGTGTCGGATTTAAGTCAGACTACAATAGTTTAACTTGATACCAAGTCTTATGTGTGTTGTAGACTGATAGGGTTACATGTTATGTGTTTAGGTTATTCTATGTATATCTATATATATTATAGTATTATATTGTGCTGATAGTATTCTAATATTGGAGATCTATATTACTAATGCTAGGTCTTCGGATAAAGCATTATAAATTGCGTAACAGTAATAAATGGTTCAGACAAGTTTGTTTTTACTTAACTCTACTTAGAGTTGTTTCATTCAGACATGCTTATGGATAATCATTGTTGATTGCCATTGTAGAATTGTACTTTGTACATATTGCATGTATAAGTCAGGTATGAAAGGCTGATCAACTTCATTACCCTTCCATCCAGATATATTTGTTCATGTTATATACTTGTTCAGTCAAAGGTTTGTTCGTGCTAGTTCGCAATTATATTGTTGAATTATAGTCAGCTTATTATTCAGATTCTTTAAATCATGATATATCGTTAAATTATTGAACTTAAACTTACTGGGCAACTTTTATGCTCACCCTTGCTATATCATGATAAATATTGCAGATTAAGGCGAATACGTCGGATATAAGGAAAGGTTAAAGACAATTTCAGCGTAAAGTTAATGTGTGCGATTAGATTTGTAATAGTTGTATGATAATGATGTTATGTGTTAGATAGTTATGAATTGTTTATAAGTTAAGGTTACTCGACCTTGGGGAATAGTGTGTAAAGTTAATTGTATAAACAATATATGTTTATATCTTTCGCAAATAATTATAGAATTATTGTACCAGTTCCGTGGTGATTTGGGACCCGGATTTGGGGCTCTCACAGTTGGTATCAAAGTTGTTGCTTATGAACCTTAGGTAGGAATACCTGAGACTAATAACCGCAGTGATTAGGATAAGATCTAACTCACATAGAGTTAGTTGGTCGGTATGATTCAAAGATGAATCTCGGCGAGTTATAAAGATACGGAGTTCCCTAACTCTGATAATAAAGTTGAACAGTAGTTGTGAATAGATAGAGTCTAAAAGACTAAAAGTATAATGATAGGAGATCGTAAAATAAAACAATCATAATATAGAAATGAATCGTAATATATACGATGAGATCACCCCGCGATCTGATAAAGTTATAGTATAGAGAAGGATCAAGCGAATGATTGAAAAGTTTACAGCAAGATTGCTTAGTGTTGGTTGTACTGTGAATTGGTACAGATTCAGGAAAGGATTATGAATACGATTTGAATGAAATTCGTATTGAGAAGGGAGTTAAGATTAGGTGGAGATTTCAATTGAGGACTTGTGTCAGCAGCTGAGTTGTATGATACCTTGCGTGGGCAGAGAATTGTACTTGGTGTAAAAACTACTTAGTTCTGGCAATGATAATCATTGAAATGTTTGTGTCGCGCTATTTGCTATATGTATGTTAAGAGGGTGATTCCTTTCTCATGTGTATAACAGATAGATAGGTTATAGGTAGAGAATATAAGGTTAAGTACGAGTTCTTAAAACTCATACTTATGTGACATTCTTGATTCATAGTTATATGAAATGTTTATGAACCCCTCAGTGAATGGACGCCAAAGGTCTGACTAGGACAAGTTTTTGAACTCATATGATTGTGGCAAGTAAATGAACTCATAAGTGTGGTTTGACGAACTGGGTAGAACTATGTGCAAATAGAGTATTAAAGATTATAAGAATAGATTGATTGTTAAACAAGTGATTATTAGTGGAGACATAAGTTTTCTGAAGCTCCTAGCTATGCTAGACTTCGAAATTTTGACATCAAGTTAAATACCCACTATGTTCTTTTAAAAAAAATATGTAGACTCGTAATCATTTTTGAAACGATTTAAATTATAGTCTATGCTACTAATTTCAGCTAGACGCAAATGATTTGAAATATCAAAATTTAGTTTATTTATCACTCATGTACCATTTAACCTGGTGCAAAGATGATAAAAAGTTGATGGAGTTGTAAATACAGGAATACTTAGTGTGAATTCGATCTGAAAATCATTGTTCCATTATTGTATGATGTGTTATGACAAAGTCATATAATGACGGCATCCTCAAACGGACTGTTAATACAGTACAACATCATGACGTCATTCTCGAAAATGTTTTCAAATTTTTAATTAGCCAACGGGGTTTGGATACACCTAAATAATTTGATTGAATTGAATTATTGATATGAGTCTATGGTATTAGATTCAGCTAGACTAATGTTTATGAAAACTCTAAGTGTTCATTGAAAAAAATTTCCCGAACCAAATTGCTTTGGTGCGGAATCATATGATAAGATTGTGGTGAACTATGTTGTTTGGATAAATAATCCTATAACAACCCGATATTTTCTATACAAATAAATTAGAAATTTTTCGTAATTTTTTTTTATATTTATTAAAATAACTATGGGAATATGTGCCAAGACAACGTGTGTTTGTATTTATGTAATATATTTATTACATGAATGATTTTAAATAATTTTATTTAAGAATTATTGATTGTTATAAACTATATTATTATAATATTTAATTTTATAGTAGAAATATTTTTATTAATTATTTTCCATGAAAATATAATAATATATTATTTATATAATATATGAAATGATTTTAAAAATTATTATAATAATTATATTTTAATTTTTTAGTGCTATAAATATGTATTGTATATGTGGACCGATAAGGGTTGGTCAATTATGGTGTATATGACAAACTCTTGTATTACTGTGTGAAACCCTAATTACAAATTTTAGGAACTAATTTTATTTTATTTTAAACCATAAATGAAAGCTTCGTAACCTAATTATACATTAGGTGAGACAATTAAATAACCTAAGGGTTATGATAATAAGGAAAGGTTAGTATTTAATATGTATACTAACTTATGTGGATAATCTCGTTATTTCAAGTGACTAATAATTTTAAACTTATTTTTAGTAAACCTAATTAGGTTATGAGCTAAAAGTCACATGTATAAGTAATTAAATTCATAAGATTTGAAATGGAAACTCTAAATAAATAATTTGGGTAGCATATATTAAAATTGTTATACTATATTTATTACATGGCCCAAAACAATTAAAGGAGAAGCCCAAAAGAAATAAAATACAAGCTCAAACTTAGTCCACTTGATTAAGTGTATTTTAGACATTTGATTTATCTAATTTATGCATTAAAATAAAAGCTAAGTGAAGGAATTAGTGGGCATTTATATAGCTGGCCCTATTAGGCCTTTTAAGGCAACTAATTAAGCTAAACAATGTCCATAATTAGTAACTCTTACACACAAGTACATGGTTGTCAAGCTCTCATTGGTTGCAAATCTATTAAGCACCTTTAATCACATGATTAGGCTCATTTGGAAGAGATAAGGTGAAGCCTTTTATCCATGGGACAATAAAAGTATGGGGGATATTAGTTAATCACCCCATTCATTTACTAGATCATTTGCATTTCTTTTATTTTCTTTCTTCTTCTTTTCTCCAAGCTAGCAAACTTTAAAGAGAGAAAAGACAGAGAGGGTTTGGTTTAGTGAGAGAGAGAGGTGTGCTAGTTTGTTTGTGCACCCTAAGTTTATACTCTACTTTGGTAAATCAAGGGAGGTTGCCACTAAATCAAGGTATAACCTAATTTTCATCTTCTTCTTCTACTTTGTATTTTTAGCTTGAGTTTTATTGGGGTTATGAACAAGTACTCAAGATACCCTAGTCCTACATATCATCGTGTATGGAACTAAGTATCTTGAGTGTTAGATCAAAGGCTTAGAGGAAGAATATGAGCATATGTTCTCCAAGGGTGAAAACTCTTGTTTTCTTCCACTAAATCTTGTGTAACTCAAGTTTTACAACTTAGATTTGTGATCCTTCGAAGGGGGGGGGGGTGCTAGATACATGAGTTATCTAGTAAACTCGAGTGATAGAACACAAATCTAGCAAGGTTTGAATCCTTTGGATCTGATTTCCCCAAAACAGCCCACTTGGAATGTTAAGGGTTCAAAAACCTTAAAATAGCTTCTGTCCCGTTTTTCTTGGAACTGTATTGGGCAGTTTCATGTCTATTAAAAATCTGGGAAAATTCACAGAGGTACCTTGAGAAGTTATCTACATGTTGGAAAAAAACGGACACGTTTCGAGTTATAGATTGTGCGTAACGACTATTTCCGTAAGGGACTCCTAAATATTTACCTTCGAATATCTCACTGTGTATACCTTGGAAATTTCCGAAATTTTTACAGTAGGTTCATATATGTTAGGAGAGCATACCCTAAACATTTTATATTTGTCTTAGCAAAACTCAATTTATGAAAAATGAAGCAAAATCCGAGTGTTTTGGGAACTTTAAAAATAGTAGATCATTTTCAAAAATTCCAGAAAAATTTGGGGATCCTTGTGGGTTCATATTCTGTCAAAATCCAGAAGATGCGAATTTTTGGAATCACTTTGCTACTTTTCGTAAAAATGATTAAGTTATGAATAAAAAGAAATAAATAGTTAAATGATGTCTTTAATAAGAAAAATGTGATTTTTATGCTTGAATACTCATAATATATCACATCATGACTATCTTAGAGTATTTTGATAATTTATAATAAGAAATATTATTTATGACCTTTTATGGATATTAAATAAATGGTTTTATAAAGGGTGAACAATTAAAATAAATTTTTTATTGATCTAATAAATTATTAAAATGTTATTATGATATTAATAATATTAGAATATGATATTGTTAATATTAAGATTAAAACTTTATTAAAATATTATTAAATGGTTAATCATATTTGATTTAAAATATTAATAAATGATTAAATGATTAAAATATTAATCTAAGATTAAAATATTATTAAAAGATTAATAATAATAAATTAAAGTATTGTTGGATGATTAAAATATTATTAAATAATAATATTCAAGATTAAATAAAATATTATTAAAAATATAATAACATTATTAAAGGAATAAAATATTATTTTATAATTAATAATATTAGTAAATGAATAAAAATATTATAAGTAAAGTATTATTAAAGTAATATTATTAATGCATGATTAAAATATTATTAAGAGGATTAATAATATTAGCAAAGTATTAAAATATTATTAAGATGTTAATAATATTAGTAAGCGAATATAAGTATTATTAGCGAACTAATAATACTCATAGGTGAATTAAATAATATCAAGATTAATAATATTAGTAAATGAATAAAATATTAATACTATTGGTAAATGAATAAAAGTATTATTAATAGTTTAATAATAATTAAATGATAATAGAATTATTTGATATTTAAATCATTTAATAATGATTTCGGTGTTGGAAAATTCATGATAAATTAATAAATGTTTATTAAGTCATTTAAAATAATATGACTGATACTTACGGATATTGAACGTTAGAATAGAGTCTTAGACTCGATAATTACCCGATAAAGCTGTCGGTACACCGACATATTTCAGAAATTGATCTAGACACAGATATTTTGACTGTATTAATGTTTGTTTGTGATGCAATGACTGTTGAACATGTGTGATAATGTGATTAGATTATGTGCTGACTGTGAAATGCAGTACTATATGTTATAGTATATTGTTCTAATCGAACGAATGATCTGATTAATGATAGGTCGTGATATAAAAGATTAAACTGAGTTGCGTATTGTAAGCAGCGCATCAAACAAGTATCCTACCTTTGCATTTTCTTTATGCAATGGACATGAGTAAGAATGTTTCAGAATTATATTACTACTGTACATATTATTAACCTTATATTATATACACTCATTAATTATCAACATGTTAGTATATGATAATTCAGATATATATTATGTTCGTTAATTTCTATAAATGGTTATACAAGTGTCCTCACTTGGATAATCATTGCATTTAATAACATGTTGATACACCTTTATTAATTACCCGTATACATATATGTTGAATTATAGATTATTGTAGAACAAGATAAAACCTTATTATTATCCAACCGAATTGCTTTGGTTTGGAACCCCAACAAGTATGAACATCCCTTAAATGGGAAAATATTTATGTGCCCAAGGTGGGCAAAGTGAACGATCATACCGTTCTTGCATGCAGTGTTGATAAATATAGGGTACAACGGACTGATCACCCATGTGCCCGTAAGTTATGACGGTTTACAGATGAAGTTTTATTTAACCTTTTCGAAAATGAAAATAATGTTCATAGTATGTCTCCTTAACCCTATTTATAGTCAGTACGTAGTTTCAAAAATTTGAAAGAGGGTTGTTATGTTATTATTATCGATTCAGATTACTTCACAACTATTGATTTGTTGTAGAAGAGTAGTATAAAGAAAACATTTAAATTCATTCAGCTTATATATATAATTGTTATTACTTGTTGGGCATTCAAATGCTCATCCTTGCTTAATATAAATGTTTTCAGCTAAGTGTGAGCAATCTGAAGGCTCTGCTAGAAACAAGGGAAAGGTTGCTGAATGAATTCAATGTTATCTTATGTAATAGTTTAATATTATTAAGACAATGTTATATATTTATTATCATGTACTATAAGGAATGATCAAAGGTAACGTACTTGGGAGCTAGACTTTGATAGTTATGTAAATTAAGTTTAATATTTATATTATTGTTATTATTAATTATTAGTATTATTTCGCTCATAGAAATGGTATCGTGAAGCACTGAATTCGGGTTTCAAGTGCCTGAATTTGAGGGCTTTACAGGTTGGTATCAAAGCTTAGGGTTAGAAACCTTAGGTGGGATAGACCTTAGGCTATAACCTTAGAACAGAGGGAAATATTGAAAATATAAATAACTCATATAGAGTTTTATAAAGAGATGAATTGACTAAATTCATCGGCAAACAAAATAAAAGATAACTTATATAAAACTATTATTTGTTGTGTGTATATGCTATATGCTTATCAGGATAATTTATGTGTGTAGATGTCAGTGAAAAAGGCTTGTTATATGCTTATAGCATGAAGGAGGATCAAATCCATACCCCCGAGCTAATATCGAAGCCAATAGCTGAAATAGAGGCTCACAATGAAAATAACTCAGACGAAGTGGTTATTGTAGAAAATGTAGTACCAGATCCGGAGATGGTGGAGCTGATAAATAGTGATTCAGACACTAAAGTTGAAGTTGAACATGCATCAACAGAGGTGCAGGATCTTAGGAACAAGGTTTCTTCTCTGGAAAAGCTGTGGGAAATAGAAAAGCTGTTAAATAGTCAACTATGACAGGCGTTAATAGAAATAATGGAAGAACGAGATAAGCTTAAGATCCAAATTGATCAGATGGGAGCCACAAAGCAACACATCGTCTGCAGCTCCGAGCAAGAAGGGGAAAAGAAAGATAGAAGACCATGACTTAGGAAAATCCGATAAGAAGAAAGGGAAAAGAATGTGTTACCTTTGTGGCTATGAGGGACATACCACTCTGTATTATCCAGACTATAAATCAGGGCATGTTTTATCTATGGGATAGAAGGTCATCAGGCGAGAGGTTGTCCAAGAAAAAGATGTAGTAAATAGGTAGTATAGGTTCTGTTGTATAGGTTTGTTTAATGTTAAGTATGTCTGTGTAATGTAATGTTCCCAACTTTTGGTATTAGTCAAGGTTGTAAATCTTGACTTTTGTAGTCACAAAGGGATGAATGATGTTTAAAGCAGTATGTGCTATGCTATGTAAGGTATTCGTTAAATGAATATCAATCTAAGTTTGAGTAATGAAATGAGTTAATATACTAAACTTATATGATAAGATTTAGAATGTAAAAAATAATTTATGGTTTTTCTTAACCAGATAATGCTGCCAAGATGTCAAACTCGAAACCAAAGGGCAGAAGAGTCTGTCAATAACATTGAGGGACAACAACAAGCAAACCTGATGCAACACTTTGCAAATATGGTAGCACAAGCTATGCAACAAGGAATTCCAGTCGCAGGGAACCAGCCAGACAACCAACTAGCTAACTTTAAAGATTTCAAGGTTGTGGGACCACCCGAATTCAAAGGGACAACTGACTCGATTGAAGCCCAAACTTGGGTTAAATAGATTGAAAAAACATTCGTGGTAGCTAGGGTAGCTGAGAGGCAAAAGACCGCTTTTTCCACTTACATGATGAAGGGTGAGGCAAATTTTTGGTGGGAAACGAATCAGGAGAGGGCGGGAGAGGGTGTTGTTACTTGGGATAGGTTTAAGACATTGTTCTTCAAAAACTATTTTTCATCTACTACCCATGCTAGGATGGAGGTAAAATTTTTAGAGTTGAAGCAGGAGAATATGACAGTGTCCAAAAACGCCACAAAATTTAATGAGTTGGCTAGGTTTGCTTCGCATCAAATTGATACGGAGGTTAATTAGTAAAGCTTAAAGGTTTGAGCTGGGATTAAAACCCTGGCTCTACAACAAGGTGGCGGTGTTGCAGATCCCTACATTTACAGCACTCATGGAGAAGCTATTATAGCTGAGGAGGGGAGTGAAGCCATAAGCCTCTACAACAAAGAGAGGAAGAACAAGAGTAAGGTTGAAGGAACTGGGAAGGTGGAAGTTAATAGTGGGAGTAGCGATGGTTGTAGTAAAAGGAAGGGAAACAATTTTGGAAGTGTGCAGGTAAAGCAGGAAGGAGTTAAGAAGCAAGTTGTGCAGTGTGGAAACTATGAAAAGAACCACTCTAGAGAATGTTTGAAGGGGAAGTTCGTGTGCTACAAGTGCGGGCAGGAGGGCCATATCTCTCCTAACTGCCCCAATCCTAGGATGAACAGTGGGTGTTTTCTGTGTTGATCGACTGAGCACAAGGTAAAGGATTGTCTGAAGAGGAGGACGGAGGCAGGGAGTGTGAATACTGGAATAGGAAGCAGGACTTTGGTAATCACGGGACCTACAACATTGAGCAAGCCAACAAAATCAACAGCAAGGGTCTACAACATGACGATCCAGGATACCGTAGCAGCTGGTGGTGCAATTCCAGGTATTACTCGTATAGCTTTTATTTTGTTTTGCATGATATTCATATATATAGTAAATTATTTTATAAGGAAATTTTGAAGAAGGAATTTGAGTTCTTTTAGAAATCAAATTTCTGTTTAATCCGATAGAAAAGCTTAACGTGAATAGGTTAAAGATCAGTACGATCATTTATTATCAAGATCTACTTGTAGTGATTGTATATGCTACGTACACTTGTATGTGTAGGTTTTAAAACGGTGATTCCGGGGACGGAATCTTTATAAGGGAGGGTGAATGTAGCAACCCGATATTTTCTATACAAATAAATTAGAAATTTTGTGTATAATTTTTTTTTTGTTGTATTTATTAAAATAAATATGGGGAATATGTGCCAAGATAAGGTATGTTTGTATTTATGTGATATATTTATTACATGAATGATTTTAAATAATTTTATTTAAGAATTATTGATTGTTATAAACTATATTATTATAATATTTAATTTTATAGTAGAAATGTTTTTATTAATTATTTTCCATGAAAATATAATCATATATTATTTATATAATATATGAAATGATTTTTAGAATTATTATAATAATTATATTTTGATTTTTCAGTGCTATAAATATGTACTGTATATGTGGACCGATAAGGGTTGGTCAATTATGGTGTATGTGACAAACCCTTGTATTACTTTGTGAAACCCTAATTACAAATTCTAGGAACTAATTTTATTTTATTTTAAACCATAAATGAAAGCTTCGTAACCTAATTATACATTAGGTGAGTCAATTAAATAACCTAAGGGTTATGGTAATAAGGAAAGGTTAGTATTTAATATATATACTAACTTATGTGGATAATCTCGTTATTTCAAGTGACTAATAATTTTAAACCTATTTCTAGTAAACCTAAGTAGGTTATGAGCTAAAGTCACATGTATAAGTAATTAAATTTTATAAGATTGAGAATGGAAACCCTAAATATACAATTTGGGTAGCATATATTAAAATTGTTAGACTATATTTATTATATGGCCCAAAACAATTAAAGGAGAAGCCCAAAAGAAATAAAATACAAGCCCAAACTTAGTCCACTTGATTAAGGGTATTTTAGACCTTTGATTTATTTAATTTATGCATTAAATAAAAAGCTAAATGAAGGAATTAGTGGGCATTTATATAGCTGGCCCTATTAGGCCTTTTAAGGCAACTAATTAAGCTAAACAATGTCTGTAATTAGTAACTCTTACACACAAGTACATGGTTGTCAAGCTCTCATTGGTTGCAAATCTATTAAGCACCTTTAATCACATGATTAGGCTCATTTGGAGGAGATAAGGTGAAGCCTTTTATCCATGGGACAATAAAAGTATGGAGGATATTAGTTAATCACCCCATTCATTTGCTAGATCATTTGCATTTCTCTTATTCTCTTTCTTCTTCTTTTCTCCCAAGCTAGCAAACTTCAAAGAGAGAAAAGAGAGAGAGGGTTCGGTTAAGTGTGAGAGAGACAGGTGTGCTAGTTTGTTTATGTACCCTAAGTTTATACTCTACTTTGGTAAATCAAGGGAGGTTTCCACTAAATCAAGGTAAAACCTAATTTCATCTTCTTCTTCTACTTTGTATTTTTATCTTGAGTTTTGTTGGGGTTATGAACAAGTACTCAAGATACCCTAGTCCTACATATCATCATGTATGAAACTAAGTATCTTGAGTGTTAGATCAAAGGCTTAAAGGAAGAATATGAGCATATGTTCTCCAAGGGTGAAAACTCTTGTTTTTTTCCATTAAATCTTGTGTAACTCATGTTTTCCAACTTAGATTTGTGATCCGTCGAAGGGGGGGGGGGGGGGTTGCTAGATACATGAGTTATCTAGTAAACCCAAGTGATAGAACACAAATCTAGCAAGTTTTGAATCCTTTGGATCTGATTTCCCCAAAATAGCCCACTTAGAATGTTAAGGGTTAAAAAACCCTAAAATAAGTTCTGTTCCATTTTTCTTGTAACTGTTTCGGATAGTTTCATGTCTGTTAAAAATCTGGGAAAATTCACAGAGGTACCCTGAGAAGTTATCTACATGTAGGAAAAAGAACGGACACGTTTCGAGTTATAGATTGTGCGTAATGACTATTTCCGTAAAGGACTCCTAAATATTTACCTTCGAATATCTCACTGTGTATACACTAGAAATTTCCGAATTTTTTACTGTAGGTTCATATATGTTAGGAGAACATACCCTGAACATTTCAAAGTTTTCTGAGCAAAACTCAATTTATGAAAAATGAAACAAGATCCGAGTGTTTTGGGAACTTTAAAAATAGTAGATCATTTTCAAAAATTCCAGAAAAATTTGGGGATCCTTGTTGGTTCATATTCTGTCAAAATCCAGAAGATGCGAATTTTTGGAATCACTTTGCTATTTTTTCTAAAAATGATTAAGTTATGAATAAAAAGAAATAAATAGTTAAATGATGTCTTTAATAAGAAAAATATGATTTTTATGCTTCAATACTCATAATATATCACATCATGACTATCTTAGAGCATTTTGGTAATTTATAATAAGAAATATTATTTATGACCATTTATGGATATTAAATAAATAGTTTTATAAAGGGTGAACAATTAAAATAAATTGTTTATTGATCTAATAAATTATTAAAATGTTATTATGATATTAATAATATTAGAATATGATATTTTTAATATTAAGATTAAAACTTTATTAAAATAATATTAAATGGTTAATCATATTTGATTTAAAATATTAATAAATGATTAAATGATTAAAATATTAATCTAAGATTAAAATATTATTAAAAGATTAATAATATTAAATTAAAGTATTATTGGATGATTAAAATATTATTAAGTAAATAATAATATTCGAGATTAAATAAAATATTATTAAAAATATAATAACATTATTAAAGGAATAAAATACTATTAAATGATTAATAATATTAGTAAATGAATAAAAATATTATAAGTAAGATTTTATTAAAGTAATAATATTAATGCATGATTAAAATATTATTAAGAGGATTAATAATATTAGTAAATTATTAAAATATTATTAAGATGTTAATAATATTAGTAAGGGAATAAAAGTATTATTAGCGAACTAATAATACTCAGAGGTGAATTAAATAATATCAAGATTAATAATATTATTAAATGAATAAAAATATTATAAGTAAGATATTATTAAAGTAATAATATTAATGCATGATTAAAATATTATTAAGAGGATTAATAATATTAGTAAAGTATTAAAATAATATTAAGATGTTAATAATATTAGTAAGCGAATAAAAGTATTATTAGCGAACTAATAATCCTCGGAGGTGAATTAAATAATATCAAGATTAATAATATTAGTAAATGAATAAAATATTAATACTATTGGTAAATGAATAAAATTAGTATTAATAGTTTAATAATAATTAAATGATAATAGAATTATTTGATATTTAAATTATTTAATAATGATTTCGGTGTTGGAATATTCATGATAAATTAATAAATGTTTATTAAGTCATTTAAAATATTATGAATGATACTTACGGATATTGAACGTTGGAATAGATTCTTAGACTCGATAATTACCCGATAAAGCTGTCGGTACCCCGACATATTTCAGAAATTGATCTAGACTTAGATATTTTGACTGTATTAATGTTTGTTTGTGATGCAATGAATGTTGAACATGTGTGATAATGTGATTAGATTATGTGCTGACTGTGAAATACAGTACTATATGTTATAGTATATTGTTCTAATCAAATGAATGATCTGATTAATGATAGGTCGTGATATAAAAGACTAAACTAAGTTGTGTATTGTAAACAGCGCATCAGGCAAGTATCCTACCTTTGCATTTTCTTTATGCAATGGACATGAGTAAGAATGTTTCAGAATTATATTATTACTGTATAGATTATTAATCCTATATTATATACACTCATTGATTATCAACATGTTAGTATATGGTAATTCAGATATATATTCTGTTCGTTAATTTCTATAAATGGTTATATAAGTATCCCCACTTAGATAAACATTGCATTTAATCCCATGTTGATACACATTTGTTAATTACCCGTATACATATATGTTGAATTATAGATTATTGTTGAACAAGACAAAACCTTATTATTATCCAACTAAATTGCTTTGGTTTGGAACCCCGACAAGTATGAACATCCCTTACACGGGAAAACTTTTATGCACCCAAGGCGGACAAAGTGAACGATCCTATCGTTCTTGCATGCAGTGTTGATCAATACATGGTACAACGGGCTGATCACCCTCGTCCCCCTAAGTTATGACGGTTTACAGATGAAATTCTGTTTAACCTTTTTGAAAATGAAAACAATGTTCATAGTATATCTCCTTAACCCTATTTATAGTCAGTACGTAGTTTCAAAATTTTGAAAAAGGGTTGTTATGTTATTATTATCGATTCAGATTACTTCACAACTATTGATTTATTGTAGAAGAGTAATATAAAGAAAATATTTAAATGCTTATCCTTGCTTAATTTAAATGTTTTCAGCTAAGTATGAGCAATCTGAAGGCTCTGCTAGAAATAAGGGAGATGGAAAGGTTGCTGAATGATTTCAATATTATCTTATGTAATAGTTTAATATTATTAAGACAATGTTATATATTTATTATCATGTACTGTAAGGAATGATTAAAGGTTACGTACTTGGGAGCTAGACTTTGATAGTTATGTAAATTAAGTTTAATATTTATATTATTGTTATTATTATTAGTATTATTCCGCTCATAGAAATGGTATCGTGAAGCACTGAATTTGGGTTTCAAGTACCTGAATTTGGAGGCTTTACAAATCCAATTGGGTAGCGCAAATATTCGCTAGACATGATTAATACGTTATGCATGACGTAAGTGTATGATAGGCTAATCACCTAAAGTACTAGCGACAGTAGTTTACCTTCTTTGTGATTGTAAACATACCAAGTAATGTATTATTTTGCGGTATGAATACCGTTAAAACTATGTGCTCATGGTCTATATGACCCCTCAGCATAATTTGAAAACTTTAACTCTTATAAGTGGTGTATTGTGTAAGACCCTAACTTTTTAATGAATAAAATCGAATTTTCTCTATTTATTATTGTGAATAATAAGGTGTTAATTTGATATAATGCTTTGGTTATGGGTGAAATGTGCAAATTTATCAAAATACACAAGTGGTTATAAAATATTCATTTTTGTCGGGGAATATTCGTTTGGTCGTGGAATATTCTTTCTGTCGGAGAATATTCGTACGACGGCGCAACCATTTTTGGGCCCCATAACAGAATAACTGTCAGATGAAGAAAACGACAAAATTAAGTTTTTATAAATAACGGCGTAATCGTTACCGTTAACACTGTTGGAATACCTGGTTGGTAAAGCAAAGTAATACGCGTTGTTGCACAGTAGCACATGGTATTGTACAAAAAAAAAATTCAATTATTGATTTTTACGTGAGAAGGTACTACTCAATAATTTTTAAAGTAATTACTGTTCAATATTTTATTTTATTAATTTTATAATTGCTGTGTTGATATTTTATATTATTGTTGTTTCAATAATTGTCACTGCACAGTATCTCCATTATCAGATCAATAATTCATATTATTTGAATAATATTATTAGATAGCATTATTGGCAATGTCTAGAAAGTTCTGTCAAGGAGAGGTTTGGTCACCTAATATTGCTCCAATAAGGAGAAATCCTTATCGGAAAGCCCCCTCTTTCCTGGGAACTGCCTGGTTGTCATTATTGTGATTCTGTAATATTATTTGTGAATAATTAATTATTGATTTATATGATAATGAAATATTTATTTGACGTGGATATAAATGATGGATTTATTTATGTGGTTATAAATGAAGGAATTAATGTTGAGGTATTTTATCAGTATTTTATCGGATTGGAGGTATTAAAAGATAAAATCGGTGTTCTTACAGCTTTATTGTGTGAGTTATAACTTTTAATCTGACTGTTGGATCTTTGTGATTTTTGGATATGTTATACATATATAAGTTGAGTACATGTCCTCAAATTTTGAACCGTTAATAATGAACGTATAATTTTTTATGAATTTTAAAAAGTGACTGTTTTGGAAATTAGGTTTATAAATAATTTTGATGGAAAATTCTAGAAATGGGTGGGCCCCACTTTTGGTTGTTGGGGAAGATGGCTGATTTTTGGTGAGTGGAATAGTAGCAGGTAAAGCCATCAGGAAGCAGGTCAAGTCTACTTCGGCGTGCTAATATTTTCCTATAAATAGAGGGCTAAGTTAGAATTGAAAAACACACCAGAAAACATACATTTTCTCTCTTTTTCTCACTAGATTATCGAGTGTATTTTGTGAGTATTTAGATACTTGGTAAGTTGTTATTCATCAGTGTAAGTTTCCTTCAGCGTCATATCCGATATCCAGTCAGAAGTGATGCTCTTTTGAGGTAAGGGATAGTAAGGGATTTTAAGGGTTGTTATGTTTTTCAGTTTCGTAATTTTTCTGACCATCAAAAATTCTGAAAAAATTTGAAATGATAATTTGATGAATTTTCTAGATTGTGTCCAAAAATGGCGATTTTTGGATTATAGATTATGAGTTATGAATTTTATGAGAAAAGACTATTTTAAAAGTAACCGCTTATAACTACTTGTGGTTAACTCCAAAATTGGTGAAATTTTTATTGGGAGTACATGTATATGATAGAAGTATACTCTGTAAATTTCAGAATTTTTGGATAAAAGTACAATTTTTTGATAAATATCTAAATATTCGACTGTTTTTGCCATGTGAAAAATTGTAAATGATTTTTAAAAATTCTGAGAAAAATATATGTTCAATATGTGACTATATTCTGTTAAATCTCAAAAAAGAAAATTTGTTTGTACTGATTTGGTATTTTTCATGAAAATGGACTAGTTATGAGTAAATGAAGTAAATATGTTATGTGAAGTAAGAAAATTGAAAAACAGGATTTTATGGCTTGAGAATCCTATATGAGGTATATGCAGATTTTTGATGAGGGTTTTGGTTATTGGTGATGAAATCTTATGAGTTTGAAATTTTAGGATGATTAAATGCATTATTTAGTAAAGTGTAAACAATTAAAATAAATTTTTTATAAGTTTAAGAAATGTTATTTCAATATCATTATACCGAAATATTGGGATGAATTTTATTGGAGAATTTCTACCTTTTTGTGTTGGGTTTACTATTCATGAGTTACTATTTACGAGTTACTATTCACGAAGTTACTATTCATGGGTTACTATTCACGAGTTACTATTCATGACAAAATTGGTTTCTTTTTCTAACCAGATTATAGTTGATTTATGAATATTACTCTGGAGATTAAATCTAGATGTTTTGATTGTATTGATTTTACTATTATATATAACATTTTTATAACCCTAATGATGATATTTCTCTTCGACTTGAGTGTAAAGATGGGTAAAATTTTGGTATGATCATGACCATGGGTTCCCTTTAGCCAGTAGTGCAAAGTTGAATTGTTGACTGGTATGATCATGACAATTGAATTTATAATTGAATAACTTTAGCTTAAGTGCAAAGGTGAAATGATCAACATGGTTATAATTATTGTTTATATAAATTCTGAAATGATTATATATTTCTTTGAGATATTAATATATTTGGCCTGTAGTGCAAATATAAAGTGTTGATGAATATATTTGGCCTGTAGTACAAATATGAATTGTTGATGAATATATTTGGCCTGTAGTTCAAATATGAACTGTTGATGAATATATTTGGCCTGTAGTGCAAATATAAACTGTTGAGGAATATCTTTGGCCTATAGTGCAAAGATGAATTGTTGATGAATATCTTTGGCCAGTAGTGCAAAGATGACCTGTTGTTGAATATCTTTGGCCTGTAGTGAAAAGATGGTCTGTTAATGAATATCTTTGGTCCGTAGTGCAAAGATAAAATTGTTAGTATAATTATAAATAAAAACTATGATTTGGTATAACCATGATCTTTGATGTTTCAGGTAAAGACATGTGATTAAAATTATCTTCGTCCTGGGTGCGAAGTGGAATTTAGAATCACAATTATGATTATGAGTTATTCATATAATTGTGGAAAGGAACTGTTGAGTAATGTTACAGGGATAAAACAATGTTGGTAGACTTTTAATGTGGAGAAGATAGTAGAATTTATGGTCTATTTGACTCTTCTAATGGATTGCTCATTCCGCTGCAACTATGGTTGAAAAGTTTTATCATCTACCATATGTTCTAAATCTCTGATTTATTACTGATGAGGGCTATTGATAATTTAATTATCTTTAGTCATGATATTCTTTACTAGGCTAGTTGTGTTCACCTTTCTATTTCACAATTCCTTTTCAGGTAATAAGAGTGTAACTGGGTCGAGTGAGGGTAACGGGGAAATAAGAACGGTGGTCTCTAGCTGTGGAGGTTCTCCCTAAGCAGTATAGAAAGGTGTTGTATACATCATTTAGTAGTTATATTTGGTGAATCAAATAGGGTGAGGTGAACCCAACGTTGGAAGGGTGTTTTGCCACTATCATACAAGATGACTAATGACATACAACCTCGTGTCATCATAAGACAGAGTTGTGCTCATCCACTTGCTGAGTATATCTACGAGCACTACCTATATAATCTTGGTGTTTTGTTGAAGTATAACTCTCAATTAGAGACAGTGGAGATAATGATATATCAAGAGAAGACTCACCATTGGGAAGAATATGATAGTAATCTTCTGGTTTTTCTTTGGGGTCTATTGGGTCAACCAAGGATAATTCTGTGGCCATATGATATCTATCATAACCTAGACGAATGGCCTCCCGTGTATGAAGATTTCCTTGAGCATTTCCCAAAGATTTTAATTTCTAAAACAGTTTTTAACTTATACATTTATGTAAGGTGCCATTCTGACGTGTTATCCAAGGTTGGGATGAGAGTCACAGTTGGTATATATTTAAATCAAAACTCACAGCATATGTTTTGTTGTATTTTACACGACAATTGTTGTAATAAAGTTGTAGTTGTTTCTTGTACCATGTATTTGGCGACTCAGAATTGGTTGGATGGATTGAACCTATTTTGGGGTTGTCACATTTGGTATCGGAGCTTAGGGATATGGTCTCTGGCAGAGATCGGGGAATAAAACTAGGAGGGGAGAGATGAGTAAATCCTTCGCTAGTGTGTCCTACCTAATCTTATTTGTTGGTCAGTCATAATATCGGGATATTATGTGATATGTTAATTTGATTAATTAACCCTTGTTTTGAAGCTGTATTCTAGAATGATATCTGAAATACAGGAGATGAGCAATGGAGAAATCATGATGACAGGGAAGATGGAATCAAAAATGAAAGCAAGGTATTCTGAACTTTTTGAAATACCAGGTACGTAAATTTTGGGGACGAAACCCAACTTTTTAATGAATAAAATCGAATTTCCTCTATTTATTATTGTGAATAATAAGTTGTTAATTTGATATAATACTTTGGTTATGGGTGAAATGTGCAAATTTTTCAAAATACGCAAGTGGTTATAAAATATTCATTTTTGTCGGGGAATATTCGTTTGGTCGTGGAATATTCTTTCTGTCGGGGAATATTCGTACGACGGCGCAACCATTTGTGGGCCCCATAACAGAATAACTGTTGGATGAAGAAAATGACAAAATTGAGTTTTTTATAAATAACGGCGTAATCATTACCATTAACACTGATAAAATACCCGGTTGGTAAAGTAAAGTAATACGCGTTGTTGCACAGTAGCACACGGTATTGCACATAATTTTTTTCAATTATTGATTCTTACGTGAGAAGGCACTACTCAATAATTGTTACAGTAATTACTGTTCAATATTTTATTTTATTGATTCAATAATTGATGCGTTGATAATTTATATTATTGTTGTTTCAATAATTGTCACTGCACAGTATCTCCATTATCAGATCAGTAATTCATATTATTTGAATAATATTATTAGATAACATTATTGGCAATGTCTAGAAAGTTCTGTCAAGGAGAGGTTTGGTCACCTAATTGCGCGCCAGTAAGGAGAAATCCTTATCGGAAAACCCCCTCTTTCCTAGGAACTGCCTGGTTGTCATTATTGTGATTCTGTAATATTATTTGCGAATAATTAATTATTGATTTATATGATAATGAAATATTTATTTGATGTGGATATAAATGATGGATTTATTTATGTGGTTATAAATGAAGGAATTAATGTTGAGGTATTTTATCAGTATTTTGTAGGATTGGAGGTATTAAAAGATCAAATCGGTGTTCTTACAGCATTATTGTGTGAGTTATAATTTTAATTTGACCGTTGGATCGTTGTGATTTTTGGATATTTTATACATATATAAGTTGAGTATATATCCACAAATTTTGAAACGTTAAAAATAGACATATAATTTGTTATGAATTTTAAGAGGTGACTGATTCAGAAATTAGGTTTATAAATGATTTTGGTAGAAAATTCTAGAAATGGGTGGGCCCCACTTTTGGTTGTTGGGGAAGATGGTTGATTTTTGGTGGGTGGAATAGTAGCAGGTAAAGCCATCAGGTAGCAGGTCAAGTCTTCTTCGGCGTGCTAATATTTTTCTATAAATAGAGGGCTAAGTTAGAATTGAAAAACACACCAGAAAACATACATTTTCTCTCTTTTTCTCTCTAGATTATCGAGTGTATTTTGTGAGTATTTAGATACTTGGTGAGTTTCTATTCATCAGTGTAACTTTCCTCCAAACGTCATATCCGATATCCAGTCAGAAGTGATGCTCTTTTGAGGTAAGGGATAATAAGGGATTTTAAGAGTTGTTATATTTTTCAGTTTTGTAATTATTCTGACCTTCAAAAATTCTGGAAAAATTTAAAATGATAATTTGATGAGTTTTCTAGATTATGTCCAAAAATGGCGATTTTTAGATGTATATATTATGAGTTATGAATTTTATGAGAAAAGACTATTTTAAAAATAACAGCTTATAACTCCTTGTGGTTAATTCCAAAATTGGTGAAATTTTTATTGGAAGTACATGTATATGATAGAAGTATACTCTGTAAATTTCGGAATTTTTGGATAAAAGTACAATTTTTGATAAATATCTAAATATTCGGCTGTTTTGGCCATATGAAAAATAGTAAATGGTTTTAAAAAATTCTGAGAAAAATATATGTTCAATATGGGACTATATTCTACTAAATCTCAGAAAAGAAAATTTGTTTGTACTGATTTAATATTTTTCATGAAAATAGACTAGTTATGATTAATGAATTAAATATGTTATGTGAAGTAAGAAAATTGGAAAATAGGATTTTATGGCTTGAGAATCCTATACGAGGTATATGCAGATTTTTGATGAGGATTTTGGTTATCGGTCATGAAATCTTATGAGTTTGGAATTTTAGGATGATTAAATGCATTATTTAGTAAAGTGTAAATAATTAAAATAAATTGTTTATAAGTTTAAGAAATGTTATTTCAATATCATTATACCGAAATATTGGTATGGATTTTATTGGGGAATTTTTACCTTTTTATGTCGGATTTATTATTCATGAGTTACTATTCATGAGTTACTATTCATAAAATTACTATTCATGGGTTACTATTCACGAGTTACTATTATGACAAAATTGGTTTTTTTTTCTTACCAAATTATAGTTGATTTATGAATATTACTCTTGAGATTAAATCTAGATGTTTTGATTGTATTGATTTTACTATTATATATAACATTTTTATAACCCTAATGATGATATTTCTCTTTGACTTGAGTGTAAAGATGGGTAAATTTTTGGTATAATCATGACTATGGGTTCCCTTTGGCCAGTAGTGCAAAGTTGAATTATTGACTGGTATGATCATGACCATTGAATTTATAATTGAATATCTTTAGCTTAAGTGTAAAGGTGAAATGATTAACATGGTTATAATTATTGTTTATATAAATTCTGAAATGATTATATATTTCTTTGAGATATTAATATATTTGGCCTGTAGTGCAAATATGAAGTGTTGATGAATATATTTGGCCTGTAGTGCAAATATGAACTGTTAATGAATATATTTGGCCTGTAGTGCAAATATGAACTGTTGAGGAATATCTTTGGCCTGTAGTGCAAAGATGAATTGTTGATGAATATCTTTGGCCTGTAGTGCAAAGATGACCTGTTGTTGAATATCTTTGGCCTGTAGTGCAAAGATGGTCTGTTGATTAATATCTTTGGCATGTAGTGCAAAGATGAAATTGTTAGTATAATTATAAACAGGAACTGTGATTTTCTATAACCATGATCTTTGATGTTTCAGGTAAAGACATGTGATGAAAATTATCTTCGTCTTGGGTGCGAAGAGGAATTTAGAATCACAATTATGATTATGAGTTATTCATATAATTGTGGAAAGGAACTGTTGAGTGATGTTACAGAGATAAAACACTGTTGGTGGACTTTTAATGTGGAGAAGATAGTAGACTTTATCATCTACCATATGTTCTAAATCTCTGATAATTTATTACTGATGAAGGCTATTGATAATTTAATTATCTTTAGTCATGATATTCTTTACTGGGCTAGTTGTGCTCACCCTTCTGTTTCACAATTCCTTTTCAGGTAATAAGAGTGTAGCTGGGTCGAGCGAGGGTAAAGGTGAAATAGAACGGTGGTCTCTAGCTGTGGAGGTTCTCCCTAAGTAGTATAGAAAGGTGTTGTATACATCATTTAGTTGTTATATTTGGTGAATGAAATAGGGTGAGGCGAACTCAATGTTGGAAGGGTGTTTTGCCACTATCATACAAGATGTCTAATGATATATAACCTCGTGTCATCATAAGACAGGGTTTGTGCTCATCCACTTGCTGAGTATATCTACGAGCACTACCTATATAATCTTGGTGTTTGGTTGAAGTATAAATCTCAATTAGAGACGGTGGAGATAATGATATATCAAGAGAAGACTCACCATTGGGAAGAATATGATAGTAATCTTCTCATTTTTCTTTGGGGTCTATTGGGCCGACCAATGATAATTCTGTGGCCATATGATATCTATCATAACCTAGACGCATGGCCTCCCATGTACGAAGGTTTCTTTGAGCACTTCCCAAATATTTTAATTTCTAAAACAGTTTTTGACTATACCTTTATGTAAGGTGCCATTGTGACGTGCTATCCAAGGTTGGGATGAGAGTCACAGTTGGTATATATTTGTATCAAAACTCACAGCATATGTGTTGTTGTATTTTGCACGTCAATTATTGTAATAAAGTTGTAGTTATTTCTTGTACCATGTATTTGGCGACTCAGAATAGGTTAGATGGATTGGACTTGTTTTGGGGTTGTCACATTTTGGGTAGCATGTGATGATTTGTATGAATGGTTTATGGTGTATTGTGCACGGTATAAGGAGTAAGGTGTAAGGTAAATTTCGGGGACGAAATTCTTAGAAGAATGGGTGAATGTGACGACCCGAGAATTAGAAAATTTTTAAAATCATACTTGATTGATTTAAGGTTCATTGTTAAAACCTAGACAGAAAATAAGTGTATGAAATTGGTAGTTCTGTAATGAAATTTTAAGAATTTCAAATTTCTGCGAAGGATTTTAATAATTTATGAGTATATATGTAATACCCGGTAAAAAGATAATAATAATAATAATAATAATAATAATAATAAATAAAGTAAATAACATTTAAATCTATGTTTTAAATAGAATAATTGGGCTTGTCTTTTATTTGGGTCAATTTGAAAATAATGTTTGTGGGCTATAACAATAAGTGACAGAATCTTGTAAATTTGGGCTTTAAAACTAAATAAGTTCAATGTTATAAATCCTATTAGGACAAGGAGGATTAATTATATATATGACTCAAACCTAATTGTATTGGATTCCATCTATTATGAAGCGAAGAGAAAGGCGGCTAGGAGTACAGAAAATAGAAAGAGAAAAATTCTCCCAACCAAGGTAATACCATTATTTTTATTATTGAGTATTTTTTTAGTTATTTTATGATCGGATCTTGCAAGCTTAATTAATTTGATTGTTTATTGTTATAAGTCATGCCTGGAGGGAATCTCAATTAAAACTAGCAAATAAATAAAGTATAAATTAGATTAGCTTGTTTGGAACATGTAGTTAAATTTTAAAGTATTGTTCTATATATTATATTGTGGTATCATGTTAGAAATTTTTTTATATATTAGAACGGAGTTGGGAATTATGATTAAGTTTGTAATTAATTCGAATTTACTTCAGGATATCAGTTAATGAGTATTTCTTGTGAAACAGAGGTAGAATAAATATAAGTATGTAGTTAGTACAATGGTATTAAAAAGAAAATATATGGAGTGTAATAATAATAATAATAATAAAATGAATTTATGAATGGGTTAGAGATGAAAGAATATTTTTATAAGTGTACTTATATTTATTATTATTTTGTTTAGTTAGTTTGAACGAAAAGGCGATGATTAAAGGCATATTAAATAGATTATGAATTACTTTAGAATTATTAGTTTGGATTGTTTTTAATTTGAGGTGAATATGTTTAGGTTGTGAATGACGTTTCGTATTTGATATCGTTGACATTTGAGGGTAAGATTTGGTGGAGTGTGCTATAAATGGGTTGGAAGTATCAGGTACGGATTCCGTACTCTTTCTGCGATACTCTTGATAAATTTGATTTGTTCATTTTGTCGCTTGTTCGAATTTCGTTATTATTTCACATAATTGTTTCCTGTGAAATAAATATATTAGTTTCATTTTAGAGTTGATACATATGACTCGTATTTGTACTCTTTGAATTATGTTATCATGTTTAATATTTATTTTTGATAATTGTAGAGCGGTACATGTTGTTACCTTCTTTTGAGACCTTGTGACCATAATTTGATTTGGTTCAACATGTACATATAGAACCCTTTTGTTTGTATTATGTCGCATGTGTTGTGACATGGTATTTTTGTTAGAATATACCGTAGGGTATACCTGAGCTATAACCACCTGTGGGGGTACCACAGGCATGTCGTCTTGGCACGAGAGGCATGACACTTTCCGTGGCGGTGTGATTAGTCCACGGCGTCTCCATTTTGGGCTCCGGAGTAAATGGGCCATTTGGTGTTTTGTTGTGGGAGGCGTATGGGTTAACCCTAGTTTTCTGTTCTGCGGATTGGTGATGTTGTGCCAAACACACCTATCCGATTTGCATACATTGGATTCGCGGTCCAATGTGTGATTTGCCTGTGTGGCATTATTTTGATGTGCCTGTGTGGCATTATTTTGACTTGCCTGTGTGGCATTATTTTGACTTGCCTGTGTGGCATTGTTTTGACTTGCCTATGTGGCAAGGTATATTTCTGAGCTCATTCGGTATGAAATAACTCCAACCATTTGTTTCAGCCTATTATTTTATTTGATCAGTTTTGTTGGTCTCTGTTCAGTTCAAGTCATTAAGTTAGTCACTTCAGTTCGTTATTTCTTTATTCTTTTATTTGTTCCGTCAATTACATTGATTCAGATATATTCATTACGTTGATTCAGATATATTCCATTCAGATCTTTGGATATTATACTTTCGTTCGTATTTGCACTTGAGGCTTTGTTTAATATTTTGTCTCAGTTATTTTCGTATATCAGTTGTATATCTTTGGTATATCTGTATCCGTACTGGGCAATTGGCTCATGCTGTGTTTTTCTTCCGGCAGGTTTGCAGGGGTGATTCAGGGCTAGCTAGTGTGATGAGAGAGTTGCCCTTGACCATCTAGGTTGTTTCAAATTTTAAGTTTGATTATTTTGACTATATTTGGAGAATTGTATTTAGTACGCTATTAATGGATCATTACTATTAATGTTTTGAGGTTGTTAGTGCTCTGTTTTCTTATTTTGAGGTTTGTTGTGCTTTGCACGTGACCTCCCTTTCCTTTTCGGGAAGGGGGTGTTACAATATAAATTATTTGATGATTTATGAAGGACGTGTATGTAGATGTAATATGGTAAATATATTAAATTTTATTTGCTATAAGTAAATAAATTTATATAAACAATTTATAATTTGAGAAAATAAAACTATTAATTATTTTCTATATGTGACGTGTGCATGTTTGGTGTAATTGGTAATTGGGAGTCAGTGAATATTATATATATATATATATATATGTGTGTGTGTGTGTGTGTGTGTGTGTGTGTGTGTGTGTTTATTTCATGGGGAAAATAAAATTGTTGGGATCAATTTGCATAATGAAGCAAAACAGAGGCGGGTTAAGCATATAATATTTATAGATACTTTACCCAAGAGTATTAGAATAAATTCTTATACGAAATTAATTTAATAAAGAAAATGTATTATATTTATCTTAGTATTTTAACTAAGTAAATAAATTCTCCATTGAATCTATGTTAATGAGGTAAGCTTATTATATTATAATATATTGGGTATGTAAATAATTGTATTTGCATAAGGAATTATATGTAATATATTTATTTTTATAATTATAAAATAAATATGTAATTTAAGTAAGTTATGTTATGTTTCATATAAATTATATATTAAAGATGGGATATTTAAATTATATGATTTCATGGGGGTAAATAAGGAGATTTATGTATTAACTTATTTGATTAAGTAATTAAGTTACTAAGGTTGACTAATTAAATTAATTAACAAAAGTATTAATAGAATAGTTGAATTAATTATTTAATTATTAAGTCAAATGTAGCAAGTAAATTATCAAATACTAAAAGACAAGACTAAATCTTGTGAGTCATCAAAGGAAGAGATTTGGTGGAGATTGTAATTAAGCACATGGTTAATTCATTTGGCAATATTTGTTCCAACAACTCTAGTCATGTGTCACCATTTTATTTTGTCAACATTCTTAACCAAGTGTGCAAGTAAAGTGATAAGGATTGGAAAGATATGAAAGAGATATGAAAAGATATGAGAGAGATATGGAATGATATGAAAAAGATATTTAAAGATATTAGAGAGATATGGAAAAATATGAAAGAGATATGGAGGGATTTTGGGATATTTTATATATATATATATATATATATATATATATATATATATATATATACATATGTTATATATATGCAAATCTCCTACTATAAATATCCCTCTTCTATTTTGCAAATAAATTTTTCCATCTCACTTCTTATTTTAGATAACAAAAAAGAACCAAATAGAAAGAGAGAGGATCCCCTTGATGGATGAGGAAGGGAAAATTTTCATGCCTCCTAGCTTCATAATCTAGTGTGGAAAAGAAGGATGAAAGCCATGAATCTAGGTATAAACCCTAACTTCAAGCTTTATGTACTTTTATTTATGGTTTGATGAAGTTGTGTTTTTTCAAATTAAAAACTTTAGATCTACATGTTTTATGGTGTGTTATGTGTAGATCTAGACATTTTAGGTGTTACAAGTTTGATCCAAAGAAAGTAAAATGAAAGTAGTTTTTTAAACTTAGAAAAAAGTTAGTGGAATGCTTCCCCTAAACAGAAAATTCGGAATTAGCTAGGATGTTCAGAAAATTCTAGGCTTTTGGTATGTTATATTACACTCAATAAGCTTTCCATAGACTCTAGAAAGGACTAAATTCGACATCGAATGAGAGAGTTATGACATTTCAAAGTAGTAGTGTCAAAACTGTCCAACAAGTACGGTGCAGTCCACTTGAACGGAATTTCTGGGCTGATATGTTCCGAAACTGGAAAAACATCAGTATGGAAGAGTTGTAGTCTCGGAAGTTAGCTTCTCATGGGCTCAAGAATTGCCTAAAAATGTTTTAAAATAAAAAAGTTATGATTGTTTTAGCTAAAGAGGGTAAATCTGGGAAAAAGATGAAAATTGTTGCGAGTGGACATTTTTGGGGCCTGTTTTAGACTGCCTAAGAGGTCCGAAATTATTGGGTGATATTTTTCAAAAATACTTTGGTATGCCATGTATAACATATCCAAAAATTAGATTAATCGGAGTTACGAGTAATGCGTGAGAAATTCGCGAAATAGCTAGTTCGACAAACGGGCAACAGAGCAGCGGTAGCACAGCAGGGCAGCAGCAGCGCTAGGCGTGCAGCGCCGCGCTGCTGGACAGCTGCCTGACATGCTTTTTTGTTCGATGTTTTGATTGATTTCCGTAATTGGTTTTCGAGGTTAGAATTTTTTCTAAAATAATATGACATAAGATCTATAACATGCCCAAAAATTTACTGTTATAGAACTTGTGGTTTGAAAATTAAAAATCTGCAAAGGAGCATGTCATAACTTAAAAACGAGCGAACGTCGAGCGTCGGCTCGTCGAGCGATTTTGACGTTCGACGTTTCGAATCGTGTTTCGGTGAAATAATAAGTATTAATAAATCTAATAAAGTCCTAGGGGACGAGATTTGACTATAAATGATATTTTACGCCAATAAACTTTTTTCAGGCATAAATAAAGCAATAAAAATATATAATAAATATAAATTACATATTTAAGTAAAATAAAAACTACAATTGCCTATAAAATTATATTATGGTATAAGAAAATATTTTATGTTATTTTTAATGACTTTTGATATTTTGTAATTAGATTCATTAATAAATTAATATTAATGGTGATTAATTTATTTATTTATTTAATAAATATATTAAATAAATTATGGAAAATTATAAATAATGCTTTGAAAATCATATAAAAATGATTTAAGGGTTAGAAAAATATTTTAAATATAACTTTCAATATTTTGTCATGAAAATATTAATATTTTAATATAAATAACAATTATCGGATAATGAATTTAATTATTTAAAAATCATATAAATGTAATTTTAAAGTATTAAAAATACTTTGATATATTATAAATATATTATAATATTATGACATGTATTTCATTAATATTTAATAATAAATAAATACTAATGATAAAAGAATTATGTGGTATTTAATTCATTTAAATACAATTTTAATGATTGAAAAATCAAGATAAATGATAATAATTATTTAAAATTTATTATGAGCTTATGAAAATTATTTTGAATAATATTAAAATTATCTGAGATAATTGATTAAGTGTTTAGGCAGATTTTAATTGAACTTAGACTCGATAAAAGTCCGACTAGACCGTCGGGATGTCAGATTTGTGTCGGGTTTAACTCAGACTACAATAGTTTAACTTGATACCAAGTCTTATGTGTGTTGTAGACTGATAAAGTTACATGTTATGTGTTTAGGTTAGTCTATGTATGTATATATATTATAGTATTATATTGTGATGATATTATTCTAATATTGGAGATCTATATTACTAATACTAGGTCTTCGGATAAAGCATTATAAATTGCGAAGCGGTAATCAACGGTTCAGGCAAGTTTGTTTTTACTTAACTCTACTTAGAGTTGTTTCATTCAGATATGCTTATGGATAATCATTGCTGATTGCCGTTGTAGAATTGTACTCTGTACATATTGCATGTATAAGTCAGGTATGAAAGAATGATCACCTTCATTATCCTTCGATCCAGATATATTTGTTCATGTTATATACTTGTTCAGACAAAAGTTTGTCCGTGCTAGTTCGTAGTTATATTGTTGAATTATAGCCAGCATATTATTCAGATTCTTTCAATCATGATATATCATTAAATTATTGAACTTAAACTTGTTGGGAAACTTTTATGCTCACCCTTGCTATATCATGATAAACATTGCAGATTAAGGCGAATACGTCGGATACAAGGAAAGGTTAAAGACAGTTCCAGCGTAAAGTTAATGTGTGCGATTAGATTTGTAATAGTTGTATGATAATGATGTTATGTGTTAGATAGTTATTAATTGTGTATAAGTTAAGTTTACTCGACCTTGGGGAATAATGTGTAAAGTTAATTGTATAAACAATATATGCTTATATCTTCCGCAAATAATTATAGAATGATTGTACCAGATCTGTGGTGATTTGGGACCCAGATTTGGGGCTCTCACAGCAGCCCTATGACCATATTTATTGCATATAAAACATCTAGTGTGATGCATTCCTGTGTGTGTATGATGATTCATCCTCCACTTGGACTAGTGTGGTTCCTTAGTTAACCTTCTTTTAAACTGATTCTCTTTCTTCCACGTGTTCTTAGGTTTCATAAATAGTGTTGAGTTGTGCCTTACCTCTACTATTCCTTCCCAGTTAATTTGTAGAGTTAGTCTTACTTGACTCTACGATTCTTCGAGGTTGGTGAGTAGAAGTTTGGTTATTCTTCTCCTTTATGAAGCCCATGCCAACATGAGATCCTTTACTTCTTTGAGTATAACTAGAATCAGTACAACGAGGTTGAACAGGTTCTTCCATTTGTGAGAATTTCACAAAGATGATGCCTCTACCAAAACTTGAGGCATTACTAGTGTTAGTTCCTATTGTCTTTTCCACACAAGGCTTTGAGATGGATTCCCCAAAACCTAAGTCTGTTCTGTCGAATGTGTTTCTCTGACTAGAGAGCAGGCAGTCCATGGATGATGAGGATTTGCTCCATGCAGGGATAGTGTTCTCTAGATCCTCAATTTTAGAGGTTAGATTAGACTCTCTTTCTGCATTGAGTGTGCTTGTCTGTTTTAAAGTCTCATTCTCAGCCTCAATCTTGGAAAAAAGATTAGTACTTAGAAGGGATGTTTCAAGCTCTTCTTGAACATTCTTCTTCTCCTATTGAAGAAGTGAATGATCTTTAGATAAGACTCTGAACCACTTCATATATTGATGTAGATCAGTGGTTATGCCATGCAGTGCAGTTCTTAAGTTATTTATGTCTACATCAGGTAAGTTAAAATCAAATACCTCATCTAGACTTACATCATGTATGTTGAGGTTTTGTTTTTCCTTTGCATGTTTGGCCATTAAGCACAGATTGGACATTTGTGGTTCTTCTTCATCTCCGGAGTCAGCATTTGAGTCATTATCTGAATCACTCGACGATCCTCCAGCTACCAGGCCTTTGTCTCTTTTCTGAGGACTCTTGTTTCCTTTGTATTCCGTCTTTGCATGTGTTTTCTTCTTTAGTTCTTCTTTGATAGGTTTGTTATAGTTAGGGATGAAGTGTCCAGGCTTTTTACAGTTAGCATAGATCATTCATTTGCTCCAGGTTGCTGTAATTAATGACCTTCTTTAGCTTGCTGATTCTGCCTTGTCTCATGAACCTTCTTAGTCTCTTTACCAGTATAGCAAAGTCTTCATCATCGTCTTCATCATAATCAGAGTCAATCTCAGTGATGACTTTTGGTGCACCTTCATTTGCCTTGAGAGCAACACCCTTGTCCTTCTTTCTTCCTTCTGATAGGGTTTCAGCACGTTGGGTCAGCTCCAGCTCGTATGTCAGGAGATTGCCATATAGTTGTTGAACTGTCATCTCGTTAAGATTTTTTGACTCTCTTATTGCTGTGGTCTTGGCATCCCACCTGCTTGGTAGGGCTCTCATGAACTTTTTGGTTAAATCTTTGTTAGGATAAATCTTCCCATATGCTCGTAGAGAGTTGAGCAGAACATTAAATCTTTTATAGG
Organism: Panax japonicus; assembly: GCA_020205505.1. Lineage (NCBI taxonomy): Eukaryota > Viridiplantae > Streptophyta > Magnoliopsida > Apiales > Araliaceae > Panax > Panax japonicus. Next base: position 44,524,408 of record CM035105.1, on the reverse strand, counting down.
TGGCAGTTACATTTTCTCCTTGCACATGAGCGAACATTTCATACTGCTGTGTTAGGAGAGACTATTTGTTCTCTTTAACTTCTTCAGTTCCTTCGTTCATGATCAGCAGTGCTTCCCAAACTTCCTTAGCTATTTTGATGTTTACAACATTTTCAAATAGATCATCCTCTAAGGATTGGAATAGGATATTCTTAGCATTTTTGTCAAGTTGGACGGCTCTCTTCTCTGTGTCTGTCCATTCTTCTTTAACTTTGATTTGCACTCTGTTTGGATCTTCAGTGGTTGGTCCAAGCTTTGTTGGTATATAGGGCCCGTTCTGAACAGTCTTAAATAGATCTTCATCTATTGAGTCCATGTATGCTTGCATCCTGATTTTCCAGTTAGCAAATTTATCCTTGTTGCACATTGGTTGCTTGCTGCCTCCCCCGGTCCTGAATTCGCTTGGTACGAGTGCCATTGAATCTACTAAAGCTTGTAAACTGTAAAATAGAACATGCTTTAATACCAATTATTAGTTCCTAGTTGGCACAATAGTTATCTAGAAGGGGGGGGGGTTGAATAGATATTTAAAAATCTTTTCGTTTTAAACTTGTTCTTTGATAATGATTAAAACTTAGCGAAATAAATGTTAGTTTTAATCTTCTATACCTAGCAATAGAGTTATGAGAATGAGGCAGTTATGGCAGTTATAACAGATATAGCAGTTATGGTATGAATGTAAAAGACACAGTTGTTTTAAGTGGTTCAGAGTAGTTAAAGCTTCTAGTGCACTCTTCTACTTCGACAAGTATGTAATCCACTAAGGATGTCTTTTACAACTTCTGAATCACACAAATTCCTTCTAGACCAGCAGTCTAAGAACTTCTTAGTTCACTCTTGAACTCTTCAAGTCCAGCAGACTTGGCTTTCTTACAGTTCACTACGAACTCTTCAAGTCCAGCAGACTTGGTGCTCTTCTTCAGTTGGTTGATAATGTTGAGTTCTTGATGGTTGCTACTCAGTTGATGTGTAAGCACTTGTTCGTAAGAACTGAGTAGCTGAGCAAGCTTTGCAAATTCTCAGATCGTAGAGTTGAGCTTGAGAGCTGTTCACGTTGCTTGTTCAATGCTTGCTTAGTTCTCTCTCATTTGTCTGATCTGCATATATGTGATCTTGAAAACTATCCGTTGGATCCATCCGTTGAGGCATTAAATGCATTTGACTTTTTTGATCTTTGATAGAGACATTTTTGCACATCTTCTGAAACTGTATTCCGGCCCACTGACACAGCAGATTGTTTTCTCACCTAACACATGAAAAGGTGTTTTGCCCCCCTTACCAATGGTACTTTCCTTAGCTTCTTCAATACGATTCTTTGTTGCCTACTAAGGATATTTCATATTACTTTGGGACTGATGAGTACTGCAATGTCTAGAATCCATTCCTCATATATTGGAATATGTCTTCATACATAACCTGAGGCTCGACATTTTCTGACATAAGATAGATGTTCTACGATTCATATCGTAGTGACTTGTCGCCTTGGTGCTTGATCTGATGCTATCAGCTGAGAGCACTACGATTTCTCTTAAACCCTTGCACACTACGATATTTGCTTGCTAGGTTCTAACTCTATGTTTCTGAGAGCACACTATGATCGTTAACGTGTAAACTCCATGATTCCTTCACCACACTACGATCGTTGAGATGGCTCGGCAAACGTTGGAACCACTCTATGATTTCTAAAGAGTCCCTTCAAGGCAAGCACACTACGATCTTTTGAAGCTCTACATTTCTGCCTTGACTTCTGCAATGTTGATCAGATGATGCACTACGATTTCTTCGAAGCCTATCTATTACATCTCAAGATCAACCTAATAGCTTTGATCTTTCTATCTATACATTCTATTAAAGAATGATACACGTTAAGATCTTAGATCAACCTAACAAATTTGATCTATCACTAAGTCCTTGTACATATCTTACTTGGAAGGACTTTACAAATAATCATGAGAATATACATTAAAACATCAAATCATAATATGCATTCTCCCAACACAATCAACTGAAGTAAGAGTTCCAAATCTGAAGGACTTGAAGAGTTCTAAGTGAACTGTGAAGAGCCAAGTCTGCTGGACTTGAAGAGTTTAAGAGTGAACTAAGAAGTGTCTAGACTGCTGGTCTAGAAGGAATTTGTGAGATTCAGAAAAGTGTAAAAGACATCCTTAGTGGATTTCCTACTCGAGGAGTAGAAGAGTAAACTAGGAGCTTTAAGTGCTCTGAACCACTTTAAATGACTGTGTCTATTAAATTCTTTCTATAACTGCTATATATGTCATAACTGCTATAACTGCCTCACTCTCATAAATTCACTATATCTTAATGGAGATTAAAACAAATATTAATTCTGCTTTGTTTCAATCATTATCAACTAATAAGTTAAAATGAAAAGATTTTTAAATATCTATTCACCCCCCCTTCTAGATAACTATTGTGCCTCTTGGAACTGACACTTACCTATATGTGAGAATAGTTCACGTGAGTGTCTTGCTCGTATGTGTATAACCGAGATTGTAAGACTGCATGGTATATAAATATCCATAGTTTCTGATCGAGACCCTAGATTCACTTCACGATTTTGGGTTAGCTTGCAAAAAGCTATGGGTATTGAGTTACGATTTAGTTCTTCATACCATCCCCAGATAGACGGGTAATTGGAAAGGACAATTCAAACTTTTGAAGATCTATTGAGACTTTGTATACTAGAATTCAAAGGAAGTAGGGATAAGTACTTACCATTGGTGGAATTCTTCTATAACAACAATTATCAAGTAATCATAGGCATTGCTCCATTCGAGGTGTTGTATAGATAAAAGTGTCATTCTCTAGTATGCTAGGACAAGGTGGGTAAAGCAACATTGTTGGAACTAGAGTTAGTACGCATGACTACATAAAAGATTCAAATTATCCAACAACGTATACAAACATCACAAGATCGAAAAAAGAGTTATGATGATCCTCATCAAAGGGACGTAGAATTTAATGTTGAAGACCATGTATTATTACGTGTTGCTCCATGGAAAGGAATTATGAGATTCGAAAAGAGAGGAAAGCTCAACCCTAGATTTATTGGTCCATTTAAAATCCTAGACCGAGTAGGAATTGTTGCCTACAAACTCGACTTATTGCCAAGTATGTCTCATATTCATAATATTTTAAACATATCTATGCTACATAAATACGTGAAAGACAAGAACCACATTATCGAATTAGAACTAGATGAGACATCAGAGGATTTAACATATGAGGAGGTACATGTCAAGATCTTGGATAAAAAGGAACAAATTCTATGTGATAAGTATGTTTCATACCTACGAATCAGATATCAAATGACTTAATTTGTTGTTTATTCCTGCGTTTTGTAGTTACTTTTCATGTATTTTATGTTCTTTTTTTAGATCCTATGTCTTGGAACTATGTCAGGAACAATTGGTATGGAGCAGCATGAAAAGACCAGAGAAATTGCAAAATGGGAGCAATACGCAAGTATACGTGGTCAATAAGTAATAAAGTGATAAATCGAGTATTATTCCCATAGAGAAAATAAACTATATTTTATAATAGCAAGCGCCAATTTTTGTATTATCTTAGTTTCTTTAAACAAATTATCAACGTTGTGAAATTATGAAACTAATTAAGTAATGAAAATAAAGTTAACTACGACAAGATTTAATCAGATAATGGAGACTTAAGACTAAAATTTAACTTATTACTTCACTTAGATCGTCACACGTCTTGTTATGCCAAATTGATTAATTTGGATTGTTAATCAAGAACACATAAATAAATATGACCATCTCTCAATGAATCATACTCGAATCAACTTAATTCCACAATAGATAGAATTAAGATGAACACTCTAATTAACTAATTCATTATATCTCTATGTGAATTATAATTAAAAAAGAATTTAAAGCACAAGTTCTTTTTCAGATTACATGTGATGTATAGGTATATCTCTATCTTAAACATAAATCATGAGTTCCAACACCATGCAGAAAACACAATCACATACTATTATGATCAAGTCTAAATCTATAATATATCTTCCGAGTTCATATAAATTATTACGGTAATTACTGGCCAGACAATTAAAAGCTTAAGCACAAATCAAAATCAGTGTTCTAAAAATTCCTGCCTAGGTCCGCCTAGGCCTCCCCTTGGCGCCACTCCTAGGCCCAAAGCGGCAAAAAAACCCCTCCAGGAAATTAAGCGAGGTCTAGGCGAAAATGTTTTTTTTATTTTAATAATTACCCAAACCAGATCTTGATATATTTATTTTTCTAATGATTTACCATATTCATAATACAGGTTGTAGCATATCAAATCACAACAAGAAGTGAACAATATAAAGCCAAAATGGACAATTTTATTATAGTTATAATTTTTTGAACTTGTACCAACTTCAAATTATATAAATGATGATACATTGGTAATATTTAGTTTAATTCAATATAATTCTTAAATTTATATTTAGTTTCTTAAGTTTTAATATTGAATTAAATTCTTGAAATTTTAAATTTAATTGTTTAATAGCAATCTTGTTTTTGAATAAAATTAATATGTTACAAATTTATTTGAACTTTGAACAATTGCATGTTTATGTTTGAATTTTGACATTAGCAATATGGATATGTGTTTAAATTTGCAAAGGCCTTTATTATCTTTATTATAGATTATTTTGTTTTATATTATTATTTTGTTTGGATAAATGTGAGATAAAATATTAAAATTGACTTACAATTTAAAAAAATCCTGCCTAGGCCCCCTAGGCGTTAGGCCCCCCGCGGTCGCCCGCCTCCTCCCTAGGGCCTTTTAGAACATTGATCATAATAGACAATCCTGGAAACAATCTCAATAACTCGATAAGGAAGCATGTCAATCTCAGTTATACAAAAAGATCCATTGTAGTCTTAAATAGGAAATTAGTTTAAAATCCTTGAGTTAAAATCCAACATCCACAAGTAATAAAGCATTCTGAATATAAGTAGAAAAAGTAGAGAAAGAGAGTAAAAGCTATGGTGTAATCCTTCTTCTGCACTTCGCTCTTGCCTTGAATCCTCCTTGCTTGCGTCCTTGCTCCAATTCTCCAAAAGCTTGATTAAACTAGGGTTAGTTATGTCATCTTTTTTTCTCTCTCTGTATGTATCTTTAATATCTCTAACGTTCCTCCCCAAGATCAGCCTTTTTAGAATATTTTCATGCTTCAACTTCTCAAAATAAAGTAATTGCCTCTATCTTGACCAATCCGCCCCGTTGATTTCATAGTTATGTGCAACTTGCCCCAGCGGTCTAATAATGACAATCCACGCCGGTGCCCTTGATATACTAAGGAATCCACCCCGACGGTTTCACCTGGCCAAGAAGCTGCACAAATTTCCATTGAGTCCTGATTTTCCTGTTTTCACCATCCACAACCAGTTCTTGCAAATCATGAAAACAAGCAAAATGATAATAAGAATACTTAAAGTAGAAACGAATCAAGTAGAAAAAGTAGAGAAAGAGAGTAAAAAAATATGGTGAAATCCTTTTTCTCCTCTCCGCTTTTGCCTTGCATTCTCCTTGTTTGTGTCCTTGCTTCAATTCTCCAAAAGCATGATTAAATTAGGGTTAGTTGTGCCCTTTTTCTCTCTCTATATGTATCTTTAATGTCTCTAATGTTCTTCCCCAAGATTAACCTCTTTAGAATCCTTTCATGCTTCAACTTCTCAAAATAAAGTAATTGCCTCTGTCACGACCAATCCGCTCTGGCGATTTCATAGATGTCCAGAACTCACCCCAGCTATTTCATAATTCCAATCCGCCCCGACGCCTTTGATATATTAAGGAATCCACCCTGGCGGTTTCACCTGGCTAGTGGTGCACAAATGGCCCGCGGTCTGGAGCCTGACCTTGATCCGGCATGAGCCTGACCTGGTCAAAGCTCGGCCTGGTCAAAGCCTGGACCGGTCAGGCCCGACCTGCTAGACCAACAACAGACCATGAATTAATGACTCGTATCCGGCCTGGCCTGGCCTGGTTTGTAGACTGAACTGGTCTGGTATGTAACCTAGACTAGCCTGCGACTTAATCCGGCCTGCAACCTAATTGGACCTGAAATCTTTAATTGGGCCATACTAGCAAGTATTTTTATAAGGAAATCCTCCTTATATTTGCATCCCACTTTTAATGTGGGACTTAACATTTACAAGATAAACATTGGACTTTAGGATTGCTATTATAGGAGTGAAGTCTTATGCTCAATTCAAGTTCAATTCGATGTGAGACTTTGAAATTATAGACTATGGGCCACTATTGTCAATGCAGAATCAATGAATAAAATCAACTTAAAATGGGAATCCTGGTCTTGGATATAGAATGTTGGTATTGGGGCGAGTAAGAGCCTTTAAAATGACTTGAATAGCTTGTGTGCATCCGGCTGTCACGTAAACATCATCTGGAGATAACTAATTTGGAAGATCTTTATAGAGGTACTATGCAATGGAGCTATTTGAAATATAAAGATGTGGTCAGAGGTTGAACAGATGAAACATAGTCTAGACACCATAACTAAGCATGCATATGGATTTATCATTTTTACTGAAAGAGATTTTCTTACTCTCCTGATGATATCCTACAAGCTAATTTTAAATATTATAGGTTCTATACTTTAGTCTGCAAATATACCTTGATCCAAAAATTTTCAATGATTCTCCATCAAAAGACAAATCTCAAAATTTTGAAATCAAAGCTTAGTCTGAATACAGATCTAGTTGCTTAAGAGAATTGATAGATAAGTTTAGTAAAATTCATTAGACTGACTAGATAAGCTCTTCCATTTCTTTTGTTGCCAAGACTAGGCCGATGTTTGACAAATAATAAGTACCTTATGCCCTCCTTGAACTACAGGTTTTCAAAGTCCCGCATAGTCTAGTTAACACCTCTTGTCCCTACTTTTCTTCTATAAATAAAGGAGAGGTCAAGTCCAAAATTTTCATGTACAATGCATATGAGCTTGTATTGGATTTGGCTAAACATGGCATAGTCCCACATAGTCTAATAAAAAGGTTTTTGTCCATGCCTTTCTTTAATAAATGGAGGTTTGGCTATAAGTTTGGCATAGTCCCACATAGTCTAGTAAAATGTTTTTTGTCTTGCCTTGATTTAATAAACGACGGAGATGCTTAGTTGAGTTTAAATTTTTTTAAGTGAGGCCTGGCTCAGCCTGGCCTGTAGGCCTCAACAGGACACATTTTTTTGTTCCAAATCTGGCCTGGACCGGCCTGCAGTCAAAAAGTCAAGGCCTGACCTGGCCTGGTCAACGGCTAAGTCCTGGCAGGCTTAGGCCGCACCAGGCTAGGTCGGTCTGTTGTGCATCACTGCACCTGTCCAAGAAACTGTAAAAATTTCCATTGAGTTCTGATTTTCCTGTTTTCACCATCCACAACCAGTTCCTGCAACATAAGCATAAAAACAAGTAAAATTATACTAAGAATACTCAAATTAGAAATGAATCGAGCTTAAAAGATGACTGATTCGAAGGTATAAAATCACTCATTAATAGGCTCACCCAAAAGGTCATGACTGAAGCTACTATTGGAAGTACATTATTTCCTTATATGCAAATAAATGTTCCCCTATATTTTGATATGGAACTGGGTGTTACAAGGAATATTTGATTCCTGATTTTGTTGTTAATCAAATATAAATACTTGTTGAGCAATTGAATTGTGACGCCCCCAAAATAGGTATACAACACCCATTCTGAGTCGTCAAAATACATGGTACAGAAACAACTACAACTTTATTAATACAACATAAAAACTGTGAGTTTAAATACAAATATTGTTATCTAGACCATATCCACACTCAAATAAGTCCTCATTATAATTATTAATACACTATTTTACAGAATAGTGAGGACTACTAGAACAACTTCTAGAACCATCATTCCACACCCCGACTAGTACTCGTTACATTCTCGCCTCCTGAGAAGAAAAATGGAACAACAAAGAAAAGGATGAGCTCAACTAGCCCAGTAAAGAACATTATGACTAATATAATATAGAACAAATTATCGTTAGTCCTCAGCAGGGAAAAATCTAATAGAATACAATAGACAACCAGTTTTAAATCAATCTTCGCAGCGAAAATAATAATTCATTAGAATAGTTAAGTAGAGAATGCAAACTACTATCTTCTATATATGAATTTAAAAGTTCATCACCGATATTTTATCCCTGTAACATCAATCAATATATATCTGGAATCAAATATTCATCTTTGCACTACAGGCCAAAGATATTCATCAGTTGGTCATGTTCATCTAAACACCTGTTCATCTTTGCACTACGGGCCAAAGATATTCATCAGAAATCGTTCATCTTTGCACTACAGGCCAAAGATATTCAGTAATATCATCATTTAGGACCGAGGATGATGAAAAATATTTTAAAGAAAACGAATCCAGTGAAATAAAAGAACAAGTATTAAGGATTCGTACTTTAAATAATCCCAGTTCAAAAATACTTCATAAATAACTAGATTGGAGTAAAATTCAAGAATGAAGATCAAAACATAGATCCAATAAAAGATAGGAATCATAACCAACAATCTTGGACACATAAAAGAAAATTTAATTTTTTTGTGAATAGTGTCGTATTCGTGAATAGTGTCGTATACTTGAATAGTGTCGTATACGTGAATAGTAACTCCGACCTCAAAAGATAGAAATTTCACAAAAAAATCATCACGCTTCGTGAATAGTATTCGTGAATAGCAACTCGTGAATATTAAATCATGAATAGTAACCCCGACATGAAAAAGTTCCAAATTTGATAAAAAATTTACAACCAATATTTCGGCATAATGATATTGAATAAATAATATCATTTTTGAATAAAATAACATCCCATACCTCAGATAGAATAGTACTTCTGACTGGAATACTGGATATAGTGCTGAAAGAACTTGCACCGTATAGCAATACTCAAAGTACTAAAATACTCACAAATACGCTCGATATTATAGAGAGAGAAAGAGAGAGAAATCTTTAGTTTCTGGTGTGATGTTCAATTCTAACCTAAGCACCCTATTTTTAGAAAAATACTTAGAACACCAAAGTAGAAAATTTAATATAATATTAATATTTATATTATAAATTCTCTACGTACACTTATCATCTGAAATCAGCCACCTAATCACAAGTTAAATGAGTCCCAACAATGTAAAAAACGTTTTTGTTAATATAATTATTTAAAACTTCCAAAAATTAATTATTCTTGAACCTCGAATCTTCAATAATTCATAATAAATAGCCCTTTTATCAACAATTTCGAATCTCGTAACTTTTTATAGGAAATTCAATTCTCTACAACTTTGCAAAAGAAAGTTTTTCCAAATTCCTAACAAAATTTGACCGATATCCATAAACGGGCGATTTTACAAGCTATAATCAAATTTCAGTCAAGAAATAGGGTCTACCGATACACAAAACATGTGTTAAACAACTTTTGTAACAAAAATACTCTTCCTCCTCATATACTCATATATCCCACATTCATTGTAAAAATATCATCATTATTATATTATAATAATATAATAAAATATTATTTTATCAGAAAAGATAAAATATCGATTTTCAACAATTGTCACTTTAAAAATTTTCTCCATCTATATCCACATAAAATCAATATTTTTCTCAACATATAAATCAATAATTAATTATCCACAAAAAATATTACAGAATCATAGTACTGGCAACCAGGCCGTTTCCAAGAAAGAGGGGGCTTTCCAATAAGAATTTCTCCTTACTGGCGCGCAATTAGGTGACCAAACCTCTCCTTAGACAGAACTTTCTAGACATTGCCAATAATGTTTTCTAATAATATTATACATATAATATGAATTATTGCTTCGATAATGGAAAATACAGTGTAGTGACAATTATTGAAAGAACAATAATTTAAAATATCAACGCAGTAATTATTGAATCAATAAAATAAAATATTGATCAATAACTACTATAACAATTATTGAGTAGTGCCTTCTTACGTGAATCAATAATTGGTGCAATACCATGTGCTACTGTGCAACAATGCGTATTAATGTGTTTTAACCACCAGGTATTCCAACAGTGTTAACGGTAACAACTACGCCGTTATTTATAAACAACTTATACTTGTCGGTTTCTCCATCTAATCGATTTTTGTTATGGGGCCCACACAAGGCTGCACCGTCGTACGAATATTCCCCGACAGAAAGAATATTCCACGACCAAACGAATATTCTCCGACAACAATGAGTATTTTATAACCACTTGCTTATTTGAAATATTCGCGCATTTTACCCATAACTAACCACATTAATCAAATCAACCCTTACTATTTCAAAATGATAAATAGAGGAAATTAAATTTCAATTATTAATAATTTGGGGTCTTACAACCTCCCCTCCTTATGAAATTTCGTCCTCGAAATTGACGTATGTACCTGGTGTTTCGAAAAGATGAGAATACCTCACTTTCATTTTCGTTTCCAACTCCCAAGTCATTTCCTCAATAACATGGTTTCTCCACAAAACTTTAACTTGTGGTATGAACTTCGTACGTAGGACATGCTCCTTCCTATCCAAAATCTTGATAGGTACCTCTTCATACGTTAAATCTTCGGCTATCTCATCCGGTTCTAACTCAATAACATGGTTCGGGTCGTCCACATATTTACGTAACATCGATAAATGAAAAATGTTATGAACACGCGTCATACTAGGCGGTAAAACGAGTCTATAGGCCACAGTTCCTATTCGATCTAGGATTTCAAATGTATTAATAAATCGAAGGTTTGAGCTTTCCTCACCTCGCCAATTCTCGCTTATGGAATAACAACTTCTTGTTCCTCCTTTTTCATATTCATCAGCTCCGGTGTGTAGCTTGAACGTTTTTAACTTTATCGATTAAAGTCGATTCTACTTGTATATCATCACGTGAGTCCCTAGAGTCTTTAACTCTATATCTATCAGTTGTAAGTTATATGAAATGGGTCTTTGATAATATCGCATTCGTACTCGTATACGATCTTTTACTCAACACGTCAGCTGCCACGTTCGCTTTTCCAGGATGGTATGGTCAGAACATGTGCCGAAATGAGTCTCCTATTGAGTTCTTCGAAGCTCTTCCCACATTCCTTGCTCCATTCTAATTTTGTATCTCTACGAGTCAGCTGCGATAATGGAGTAGCGATTTGAGAAAATCTTTCCACAAAATCTTCGATAATAACTAGCTAAGCATAGAAAGCTACGTATTTTGATTACTGACTTAGGTTGCTCTCAACTTTGACTCATATCCCAATCTTGGATAGCACGTCACAATGACACCTATCAGTTTACTACCGCACAAATATGGCATCCCCTACGAAGAGTTTGGCTTCGGTGCATTCCACAAAGGAAGTCACCAGATAAAGGCTCGGGTACCAAATTCTATAGTTGAATTTTTAACTCCTGAAGTTCAATAGGAGCTATGAAATTTTATAAATGGGTTTTTTACTGGGTTCAAAGTCGATACAAAATTTAATATCACACTTTGGGAATAAGCCAAGAAATTCTTCAGGAAATACATCAGGAAATTTACTAATAATAGAAATATCATTCAAATCTGACGTATTTTTGTTTAAGTCCATAACATGGGCTAAGAAAACTTGACATCCGTTTTTCAATAAACAAATGACTTTATGGCTTGATATGAAAGTGTTTGACTTCAATGGTTTGGTTGTTTGAATTCGAATAACAGGTTGCTTAGGAATATGAAAACTAACCTTACGAAAGTAATCAATTTTGGCATGATGAGTAGTTAATCAATCAATCCCCAAAATCACATCAGAAGCAAGTATCTTTAAAGAAATAAGGTCAACAGGTAATGTGATGGTGCCAACTTGGATCAAACAAGATTTATAAATAGTGGATGTGATGAAAGTTTCTCCTAACAGAGTTTTCACAGATAGGTCAAAGCTTAATTTCTCCGGAGTCAAGTTTAAACGTTGAGCACAAGCAGGAGAGATAAATGAATGGGTAGCACCGGTATCTATTAATGTATAAACTTCGCATGAATTTATGATTAGTTTACCCGTGATCACCTCGTTTGGGTTCCTCGCATGTTGACCAGTCATGACAAACGCTCTTCCAGGAACCGTTGACTTTGACTTTTCTGGGAAAGCCTTTTGAGTCACCATCCCCAATGGGCTTGGTTTCACTACCGTACAATCTCGAGCGATATGTCCTTCCTTTCCATAATTATAACATACCTTGAACTGTTGTGGACAGTTTGGGCTGATGTGTCCCTCTTTTCCACATTTATAGCATACGACCGATGGTCGTTCTCCTCCCTTAAAACCAGTTGCTGTTGGTCCTGACGTCTTCGCAGTGTCATTGTTGAATCTCTTCTTTTTAAAATCTCCCTCCGACCCTCTTCTTCCATTTTCATGGCCACGATTACCACCAGAGTGGTTGTCACTCTTTTCTGTATTTTTCTTTCTCCGCTAGTTATTGTTGTTCTGATGACTGCTGTCACCGGTATGATCCTGGTTGCGGTCTCTTGGTTGAACGTACTCGCTATCTCGCTCTAATAATTGAGCCCTATTGACAACATCTTAATATAAAGAAAATTTATGAGAGATAAGATATTGCCGAATCTCGGGTTTTAAACCTCTCAGAAACATCCTCGTCATTCGTTCCTCATTCTCTACCAAATGAGGTGCAAACCTGGACAACTCTGCAAACTTCGCCTCGTATTGGGACACCGTTATGTTGTTTTGTTCTAGCCTAATAAACTCTACCTTTTTCATATGGCGAACACTTTCAGGAAAGTATTTTTCGTTGAAAAGTTTCTGAAATGTTTCCCAAGACATGCGGAGTGCGGCAGGCTGGGTACATTTCACAGACTCCCACCAGTAATCTGCCTCGCCACGGAACATAAAGGTGGAGAATGGAACCTTCTGTTCCTCCGTGCATCCCAAGACATTGAATATCTTGGTAATTTGCTTGACCCATGTTTCCGCCATGATCGGATCCGGCTTTCCCTTAAATTCTGGTTGTCCCAACTCTTTGAACTGCTTGGCCGTGACAAGCCGCACGTTTCTATCATTTCCACCCGTATTCTGTACACGAGTCTCCCTCGTCTGGTTTTGTATAAACTGTAAAAAGCTCCTAAACATCCCGTTATTCATCGTCTGCTCAGTGGTGTTGTTTACAGGAGGAATATTGCCTTCCTGTTGCACGTTCCCCTGGTGGTGATTAAAGGTGTTTCAACAGTCTCATTAACTCCACCGTTAATATTCTCAGCTGCCATTCTTAAATGCTGCCATAAAACAAGGGTTAATTAAACAAATTAACATATCACATATTAACTATATAGTTCGACTTACCAACAAATAAGCTTAGGTGTGACATACTAGTGAAGGATTACTCGTCTCTCCCCTCCTAGTACTATTCCCCGATCTCCGCCAGAGACCATATCTCTAAGCTCTGATACCAACTGTAACGCCCCCAAAATAGGTATACAACACCCATTCTGAGTCATCAAAATACATGGTACAGAAACAACTACAACTTTATTAATACAACATAAAAACTGTGAGTTTAAATACAAATATTGTCATCTAGACAATATCCACACTCAAATAAGTCCTCATTACAATTATTAATACACTATTTTACAGAAAAGTGAGGACTACTTGAACAACTTCTAGAACCATCATTCCACACCCCGACTAGTACTCGTTACATTCTCGCCTTCTGAGAAGAAAAATGGAACAACAAGGAAAAAGATGAGCCAAACTAGCCCAGTAAAGAACATTATGACTAAGATAATATAGAACAAATTATCGTTAGTCCTCAACAGGGAAAAATCTAATAGAATATAATAGACAACCAGTTTTAAATCAATCTTCGCAGCGGAAATAATAATTCATTAGAAGAGTTAAGTAGAGAATGCAAACTACTATCTTCTATATATGAATTTAAAAGTTCATCACCGATATTTTATCCCTATAACATCAATAAATATATATTTGGAATCAAATATTCATCTTCATACTACAGTCCAAAGATATTCATCAGCTGGTCATGTTCATCTAAACACCTGTTCATCTTTGCACTACAGGCCAAAGATATTAATCAGTCGATCATGTTCATCTCAACACATGTTCATCTTTGCACTATGAGCCAAAGATATTCATCAAGAAATCATTCATCTTTGCACTACATGCCAAGGATATTCAGTAATATCATCATTTAGGACCGAGGATGATGAAAAATATTTTAAAGAAAACGAATCCAGTGAAACAAAAGAACAAGTATTAAGGATTTGTACTTTAAATAATCACAGTTCAAAAATACTTCATAAATAACAAGATTGGAGTAAAATTTAAGAATGAAGATCAAAACATAGATCCAATCAAAGATAGGAATCATAACCGACAATCTTGGACACATAAAAAAAATTTAATTTTTCTTTGAATAGTGTCGTATTCGTGAATAGTGCCGTATACGTGAATAGTGCTGTATACGTGAATAGTAACTCCGCCTTAAAAGATAGAAATTTTACAAAAAAAAAAATCATCACGCTTCGTGAATAGTACTCGTGAATAGTAACTCGTGAATAGTAACTCATGAATAGTAACTCGTGAATAGTAACTCATGAATAGTAACTCATGAATAGTAACCCCGACATAAAAAAGTTTCAAATTTGATAAAAATTTCCAACCAATATTTCAGCATAATGATATTGAAGAAATAATATCATTTTCGAATAAAATAACATCCCTTACCTCAGAAAGAACAGTACTTCAGACTGGAATACTGGATATAGTTGACGACTACACCAGGTTCACATGGGTATTCTTCCTAACCTCAAAGGATGAAATAAGCTCACAACTGATCAAGATGTTCAGGCTGGTGATGAACGAGAAAGGAGAGAAAATCAAGGCTATAAGGAGTGATCATGGAAGAGAATTCGACTTCTCTAAAATGGACCAATTTTGCACAGACAATGGCATCAGTCATAACTTCTCAGCTCCACGAACTCCTCAACAAAATGGAGTAGGTGAGAGAAACAACAGGACATTGATAGAGGTTGGAAGAACTCTATTTGCAGCAGCCCATCTGCCTGAATACTTCTGGGTAGAAGCTGTAAACACTGCATGCTACACGTAGAACATTTCACTAATACACTCTACGATCAAGAAGATACCCTACGAACTGTGGAAAGGAAGAAAGCCAAGTGTCAGCTACTTTCATGTATTTGACTGTACATGCTACATTCTTAAAAATGGAAAGTAGTACTTGAAAAAGTTTCAACCCAAGTCAGATGAAGGAATCTTTCTTGGATATGCCACAGACAGTAAACCCTACATAGTGTTCAACAAGAAGACACTGAGTGTTGAAGTCTCAATTCACCTCATCTTTGATGAAACAGATTTGGACAAAACAGTGCCTCAAGACACTACGACCTACAGTTCAGACACTATAAACGAGGTGGTCGAGCTCAACACTACGATCGTAGTGCCAGATAGTGAAATCGTTGAGCAAGGAAATGAGATCGTAGAGAGGCCTATGCAAGACAACAAACCTCCACACCAAGAAGAAGAAATAGATCTTGAGGATCTAAGACAAGAAGGCATCAGGACAGATGTCCCAATAGGAAACAGATGGGAAAGATATCACACTCAAGATCTAATCATTGGAGATCCGAGTACAAGAGTCAAAATAAGAGCTGCCACCCAGGATGAATGTTTTTATCTAAGCTTCCTATCACAAATGGAACCTAAGAAGATAGAGGATGCTATGGAAGACTCCAGTTGGATAGAAGTCATACAAGAAGAACTTAACCAATTTGAAAGAAGCAAAGTATGGTGATTGGTACCAAGACCCAAGAGTCGTCATGTCATTGGAACCAAGTGGGTCTTTCGAAATAAGATGGATGAAGATGGAGTAATAACCAGGAATAAGGCTAGACTGGTGGCCAAGGGTTACTCTCAGGAAGAAGGCATTGACTATGATGAGACATTTGCACATGCTGCCAGACTATAAGCCATCAGAATCATCATTGCCTTTACTGCTCACATGAAATTCAAGGTCTTCCAGATGGATGTCAAGAGTGCATTCCTGAATGGAGAACTTCAAGAAGAAGTCTATGTAGAACAACCTCCAGGTTTCATCAATCCATCTCTTTCTAATTATGTTTATAGATTAGACAAAGCCTTATATGGTCTTAAACAAGAACCTAGAGCATGGTATGAAACACTGACTAACTTTCTTATTGAAAATGGGTTCACTAGAGGTAGAATAGATACCACACTATTTCTTAGAAGGCATAAAGACAAAGTCTTATTAGTTCAAATGTATGTTGATGATATTATTTTTGGTTCTACTGACAAAAAGTTATGCAATAGATTCTCAAAGCTTATGCAGGGCAAGTTTGAAATGAGCATGATGGATGAGCTAAATTTTTTCCTTGGACTGCAAGTAAAGTAGACTGATGAAGGAATCTTCATAAACCAAGCCAAGTACATCAAAGACTTACTTAAGATGTATGGCATGGAATCAGCCTTTCCCATGAAATCTCCAATTGCTCCTGCAACCAAGCTTGACAAAGATGAAAAAGGTAAAAGTATTAATATAACTCAATACAGAGGTATGATAGGCTCTCTTCTATATCTAACTGCCAGTAGACCAGACATAATGTTTGCAACATGCATATGTGCTAGATTTCAGGCTAATCCTAAAGAATCACATTTAACTACTGTAAAGAGGATTTACAGGTATCTCAAGGGTACACCTCACTTGGGGCTTTGGTATCCCAAGGAGTCATCATTTGAACTAATAGGATACATAGATGCTAATTTTATAGGCTGCAATATAGATAGAAAGAGTAAAAGTGACACCTGTCAATTGCTAGGAAACAAACTTATATCCTGGTTTAGTAAGAAGCAAAACTCAGTATCTACTTCAACTGTAGAAGTTGAATATATTGATGCTGGCAGCTGCTATGCTCAGATCCTTTGGATGAAAAGTCAGCTAGCTGATTATGGGTTTGATTTCAAATCCATTCCCATTCACTGTGATAACACAAGTGCCATAGCAATAACTCATAATCCTGTCATGCATTCTAGGACTAAGCATGTAGAAATAAGGTATCACTTCATTAGGGATCATGTGTAAAATGGAACTATATCTTTACAATATACCCCTACTAAAAATCAACTTGCTACTGTCTTTACAAATCCTTTAGATGAATCAAGGTTTAACAAGTTAATAAGTGAGCTAGGCATGCTTAATCTACAACCATGAAATATATGCTCTAGTTATGTGTTAACAATACAGATATAAAGGTTATGTTCGAAATAATAGACATGATGAAAGGAAGTCCACGATCGTAGAGCTGAAGTGATAAAAGACAACGATCATAATGTAGACTCAACAATGGAAGAAGCCCTATCAACAAAATAAGGGAGCATCATGTGATGGGAAAATTCAAAACAAAGCAATCCCTCTGATAAGTGCCTCAGGAACAAACCTAACCCTTGATTCACTCTATGAGGTTGGCCCTTCCTGAGTTACATTAAAAGAATGTTAAGTCAAAAACTCATCACAAGGATTCGGACAGACTCGACGATCGTAGTTCAGACACAACGATTGCTGAGCAGACATAATGATTGCTGAGCAGACATAACGAATGTAGACCAGACTCGACGATCGTAGTTCAGACTCGACGAATGCAAAGCAGACTCAACAATCACAAAGGCCACCTCAACGATCGTAGTCCTCCCTAATGACACATTAGCTCAGAAGGAGCTACAGGTAAATCAGTACAATCCTCCTCAGTCAAATTCATAAAGCCAAGCAAAATTTGACACCTGACCCACTAAACAAAAATGGAGAGAGGGAAGTTTACAAGTACAGTTTAAAAATGCCTTTTTGAAATCAGAAGTTCAAAAAGCTTATCTCTCTTCTCTCTCTCTACAAGTAGAAACCCTAACCCTTAAGAAAGTTCTGACAACCACACTCCATGCAAAGAAATCAATGGCATCCTCCAATGTCGTCTCCGGCTACAGACTATGCTTCGATGAGTTCAAAACCGCTGAACCCAAATTTCACAAGACTTTGACATTGATAAAGAAGGCAGGTCTCGAAGACGCTCTGGGTACGAGCACCTGGATCTACCCAAAGTTAATAAAGGAGTTTTACAGAAATAGGGCATTCGAAAATGAAGTCCTCACGACGAGAGTCAAGGACGTGGAAATCAAGCTAAAGGCTGAGAACATCAACCTAGCCTTAGGCTTCAAATCCGAAGGCTTTTGGTTTTTAGATGGCATCGACTTCCATGTAGGGCTTACGAAGATGCATCACAAGAAATTCCCCAATGCCAAAGGATACAAGAAGAAGGAGTTTCCTTAGAGGTATGAATTTTTGGCTGATATTGTTGGGAAGTGTATATACCGCAAAAGCTCCGGCCATGATTCTGTAAATGAGGTGTAGCTAAAACTCATGACTACCATAAGTTGTGGCATACAACTCAACTATGGAGCTCTACTTCTTGAGTGGATAGGAAAATGGATCCTAAGCTCAAAGAAGACAAAAAGCTCTCAAAAGATGCTCTACGGGCGCTTTATAATCATCATCCTATAGTCTACTCTGGGTGACAAGATTTGTGACAATGAAGGAGAGTCCATCAACCCTAACAGATGGATGACCCAGTAATTGTTTGAAAATTGGAAAAGGAATCCAGCAGAAAATGTTCGTATAATGTCTGAGTTCAGTGGAAGAACTAGTGATCTAAAGGAATCAGGGATTCCAGGAAACATGTCAGTCGTCAAAGAGACTGAAGAAGAAGAGAAGAGATCAACAAAGGAGAACCAACTGCCCTTATCAGAAAAAGAAAGGGCAAGAGAAAGCTAAAGTATAGGATGGTAGAAGAACCTCAAGGGTCAAACCACTGATATACCTATAGAGTCCTCTGATATTGAGACTCTAAGAATCCTAAGGAGAAAAGAACAGCTGGCTGAGGAAGATTAAGATAGAGCTACTATATCACAGCTGCTGAAGAAGAACAAAATCAGTCATAAGTCCAAGAGGCCATCTGTCTCTTCAACCGTTGAGTCTCTACCGATCGTAGAGACCAGACTGAACACCTCAAACAAGGAAGTTGCTGCACCAAATGGTCTGACTGATCAACAGGATAAAGCTGTAGCTGAAGAAAGTCCTGAGGCTGTGGCTCAGCCTAGAAAACCAAGAAGAAAATTGGTTAAGAAGTACATCCTGATCAATGATGGAGTACTCAAGGAGGAAGACAAAATGATGGCTGCTAAAAAGGAACTATCTAAAGAAAGCCAGAAGGACATAGCTCAAGCTAAGGGGGAGATACCTAAAGTTCTCACCTTAGAAAATGCTCAAGTTGAGGGGGAGATACCCGAAGTTCTCACCTTGGAAAATACCTCAGCTGAGAGGGAGCTACTAGTCCTGCAGATGGATGATCATGTTGAGGGGGAGCCTCATGACATCCCCATGATAGAAGAAGTTGCTCCTATAGAAAATGAGGGAGAGCCTGAGCAAGAAGTCAAAAGGAAGTCATTAACATAGTGGAATCCTCAAAAGGAGATGGAGAATAAGAAGAAGACAAAGATTATGATGACCTTTAGATCACAGGTGTGGGTCGTGATGGGTATAGGAGTTATCTCTACAATCAGTTGTTCTCCTATCTCCCCATGATGCCTTTTCATCAAGCTCAAATCCTAAACTGAAGGAGTCACATGTTTTGGAGCTTCAAAGAATATACAGCAATCTCTGTGCTAACTCATGGATATACAGACAACTTCAATTTTGCCAAAAAGCTTATCACAAATGGTCCCTCCTCAAGAATAGTGCATAAGGTATTAACTATCCCAATACTTTTTAGAGTGAATCACTATCCATTGTCTTTTTCTAGCCAATTTTATGAATTTCCAAGCTGGTTGGAAGTGGTTCTAAACCCACCAAGTCAATCCCCAATTACAGAATCCCAAAATTTTGTAACTAATGAACCAAACTTGCCAAACTTCATATTGATCCCAACTCCCATCATCCTTATGATTACTGACTCTAGCCTCATCGTAGAGTCCCAAGCTCAAATTATAGAGCCACCCTCGTCAGACACCCAAACAAAGTCCCATCCATCAGATATTCCCTCTTCCTCCACCAATAAATACTTCAACCTTGATCTTTCCCTCTACTCCTTGCAAGATCAATATAAGAAAGCATCCCCTCCTTTCAACAATCCACAACTCAGTGAACTACTTTCAGATCTGTCCACCAAAGCTGAGTTGAACGAAGTGTCCAAGAAAGTGATCAAGGACATCGATGATAGCCTTGAAGCTCACTCAGAATTTATTCATCTCAGACTGAAAAAAATGATCACTGCTGCAAACAATCTCCCAGGCACCCTAAACGCTGAGCTTACAAAGAAGCTGAGCGAGATCATCAAAGAAATGATTAAAAGCATAAAGGACAGAGATGATATTCACTTCCTAGCAGCCAAAAGACACAGAGATGTTGTTCTTGCATTACAGAACACTCAAGAAGCCCAGAATAAACTTATGTTGGAGAACATCATTAATTTGAAAATGGTCATCAAAGAATTCCAACAATTCTACGTCAACCAAGGATATTAGACTGACAATGTTCTAACCGTCCTCCGAAATAGAGAAACTAGATCTGACGCTCTGATAAAGGAAAATCGAGAGACATTTCTCAAACTCAAAGCCAACTCAACGAACTCGTCCAAGGAGTGACTCGACTATCCGAAGACATTCGAACCCTTGATGCTGACATAAAGGGAGAGAGTAAAGGGAAAGGAGGAGTTCAAGGAGGCCAGGGCAGAGGCAGGGGATAATTACAATCTCAAGCTTCAAGGAGTCCTCCTGCAAGATAGACTCACCAACAGACTCCATGATCCGGCCATCAGACGCAACGATCTGATCAGCAAGAAGTCTTAATGGCTCGGTCAATAAGGAGTCTAGGGTTAGCCACCAGCTCATAAAATGTGACAACCACAGGCCTTAGAATGCCAACTGGAGATCCTACATTCATGAATAGACATGATCAAAATCCTAGGCTAAGCCCAAGTGAGCTGGAAGATCTAGCCAGGTGGGAGAGTGCATATTTTTATTTGATGTTTAAATGTAAATGCTCATGATTGTATGTAAAGTCTTTAGAGAAATATATGTACAAGGACTTAGTGATAGATCAAACTTGTTAGGTTGATCTACATCATGAAGCGTAATAGATAGGCTTCAACAAGAAGCGTTGTGTGTCAAGCTGATCAAGACTACAGAAGTCAAGCCAGAAACGTAAATCTTTAAGGATCGTAGTGTGCCTGCATTGAAACCTCTTCGGGAATCGTAGAGTGGTCCCAAAGTTTCCCGAACCAACTCAGAGATCGTAGTGTGCTCTCGAAAATGTAGAGCTTGCAATAACAAGCAAGTGAAGATCGCAGTGTGCAAGTCTTTTAAGAGAAATCGTAGTGCTCTTATTTGATAGCATCAGACCAAGCACCAAGGTGACAAGGCACCACGATCTCAATCGTAGAATATCATCTGCATTGTGTCAGAAGCATCGAGCCCCACCTTTTATTTGAAGACATGTTCCAACAAATAAGGAATGGGCTTAAAACGTTGAAGTCATCACCAGTCCCAACAGCACAAAAGATATCCTTAGTATATAACAAAAGGAACGTATTCAAGAAGCAAAGGAAATGACCATAGGACAGAGGAAAACACCTTTTCAGGTGTTAGGTGAGAAAGCAGTTTGTTGTGTCAGTGGGCCAGAATGCAATTCAGAAGATGTCCAGAAAAGTCTCCATCAAAGTTCAAAAATGTCAAACGCATTTAATGCTTCATCAAAAGGCTTCAACGGATAGATTTCAAGCATCACATATATGCAGAACATATGCAGATGAGAGAAATAAGCAAGCATTAAACAAAATGTACAAGAACTCTCAACGCTTAACTCTATAATCTGAGAAAAAAAAAGCTTACTCAGCTAGTCAGTTCTTTCGAACAAGTGCTTAACAGCACCTGAGTAGCAACAATTAAGAACTCAACAACTACCAATCTGTTAGTTCCTAGTTGGCACAATAGTTATCTAGAAGGGGGTTTGAATAGATATTTAAAAATCTTTTCGTTTTAAACTTGTTCTTTGATAATGATTAAAACTTAGTGGAATAAATGTTAGTTTTAATCATACCAAGCAATGGAGTTATGAGAGTGAGGCAGTTATGGCAATTATAACAGATATAGCAGTTATGGTATGAATGTAAAAGACAGTCATTTTAAGTGGTTCAGATCACTTAAAGCTCCTAGTCCACTCTTCTACTTCGATAAGTAGGTAATCCACTAAGGATGTCTTTTACAACTTTTGAATCAGACAGATTCCTTCTAGACCAGCAGTCTAGCAACTTCTTAGTTCACTCTTGAACTCTTCAAGTCCAACGGACTTGGTTTTCTCACAGTTCACTACAAACTCTTCAAGTCCAGCAGACTTGGTACTCTTTTTCAGTTGGTTGATAATGTTGAGTTCTTGATGGTTGCTACTCAGTTGCTGTGTAAGCACTTGTTCGTAAGAACTGAGTAGCTGAGCAAGCTTTGCAAATTCTCAGATCGTAGAGTTGAGCTTGAGAGTTGTTCACGTTATTTGTTCAATGCTTTCTTAGTTCTCTCTCATCTGTCTGATCTACATATATGTGATCTTGAAAACTATCTATTGGATCCATCCATTGAGGCATTAAATGCATTTGACTTTTCTGATATTTGATGGAGACATTTATGCACATCTTCTGAGACTGCA
The DNA here is from genome assembly GCA_020205505.1 of Panax japonicus. Taxonomy (NCBI): domain Eukaryota; kingdom Viridiplantae; phylum Streptophyta; class Magnoliopsida; order Apiales; family Araliaceae; genus Panax; species Panax japonicus. Next base: position 44,501,521 of record CM035105.1, on the reverse strand, counting down.
TTCTGGCCCACTGACACAGTAGACTACTTTCTCAACTAACACCTGAGAAGGTGTTTTGCCCCCCCTTACTAATGGTACTTTCCTTAGCTTCTTCAATACGATTTTTATTGCATACTAAGGATATTTCATATTACTTTGGGACTTATGAGTAATGCAACATCTAGAATCCATTCCTCATATATTGGAATCTGTCTACACACATAACCTGAGGCTCGATGTTTTTTGACGTAAGACAGATGCTCTACGATTCATATCATGATACTCTACAATTCAGATCGTAGTGACTTGTCACCTTGGTGCTTGATCTGATGCTATCAGCTGAGAGCAATACGATTTCTCTTAAACCCTTGCACACTACGATATTTGCTTTCTAGGTTCTAACTCTACATTTCCGAGAGCGCACTACGATCATTAACTTGTAAACTCCTTATTTCCTTCACCACACTACGATTTTTGAGATGGCTCGGCAAATATTGGAACCACTCTATGATTTTCGAAGAGTCCCTTTAAGGCAGGCACACTACGATCTTTTGAAGCTCTATATTTCTGCCTTGACTTCTGCAATGTTGATCAGATGATACACTACGATTTCTTCAAAGCCTATATATTACATCTCAATATCAACCTAACATCTTTGATCTTTCTATCTATACATTCTATTACAGAATGATACATGTTAAGATCTTAGATTAACCTAACAAATTTGATCTATCACTAAGTCCTTGTACATATCTTACTTGGAAGGACTTCACAAATAATCATGAGCATATACATTAAAACATCAAATCATAATATGCATTATCCCAACAATCTCCCCCTATTTGATGTTGACATAACCAAGGAGATTTTTTGTCATAATTTATTAGTGTCTAGATACATTTGCAGAAAATTTAAACATGACTTAGTATTTTAGTGAGTAGCTGAAATTTCTAGAGAATAAGTATGAATTTATTGATGTTCAAGAAATATTGCAGTTTTAGCTTTACATCAATAAGAATTTAAAGTTTCAACTTATCTCTATTTCTTTGACCTTTTTCTTGGAGGATTGGCATATTCCTCAGCCCTTCTTTTCCTGCTTGCTTCATCTCTTCTGGCTAACTCTTCCAGCTCACTTGGACTTACTATCGGGTTGTGCTCATGCCTATTCATGAATACAGGATCTCCAATTGGCATTCTTAGGCCTGTGGTGGTCACATTTGGTGAGCTGATAGTTGGCCCTTGATTTCTTAAAGGATGAGCCATCAAGACATCCTGCTAATCAGATCATTGAGTTTGATTGCTTGATCGTGCAGTCTGTTAGTGGAACTATCTTGCAGGAGGGCTTTGTGAAAATTGTCCTCTTCCCCTTTCTTGGTTTTCTCTGCATCTGCCCTGATCTCCCTATGATCCTTGAACTCCTTTCCCTTTATTCTCCCCGTTTATGTCAGTATCAAGGGTTCGAATTTCTCTAGAAAGTCGATTCACTCCTTGGACAAGCTCGTTCAGTTGACTTTGTGTCTGAGCAATGTCCTTTCTACTTTCCTTGAGCTATTTTTCAGATCTTGCTTCATTATTTTGGAGGGCTGTGAGAACAATGTTATTCTTACGTTCCTGATTGACATAGGATTTCTGGAATTCTTGGACTGAGGCTTTCATGTTAATGAATTTCTCCAGCATAACTTTATTTTGAACTTCTTAATTTTTTTGCATTTCAAGAACAACCTCTGTTTGCTTGGTGGCTACCTGGAAGTGAATCTCATCTCTGTCATTCATGCTCTTAAGAATTTCTTGGATAATTTCCCTCAGCTTCTTTGTAAGCTCAGCATTTATAGTACCAGGAAAGTTATTTGGAGCTGTGATCATTTGATTCAGCCAGATATGAATGAGGTCGGAGTTAGATTCCAGGCTTTCTTCTATATTCTTGACCATGTCCTTGGTTGCTTCCTCCAGGTCATCCTTTGTGGGCAGATTTGGGAGAGAATCATTGGTTTGAGGATTGTTGGATGGTTGGGAGTCTTTTTGAGACTGATCTTGCATGGAGTAGAGAGCAAGATCAAGATTAAAATATTCATTTGAGGAGGAGGATGGTATGTCCGATGGAGGGACCTGAGTTTCAATGTTTGGACTAAGGGGCTCTACGATATCTATTTGGGACTCTACGACTGGGCTAGAGTCAGGGATCGTAGAGATGGTGGTTTGTGGGAGCAAAATAAGGTTGGCTGTATTTGGTTCTTCAGTTACAGAATTTTGGGATTCTGTAACTGGGAATTGATTTACTGGATTGAGAATCACTTCCAACCATCGAGGGAATTCATAGAATTAACTAAATGATGATGATGGCAAGTGATTAACTCTGAAGTGAGTAGGGATAGATAATACCTCAAGTTTATCCTTTGAGGAAGAGGTGTTGGTAATCAACTTCTTTGCAAAGTGGAATCTCCCTGGGAATCCATAAACCAACACTGAGATGGCCGGATATTCTTTGAAACTCCTGAACATGTGATCCCAAGAGTTGTTGATTTGGGCTTGATGGTAAGGCATCATGGGTAGGTATGAGAACATCTGATTGTATAGGTAGCTTCTATACCTATCTCTTCCTTCACCAGTGATCTGAAGATCATCATCATCATATTATTCTTCTCTTTCTTCATTGGAGGACTCCATTATCTTAATAGGTTCTTGATGATCTTTTACTGGTTCCTCTTTATTTCTGGCAAGGACATCTTCTTCTGCCATGGAGATATCTTGAGGATCCCCCTCAACTTGATCATCTTCTTGTAAGATCAAAAGCTCCCCCTCAAGTGGAGCATTTTCTTGAGCTTCAGCCATCTCCCTCTCAGCTGGTGTATTCTCTATCATGAGAATTTCAGGGATCTCCCCCTCAGCTAGAGCATTGTTCTCTTGACTGGCTCTGGATATTTCCTTTTTAGCAACCATAATCTTTACTTCCTTCCCGAGCACCTTTTTATTTTCAAGAATGTACTTCTTAACCAGCTTTCTCCTTTCTTTGTTGGGTTTAGCCACAACTTCAGGACTTTCTTGAATCTCAGTTTTGTCCTGTTCAACAGCCACTATGCTTGAAGTAGCTACCTCCTTGTTTGCCATGCTAGGTCTGGTCCCCACAAATAGTAGAGACTCTACGATTGAGGTAACTGATGGCCTTTTCGACTTTTGACCAACTTTGTTTTTCTTCAGGATCTTGGATATGGTATCCTGATCCTCATCTGCTTCATCTTGTTGCTTCTTTCTCCTTAGCATCCTCAGAGTTTCTATATCAGAAGACTCTACAGGTATATCAGTAGTAGATCTTTGAGGTTCTTCCACTTGTCTAGCCCTTAGCTTCCTCTTGCCCTTACTTTTTCTGGTAAGGATAGAAGTTTCTTCTTTGTTGATTTCTTCTTCTTCTTCGATCTCTCTGACCACAGAACGGTTTCCTGGAAGGCCTGAGTTCTTCATATCCCCAGTTCTTCAACTGGATTCTGTCATCATTGGTACATACTCAGCAGGGTTCCTATTCCAGTTTTCATACAACTGTTGGTTTATTCTTCGATTTGGGTTGCTGGCTTCTCCTTCTTCATCCCCAATTTTGTCACCCAGTGCAGATTGCAGAATGATACTCACGAAACTCCCATATAGCATCTTCTAAGGGCTTTCTGATTTCTTCGAGTTTACTATCCACTTACCAATCCACTCGAGCAATATAGCTCCATAGTTGAGTTGTATACCATAATACATGGCTGTCATGAGCTTAATTTGAGCTTCATTCATTGAGTCATGACCTGAGCTCTTATAGCATATACATTTCCCAATAATATTAGCTAAAAATTCTTACCTCTGGGGGAACTCCTTCTTCTTGTACCCTTTCATAGAGGGGGTTTTCTTGTGATGCATTTTTCTTAGTCCCTCTTGGAAGTCTACTGTATCTAAGTATTGATGCCCTTCATTTTTGAGACCTAGGGAAAGATTGAAATCCTCTGCCTTCAGTCTGATTTCTACTCCCCTTACTTTTGTAGTGATGGTGTTATTTTCAAACACACCATTCTTGTAGAACTCTTTTTATTAACTTGGGATATATCAGTGTGTCTTCGCCAAGAGCCTCTTCGAGACTCGCCTTCTTCAGTAGCGTCAGGGTCTTGTGAAATTTTGGTGGAGCTGTCTTGAACTCGTCAAAGCAAAGTCTATAGCCTGAGATAACATTAGATGACGCCATTGATTTGCTAACTGGAAATGAGATTCGACTGAGCTTTTCTTCTGAGTTAGGGCTTTTGCTTTGAGAGAGAGATAGATAAACTTTTGAACTTCAGATTTCAAAAATACAATTTCAATTTGTACTTGTAACTTCCCTCTCTCCTTTTTCACTCAGTGGGACAGGTGTCAACTTTTTCTTGGCTCTACAATTTTGTTAGTTGAGGATTGTACTAATTTACCCTTGGTTTCTTCAGAGCTGAGGTGTCCTTAAGGAGGACTACGATCGTTGAGGTAGTCTTATGATCATTGAGTCTGTCCTACGATCATCGAGTCTATTCGGTATTCGTTGAGTCTGTCCTTCGATCGTCGAGTCTGTCCAATCATTCGTTGAGTCTATCCAGCATTCGTTGAGTCTGTCCTACGATCGTCGAATCTGTCCAATCATTCGTTAAGTCTGTCCAGCATTCATTGAGTCTGTCCTACGATCGTCGAGTCTATCCAAATCCTTGTGATGATTTTTGATAAAGCATTCTTTTAAGGCAGCTCAGGAAGGGCCAACCTCTTGGAGAGATTCAAGTGTTAAGTTTGTTCCTGAGGCACCTCTTAGAGATATTTTCTTGTTTATGAAGCTTGTCATCACAGGGTGCATTTTTTCTTTGTTGATGGGGCTCGTGTCATCGTTGAGTCTCCACTACGATGGTTGAGTCTTCGCTATGATCGTTGAGGTAGTTGTCTTTTCAGCTCTACGATCGTGAACTTTCCTTGATCATGTCTACAATTTTGAGTTCAACCTTTGTATCTGTCATGGTTAGCACAATCTAGAGCATATATCTCACGGTTATAGATTTAGCCTAGCTCACTTATTAACTTATTAAATCTGGATTCATCTAGTGGTTTTGTAAAAACATCAGCAAGTTGATTTTCAGTAGGGATATATTGTAAAGATATAGTTCCATTTTTCACATGATCCCTAATGAAGTGATACCTTATTTCTATATGCTTAGTCCTAGAATGCATAATAGGATTATGAGTTATTGCTATGGCACTAGTGTTATCACAGTGTATGGGAGTAGATTTGAAATCAAACCCATAGTCAGCTAGCTGATTTCTCATCCATAGGATCTGAGCACAGCAGCTGCCAGCAACAATATATTTAGCTTCTGCAGTTGAAGTAGACACTGAGTTTTGCTTTTTGCTAAACCAAGACACAAGTCCGTTTCCTAGAAGTTGACAAGTGCCACTGGTACTCTTTCTATCTATTTTGCATCCTACAAAATCAGCACTTGTGTATCTTGTTAGTTCAAATGAGGATTCTTTGGGGTACCAAAGCCCTAAGTAAGGTGTACCCTTGAAATACCTGAAGATCCTCTTTACAGCAGACAAATGTGACTCTTTAGGGTTAGCTTGAAATCTAGCACATATGCATGTTGCAAATATTATGTCTGGTCTACTAGCAGTTAGGTATAAAAGAGAACCTATCATACCTTTGTATTGAGTGATATCAATGCTTTTACCTTTCTCATCCTTGTCAAGCTTGGTTGCAGGAGCAATTGGTGTTTTCATGGGAGAGGCTGATTCCATGCCATACTTTTTCAGTAAGTCTTTGATATACTTGGCTTGGTTTATGAAAATTCCATCATCGGTCTGCTTTACTTGCAGTCCAAGGAAGAAATTCAGCTCACCCATCATGCTCATTTCAAACTTGCTCTGCATTAGCTTAGAGAATCTCTTGCATAACTTTTTGTCAGTAGAACCAAAAATAATATCATCAACATATATTTGAACTAGTAGGACTTTATCTTTATGCTTTATAAGAAACAGTGTGGTATTTACTCTACCTCTAGTGAACCCATTTTCAATTAGGAAGTTAGTCAGTGTTTCATACCATGCTCTAGGTGCTTGTATAAGACCATATAAAGTTTTATCTAATCTATAGACATAATTGGAAAGAGATGGATTGATGAAACATGGAGGTTGCTCTACATAGACTTCTTCTTGAAGTTCTCCATTTAGAAATACACTCTTGACATCCATCTGAAAGACTTTGAACTTCATGTGGGCAGCAAAGGCAAGAAAGATTCTGATGGCTTCTAGTCTAGCAACAGGTGCAAATGTCTCATCGTACTCGATACCTTCTTCTTAAGAATAGTACTTTACCATTAATCTTGCCTTGTTTCTGGTTATGACTATGACGCCCCCAAAATTAGGTATACGTCACCCATCCTGGGTCGCCACTTACATGGTACATAAATTCAAATACAACTTAATAATACAACTGTCGTGTACAATACGACAAAACATAAACTGTGAGTTTGAATATAAATATTGTCTACTAGAGATTATACAAATTAAAAATGAGTCCTTATTACAATTATTATTACACTATTTCACATAATAGTGAGGACTACTAATGCTATCATCTGGTCCGTCACTCCGTTCCCCGACTAGTCCCTGCTACGTTCTCATTTTCTGAAGAGAACAATAAAAGTAAAAGGGTGAGCTCAACTAGCCCAGTAGGAAATATTATGACTTAGATAATGCAGAATATATTATCGTTAGCCTTCAACAGTGTTAAACTGATACTATATATAACAACCATCAAGTTTAACTGCAGCGGAACAAGCAATCCATTAAAAGAGTCAAGTAGAGAATAAAATCTACTATATTTTATGATTTAAAAGGTTTTTCATCACTTTTATCGCTGGGACTCAGCTTAATAAATAATCCACATCATCGAATAACTCCTGCACTACGGCCGAGGATATTATTTAGTAACACGACCACAATTATCCATGCACTACGGGCCAAGAATATTTGTGTATTTAATAATGGTCATGATCATGCCAACAACTGTCCATCAATGCACTACCGGCCAATGAGGACTTTAACCACATCATTTATAACATTGCGGTCATGATTACACCGAATAATCTCTAGTCATAATCATACCAAGTCCATATATGCACTATAGGCCACAGATGATTTTCAACAAAATATAAACATGAGGATGATGACAATGATATAAGAATACAATAAAACAAGTTCAAGAATTAATTTATCCACGTACTAATAACGTCCAAATTGTCAACATAATATTGTTTTGTAGAGTAAAATTCAAGAATGCTCAGAAGAATATTTCCATGAAAAGATACTGGATGAAGCGCAAATATCAAGGATATTCCACTAATTTCATGGAGTATAGAAGTCAAAACTTTAACCAACTGAGTATAATAAGGAATGGAATAACAAAAGAAATCACCAAGGCATGCGATAGACCGCACAGGCAGGTTATCCCAACAGAATAATAAATAACAGAATCAGGTCCGGCGTAAAACACACAGACATGATATTCCAACAGAATAATCAAGACGAAATCAGGTCCGGCGTAAAATGCACAGACAGGATATTCCAACAGAATAATAAAGACGGAATCAGGTCCGGCGTAAAACGTACAGACAGGATATTCCAAAAGAATAATGAAGACAGAATCAGGTCCGGCGTAAAACGCACAGACGGGATATTCCAATAGAATAATAACGACGGAACCAGGTCCGGCGTAAAATGCACAGACAAGATGTTCCAACAGAATGATAAAGAATGGAACAACATAAGAATTTCATAAAGTATAGGGTAGCACGCGTATACAGGTTATTCCAACAGAATAATAAAGAATGGAATAACAGAAGTTCTCTTCATAGATAAGAAAGAAATAATACTCCCTACGGGTACAACAAATAATATCCCTACCTTGGAAAAAACTGGATACTGGAATAGTGAGGTAGCAGATTTCTCTTCTTCTTTCTCTCTATAATTTCTCTCTATAATAATCGCTCTAAAGCTTTTGTGAATTGGTGTGAAATGAAGGAAGAATGAGCTTCTATTTATAGGAAAATATAGTTTCGATAATTGCACGTTTTGGGGCTCGAAAATTACAGTACAATACCTCCAACTTTTCTTTCATTTTTAATTTGGTCCTGCAAGTAATATCAATCTTGCACCAACTCCCCTAATAGTAAATTATGTGAATCAATATTTTAATTATGTGAATCAATAGTATAATCATGTGAAAAATACGAATTACAGTATAGTACCTCCATCTATACCTCTATTTTTAACTTAGTCATGCAAGTATTATCAATCTTGCACCAACTCCCCTAATAGTAAATAATGTTATTCAATAGTACATATATGTGAACAAATAGTTATAATCATGTGAAATAATACCAATCAATTGCTCATTTATCCGGTTAAATAGCCGATTGGTCAATATAACCTCCAGACATCAATTATTATCAAAATAATTGTCAATTTTTAATAACACAATTAATTCCAACATAATGAAACCATTTTTATCAAAAATATAAATTTTGAAATTTTGAAGTTTGACTTTCCTGAAAAAGTCAACTGTTAACTTTTTGACCAAATAGTGAATCCCGAAAAATTGTGTTTATATACTATTTTTACTAATTTCATCGTTCCGGACTCAAATATCACGTCCGCGACTCCAAATTCAACTCCGAACAACATTCATCATAAATATTATAACTCACAATATTTATCAACCAGGTCATTCCCAGGAAAGAGGGGGCTTTCCAATAAGGATTTCTCCCTATTGGCGAGCAATTAGGTGACCAAACTTCTCCTTGACAGAACTTTTAGACATTGTAAATATTGAAATTTATAATATGAATAAATTTTTCGTCTCAAGTATTGATTTAATAAAAAACATTTTATGCAGATGATACTGTGACAATAATTGAATCAATAATATGATAGATATGATGCAGCAATTACTGTAGTAATAATTGAGTATAATTGAGTGACTTCTCACGTAAGCATCAATAATCAATACCATGTGCTACTATGCAACAACGCGTATTACTGTACTTTTAACACCGGGTGTTTCAACAGTTAACGGTAAAACTTCCGCAGTTATTTTCATAAAGTATTTTTGTCGTTTTCTCAATCCGACAATAATTCTGTTGTGGCGGTCCACCAATGATTGTGCCATTGTACGAATATTTCCTGTTAAAACAAATATTCCCCGATCAATCTAATATTATATAATAACTTGCGTACTTTACAAAATTTGTAAATATTACCCACAACTATAACATTATATCAAATCCACACCATAATATTCAAAAATATATTTCGAGGAAATTTAATCTTTATTTAAAAAAATCTGGGGTCTCACAATCTCCCCTCCTTATGAAATTTCGCCCTCGAAATTTACGTACGTACCTGGTATGCCAAACATGTGAGGATACCTTGACCTCATTTCAAATTCTAACCCTTGAGGTATAACCTTTGAGTGTTGAATATAATCCTTCTTATCCAAGATTTTAACACGTATCTCCTCATACGTTAAATCATCCGCTATCTCGGACGGTTCTAAATTAATAATGTGGTTCGGGTCATCCCCATATTTACGTAACGTCGATACGTTAAAAACGTTATAAACACGCGACATACTTGGCGGTAAAACGAGTCTATAAGCCACAGTTCCTGCTTTATCGAGGATTTCAAATGGGCCAATTAAATCGAGGGTTGAGATTTCTTCTCTTCATCAATTCTTGCTTCTAGAATAATGCCCTCTTTAACCTTCTTAATTCTTCACATTCATCAGCTCCGGGTGTGCAGCTTGAGCGACTTTAACTTTATCGATTAAATTCGATTAATTCTACTCGTATATTCGTTATCTTCACATGGGTTCCTAGAGTCTTTAACTCTATCTTCATCATTTGTAAGTCATGCGAAATGGGTCTTTGTGTTAACAACATCGCACTCGTAAACGCATATGATCTTCTACTCAACGCGTCAGCTACCACGTTCGCTTTCCCACGATGGTATTGAATGGTATGATCGTAATCTTCAACAGCTCGAGCCAACGTCTTTGGCACATGTTACGTTCATTTTAGTTGAAAAAATATTTGAGGGTTTTAGAAATGGGTTTTGTACTGGGGTCAATACAAAATTCGATTTCACGCTCTAGGGGTAGGCTAAGAAGTCTTCAAGAATACGTAAGGAAATTTATTAACAATAGAAATATCATTCAAAACTGTGACTCTCATCCAAGACTTGGGTAACACGTCACATTGATACCTATCAACTTGCCATCGTCATTCACAGCATCGCCTAAAGAAAATCTGGCTTCGGTGCATTCCACATAAAGAAGTCAACAACGAAAGGACCAGAGCTCTTTACTTATGGCTTGATATGACCATGATTGACTTTAGTGATTTGGTTGCTTGAATTCGCATAACAGGTTGGTTAGGAATATGAAAGCTAACAACCTGATGAAAAGCATGATGAGTAGTTAACCAATCGATTCCTAAAATCACATCAAAGGCAAGTATTTTCAAAGAGATACGATCGACAGGTAACGTGAAAGTGTTGATTTGAACAAGATTTATAAATAGTGGAGGTAATGAAGGTTTCTCCCAATTGAGTTTCAACAGATAAATCAAAATGTAACTTCTCTGGAGTTAAATTCAAACATTGAACACAACTAGGTGAAATAAAAGAGTGAGTAAAATCGGTATCTAACACGGTATAGACTTCACAAGTGTTTATGACTAACATACCCGTGATAATTTTATTCAGGTTCCTTGTCACGAAAAAAAACTTTCTCTCTTAAACTACCTGCTTTGACTTTTCTGGGACGGTCTTTGGTGCCTCCATCCTAGCTGAACTTGTCTTCGGTGAATGACAAAATCAGGTTAAGTGACCTTTTCTTCCACAATTATAACATTCTTTGGACGGTATCGCGCAATTTGGATTGATGTGTCCCTCCGCTCCGCATTTGAAGCATATGATAGGTGGTCGTTCTCCTTCCTTAACAACGGGTGCCGGTGCTGACGTCTTTCCATCATTGTTGAATCTCCTCTTCTTGAAATGTCCATTCTTATTATTTTGACCATGATTATCACCGAAGTGATTACCATTTCTGGCATGTTGATTCCATCTATGTTTATTGTCACCGCTTTGATGATTGTTATCACCGGTATTATCATTTTGCCGGTTGCTCTCTTTTGGTTGCGTTGACTCGTTATCGCGCTCCACTAACTGAGCCTTTTTTACAATATCTGAATACAAACACAGTTTATGAGAAATAAGATATTTGTGTATCTCCGGCTTCAAACCTCTTTAAAACATTCGCGTCATTCGCTCCTCATTATTGACCAAATGGGATGCAAACCGGGATAATTCCACAAATTTAGCCTCGTATTGCGACACGGTCATATTGTTTTGTTCCAACTTGATAAACTCCACATCCTTCATGTGACGAATACTTTCGGAAAGTACTTGTCATTGAACAGCTCTTGGAACCTCTCCCAAGACATCTTGAGTGCGTCAGGCTGGGTATATTTTACAGATTACCACCAGTGATCTGCCTCTTCACGCAACATAAAGGTGGCAAAAGGAACCTTTTGCTCCTCGGAGCATCCCAAGACATCAAATATCTTGGTGATCTGCTTTAATCACGTCTCCGCCTTAAGTGGTTCAGGCTTTCTCAAAAACTCTGGTGGTCCCAGCTCCATGAATTGCTTAGCGGTGACCAACCGTGGGTTACCATTGTTTCCACCTGCATTATGGATAGGAGCTGCCTTCGCCCGTTGTTGCATGAATTGCTCCTTAAACTGCTTAGCGGTGACCATCCGAGAGTTGTTAGTATTTCTACCTGCATTTTGGATAGGAGCTATCTTCGCCTGTTGTTTCATGAATTGCATAAAGCCTCTGACCATCCCATCATTCATCATTTCATCGGTGTTATTGTTTTCATGAGTAGTATTGTCCTCTGGTTGCACATTATCCTGATTATTGATCTATGGAGACTCAACGGTCTCCTGTGCTCCATTGATAATCTCAACATTCTCGGATGCAATTTTCAAACACTACCACAAAACAAGGGTTAATTAACATATCACATATTATCCTTATACTTTGACCAACCAATTAAATACCAAATAAACTTAGGTAGGTCATACTAGCGAAGAAATTCTACGTCTCTCCCCTCCTAGTTCTTATCTCATATCTTAGCCATGGATCATATCCTTAAGCTTTGATACCAACTGTGACGCCCCCAAAATTAGGTATACGTCACCCATCTTGGGTCGCCACTTACATGGTATATAAATTCAAATACAACTTAATAATACAACTGTCGTGTACAGTACGACAAAACATAAAGTGTGAGTTTGAATACAAATTTTAGCGACTAGAGATTATACAAACTCAAAAGGAGTCCTTATTACAATTATTATTACACTATTTCACATAATAGTGAGGACTACTAATGCTATCATCTGGTCCGTCACTCTGTTCCCCGACTAGTCCCTGCTACGTTCTCATTTTCTGAAGAGAACAATAAAAGTAAAAGGGTGAGCTCAACTAGCCCAGTAGGAAATATTACGACTAAGATAATGCAGAATATATTATTGTTAGCCTTCAACAGTGTTAAACTGATACAATATAACAACCATCAAGTTTAACTGCAGCGGAACAAGCAATCCATTAAAGAGTCAAGTAGAGAATAAAATCTACTATCTTTTATGATTTAAAAGGTTTTTTTTCACTTTTATCGCTAGGACTCAGCTTAATAAATAATCTACATCATCAAATCACCCTTGCACTACGGCCAAGGATATTCTTAAGTATCACGATCGACCACAATTATCCATGCACTACGAGCCAAGAATATTTGTGTATTCAATAATGGTCATGATCATTCCAACAACTGTCCATTAATGCAGTACTGGCCAATGAGGACTTTTACCACATCATTTGTAACATTACGGTCATGATTACACCAAATAATCCCTAGTCATAATCATACCAAGCCCATCTATGCACTATAGGCCACAGATGACTTTCAACAAAATATAAACATGAAGATGATGACAATGATATAAGAATTCAATAAAACAAGTTCAAGAATTAATTTATCCAGGTACTAAAAACGTCCAAATTGTCAACATGATATTGTTTTATAGAGTAAAATTCAAGAATGCTCAGAAGAATATTTCCATGAAAAGATACTGGATGAAGCGCAAATATCAAGGATATTCCACTAATTTCATGGAGTATAGAAGTCAAAACTTTAACCAACTGAGTATAATAAGGAATGGAATAACAAAAGAAATTATCAGGCATGCGATAGACCGCACAGGCAGGTTATTCCAACAGAATAATAAATAACGGAATTAGGTCCGGCGTAAAACGCACAGACAGGATATTCCAACAGAATATTCAAGACGGAATCAGGTCCGGTGTAAAACGCACAGACAGGATATTCCAACAGAATCATAAAGACGGAATCAGGTCCGGTGTAAAACGTACAGACGGGATATTCCAACAGAATAATAAAGACGGGATCAGTTCTGGCGTAAAACGCACAGACAGGATATTCCAACAGAATAATAACGACGGAACCAGGTCTGGCGTAAAATGCACATACAAGATGTTCCAACAGAATGATAAAGAATGGAACAACAGAAGAATTTCACCAAGTATAGGGTAGCCCGCGTATACAGGTTATTCCAACAGAATAATAAAGAATGGAATAACAGAAGTTTTCTTCATGGATAAGAAAGAAATAATACTCCCTACGGGTACAACAAATAATATCCCAACCTTGGTAAAAATTGGATACTGGAATAGTGAGGTAGCAAATTTCTCTTCTTTTTTCTCTCAATAATAATCGCTCTAAAGCTTTTGGGAATTGGTGTAAAATGAAGGAAGAATGAGCTTCTATTTATAGGAAAAAATAGTTTCGATAATTGCACGTTTTGGGGCTCGAAAATTACAGTACAATACCTCCAACTTTTCTTTCATTTTTAATTTAGTCCTGCAAGTATTATCAATCTTGCACCAACTCCCCTAATAGTAAATTATGTGAATCAATATTTTAATTATGTGAATCAATAGTATAATCATGTGAAAAATACGAATTACAGTATAGTACCTCCATCTATACCTCTATTTTTAACTTAGTCATGCAAGTATTATCAATCTTGCACCAACTCCCCTAATAGTAAATAATGTTATTCAATAGTACATATATGTGAACAAATAGTTATAATCATGTGAAATAATACCAATCAATTGCTCATTTATCCGGTTAAATACCCGATTGGTCAATATAACCTCCAGACATCAATTATTATCAAAATAATTGTCAATTTTTAATAACACAATTAATTCCAACATAATGAAACCATTTTTATCAAAAATATAAATTTTGAAATTTTGAAGTTTGACTTTCCTGAAAAAGTCAACTGTTAACTTTTTGACCAAATAGTGAATCCCGAAAAATTGTGTTTATAGACTATTTTTACTAATTTCATCGTTCCGGACTCAAATATCACGTCCGCGACTCCAAATTCAACTCCGAACAACATTCATCATAAATATTATAACTCACAATATTTATCAACCAGGTCATTCTCAGGAAAGAGGGGGCTTTCCAATAAGGATTTCTCCCTATTGGCGAGCAATTAGGTGACCAAACTTCTCCTTGACAGAACTTTTAGACATTGTAAATATTGAAATTTATAATATGAATAAATTTTTCGTCTCAAGTATTGATTTAATAAAAAACATTTTATGCAGATGATACTGTGACAATAATTGAATCAATAATATGATAGATATGATGCAGCAATTACTGTAGTAATAATTGAGTATAATTGAGTGACTTCTCACGTAAGCATCAATAATCAATACCATGTGCTACTATGCAACAACGCGTATTACTGTACTTTTAACACCGGGTGTTTCAACAGTTAACGGTAAAACTTCCGCAGTTATTTTCATAAAGTATTTTTGTCGTTTTCTCAATCCGACAATAATTCTGTTGTGGCGGTCCACCAATGATTGTGCCATTGTACGAATATTTCCTGTTAAAACAAATATTCCCCGATCAATCTAATATTATATAATAACTTGCGTACTTTACAAAATTTATAAATATTACCCACAACTATAACATTATATCAAATCCACACCATAATATTCAAAAATATATTTTGAGAAAATTTAATCTTTATTTAAAAAAATCTGGGGTCTCACAATGACCCCATCTTCATCCATTTTGTTTCTGAAGACCCTCTTATTTCCTATCACAGGATGACTCTTTGGTCTTGGTACCAATCTCCATACTTTGCTTCGTTCAAATTGCTTGAGTTCTTCCTGCATGGCTTCTATCCAATTGGAGTCTTCCATAGCATCCTCTATCTTCTTTGGCTCTATTTATGACAGGAAGCTTAGATAAAAGCATTCATTCTGAGTAGCAGCTCTTTTTTTGACTCTAGCACTCGGATCTCCAATGATTAGATCCTGAGTGTGATCTCTCGCCCATCTGTTACCGGTTGGGACATCTGTCTTGATGGCTTCCTATCTTAAGTCTTTAAGGTCTATCTCTTCTTCTTGGAGTAGAGGCTCGCTGTCTAGCATTGACCTCTCTACGATCACATTCTCATACTCTACGATTTCACTGTCTGGTACTACGCTCGTAATGTTGAGCTCGAAGACTTCATAAGTAGTGTCTGCACTATCGGTCGTAGTGTCTTGAGGCACTGTTTTGCCTAAGTCAGTTTCATCAAAGATGATGTGTATCGAGACTTCAACATTCAGTGACTTCTTGTTGAACACTCTGTAAGCTTTGCTGTCTGTGGCATACCCAAGAAAGATCCCTTCGTCTGACTTGGGCTGGAATTTTGTCAGATAATGCTTTCCATTATTGAGAATGTAGCATGCACAGCCAAAGACATGGAAGTATCTGACACTTGGCTTCCTTCCTTTCCACAGTTCGTAGGGTATCTTCTTGATCGTAGAGTGAATTAATGATATGTCCTATGTGTAGCATGAAGTGTTGACATCTTCTGCCCAAAAATATTCAGGCAGACGAGCTGCTGTTAGTAGAGAGTCCTACCAGGATCTATCAGGGTTCTATTCTTTCTTTCAGCAACTCCATTTTTTTGAGGAGTTCGTGGAGCTGAGAAGTTATGACTGATGCCATTGTCTGTGCAAAATTTGTCTATTTCTGAGAAATTGAATTCTCTCCTTTCTCGTTCATCACCAATCTGAACATCTTGATTAATTTGAAGCTCATTTCATCCTTTGAAGTTAGGAAGAATACCCATGTGAATCTGGTGTAGTCGTCGACTATGACTAAAGAGTACCTTTTTCCTCCAAGACTAGTTGTTGGGATTGGTCCAAAGAGATCCATGTGGAGCAACTGCAGAGGCTTATCAATAGAGTTGGCAGTTTTGCTCTTGAATGAGCTTCTAGTTTGCTTTCCAAGCTGAAAAGCATTGCATGGCCTTTCCTTCACGAAGTTGAGCTTGGGTAGGCCAGCTACTAGGTCTTTTGATGCCAGTTTGGACATGCTTTTGAAGTTTAAGTGAGACAACTGTCTGTCCTATAGCCAGCTCATTTCTTCAGATGCTTTTGCCAGAAAACATATTGTCTCATCTGAGCTTAGTTGACCAAGATCCACTGTGTAGACGTTTCCTTCTCTTATCCTGGTTAGCTTTACAGCAGATGTCTTCAAGTCTCTGACTTGACATTGGTTGTTGAGGAATGTCACTTGATGACCTTTGTCGCAGAGTTGACTGATGCTTAGAAGGTTGTGTTGGAGACCTTCTACATATGCTAATTTTCTAAAAGATACTGCACCATTGCCACCAAAGCCATATCTTCTTGTCTTGCCCGAGCCATTGTCTCCAAAAATAACTGAGGGACCCTCCTTTTCTATGTAGTTAGATAGAAGGGATTTGTTCCCTGTCATATGCCTCGAGCATCCACTGTCTAGATACCATGTTGAGGTCGTGGAGCCCTTTTCATGTTAAAAAATTTGAACCTTCATTTTGGTACCCATATTTGCATGGGTCCTTCTTTGTTAGTGCCTTTAGAGACCCAAATTTGTCTAATCTTGGGTGTCACGTGCATGGAATTATAATAACACTTGGCAGCTGTGACAACCCGAGAATTTAGAAAATTTTTAAAATCATACTTGATTGATTTAAGGTTCATTGTTAGAACCTAGACAGAAAATAAGTGTATGAAATTGGTAGTTCTGTAATGAAATTTTAAGGATTTTAATAATTTATGAGTATATAAATTATTTGATGATTTATAAATGACGTGTATGTAGACGTAATATGGTAAATATATTAAATTTTATTTGCTATAAGTAAATAAATTTATATAAACAATTTATAATTTGAGAAAATAAAACTATTAATTATTTTTTATATGTGATGTGTGCATATTTTTTGTAATTGGTAATTGAGAGTCAGTGAATATTATATATATATATATGTGTGTGTGTGTGTGTGTGTGTGTGTGTGTGTGTGTGTGTGTTTATTACGTGGGGAAAATAAAATTATTGGGATTAATTTGCATAATGAAGCAAAACAGAGGCGGGTTAAGCATATAATATTTATAGATACTTTACCCAAGAGTATTAGAATAAATTCTTATACGAAATTAATTTAATAAAGAAAATGTATTATATTTATCTTAGTATTTTAACTAAGTAAATAAATTCTCCATTGAATTTATGTTAATGAGGTAAGGTTAATATATTATAATATATTGGGTTTGTAAATAATTGTATTTGCATAAGAAATTATGTGTAACATATTTATTTTTGTAATTATAAAATAAATATGTAATTTAAGTAAGTTATGTTATGTTTCATATAAATTATATATTAAAGATGGGATATTTAAATTATATGATTTCATGGGGGTAAAATAGTTTAAGGAGATTTATGTATTAACTTATTTGATTAAGTAATTAAGTTACTAAGGTTGAGTAATTAAATTACTTAACAAAAGTATTAATAGTGTGAGACCCCAGATTTTATGAATAAAGATTAAATTTTCTCGGACTATTTTTTTAATATTATGGTGTGGATTTGAGATAATGTTATAGTTGTGGGTAGTATTTATAAATTTTGAAAAGTATGCAAGTTGTTGAATAATATTCGATTGGTCGGAGAATATTCTTTTTGTCGGAGAATATCCGTACGACGGTACAATCATTGGTGGACCCTGCAACGGAATTATTATCGGATGGAGAAAACGCCAAATATATTTTTATGAGAATAACGACAGAAGTTTTACCGTTAAAACTGTTGAACTACTCGGTAGTAAAAGTACAGTAATACGCGTGATTGCATAGTAGCACACGGTATTGATTATTGATGTTTACGTGATAAGTCACTCAGTTTTGTTTTATTAGTATTATTAATGTAATAAAACAGAAAAACTTTTTATATAAAACAGAATACTTTTATAAAGTTATTCTATAAATAGAATATATTATATTCTATTATGCATAGTGTTGCATAATGTCTGCATAGTGTTTTGCATAGTAAAATCTTTTTATATAAAACAGAATACTTTTATAAAGTTATTCGTTTTATTAGATTATAAATAGAATATATTATATTTTATTTAAAAGATTTTGCTTTAAATATGGACCGTCCGATTAAAAGTAAATCAATCTGGACCGTTCATAAATTAGTTATTATGCAGTCCATTCTTCTATAAATAGAAGCTCATTCATTATTACTTACGAATTCACTGAAATTCTAGAAAGAGAATCTATAGAAAGAGTTCTTCTTCTATAATCTTGAGTGTATTTCTTTAGAGTTTAAGAAAGCTTTGAGCATAATAAAAGTTTTCTTCGAGTATATCCTCGCCCTACCAGTCGGAATACTCTTCTTTCAAAGGTAGGGGATATTATTTGTTGTACTCGTAAGGGTATTCTTTCTTTCTTATTCATGAAGAGAACTTCTGTTATTCCATTCTTTATTATTCTGTTGGAATAACCTGTATACGCGGGATACCCTATACTTGGTGAAATTCTTCTGATATTTCATTCTTTATTATTCTGTTGGAATATCCTGTTTGTGCGTTTTACGCCGGACCTTGTTCCATTCTTTATTATTCTGTTGGAATATACTGTTTGTGCATTTTATGCCGGACCTGGTTCCATTCTTTATTATTCTATTGGAAAATCCTGTCGGTACGAATTTCGCATGACCTGGTTCCATTATTTAGTATTCTATTGGAATAACATGTCTATGCGAAGTACCGCATGCATGATGATTTCTGTTGTTATTCCATTCTTTATTATTCTGTTGGAACATCCTGTCGGTGCGAATTTCGCCTGACCTAGTTTTGTTATTATTATTCTGTTGGAATAACCTGTCTATGCGAAGTACCGCATGCATGGTGATTTCTTTTGTTATTCCATTCTTTATTATACTCAGTTGGTTAAAGTTTTGACTTCTATACTCCATAAAATTAGTGGAATATCCTTGATATTTGCGCTTCATCCAGTATCTTTTCATGGAAATATTCTTCTAAGCATTCTTGAATTTTACTCTATAATGACGTATCATGTTGACAATTTAGACGTTATTAGTTCCTGAATAAATTAATTCTTGAACTTGTTTTATTGAATTCTTATATCATTGTCATCATCCTCATTTTTATATTTTTTTTGAAAGTCATTTGTGGCCTGTAGTGCATAGATGGGCTTGGTATGATTATGACTAGGGATTATTCGGTGTAACCGTGACCGTAATGTTACAAATGATGTGGTAAAAGTCCTCATTGACCCATCATGCATTGATGGAAAATTGTTGGCATGATCATGACCATTAATGAATACATAGATATTCTTGGCCCGTAGTGCATGGATAATTGTGGTCGTGATACTAAAGAATATCATTGGTCGTAGTGGAGGGGTGATTCGATGGTGTGGATTATTTATTAAGCTAAGTCACAGTGATAAAAGTGATGAAAAATCTTTTAAATCATAAAAGACAGTAGATTTTTATTCTCTACTTGACTCTTTTAATGGATTGTTTGTTCCGCTGCAGTTAAACTTGATGTTTGTTATATTGTATCAGTTTTACACTTTTTAAGGCTAATGATAATTTATTCTGCATTATCTTAGTCATAATATTTCTTACTGAGCTAGTTGAGCTCACCCTTTTACTTTCATTATTCTCTTCAGGAAATGAGAATATAGCAGGGACTAGTCGGGGAACAGAGTGATGGTCCTAGATGGTGCATTAGTAGTCCTCTCTATTCTGTGAAATAGTGTGATAATAAATATAATGAGGACCCCATTGAGTTTGTATATTGTCTATATGACAATATTTGTATTAAAACTCACAGCATATGTTTAGTCATATTTTACACGACTGTTGTATAATTAAGTTGTATTTGAATTTTGTACCATGTATTTGGCGACTCAAGATGGGTGATGTATACCTATTTTGGGGGCGTCACAGTTGGTATCAAAGCTTAGGGATATGATCAATGGCTTAGATGTGAGACAAGAACTAGGAGGGGAGAGACGGGGAATTCCTTCGCTAGTATGACCTACCGAAGTTTACTTGTTATTTAATTGGTCAGTCAGAGTATAGAGATAATATGTTATATATTAATTAACCCTTGTTTTGTGACAGTGTTTGAAAATGGAAGTTGAAAATATTAACAATGGAGTGAATGAGACTGTTGAGAAACCTTTAATCACTAATCAGGTTAGTGTGATGTCAGACGAAGAAGAAATTAGAGAAATTTATGTGGTGAGTGAATAAATAATAGTTGCACCTGAACTAGTTGCAGAGGTAGCAGCTGATAGCGAGGAAGAAGAGGAATAAGATGATAATTTATTAGAAGAATTTTATGATCAAAATTTAGAATTACAAAATTGTATTCATGAGTTAGAAGAGCAGGCTGAAGAACGGCAGGCGGTCGTGGAGCAAAAAGATATAACAATTCAAAATTGTGTTACCCGATGTGCGATGCTTGAACAGAAGCACTCTTTGGCAGAGTATAAGATATTAGAGCTGGAATCTGAGAATGCTATGATCAAAGTTCTGATGAAAGAAGAAACAACTGAATGAAAGAGAATAGATGATGCATGGGTAAAAGCCGAACGACGCGTAGATATTATAGAAAAAGACGTCCGATCCAATAAAGCCAAAATAGATGAAATGGATTTTGCTTTTTGGACAACAATTGGGAGAATCCAACATCGAATTAGGAATTACCCTGTCCATAGCGGTCAACCCCCATTCGATATGGATCGGAGAGTAATGATTCAAATCATGGATCAGGAATGTGAGGAAGCACTTAAGGGTGGAATGTACCCTATAGCAAAGTTAAATCTGGTAGTTTAAGTGAGAGCATTTGTCGAAAAACCCAAACAAAGTTATTACGGGTAAGTTAATCATAAACTCTTGTGAAGTCTATACTTTGTTAGATATCGGTTCTACTCATTCTTTTATTTCACTTAGTTGTGTTTAATGTTTGAAGTTAACTCCGGAGAAGTTAAACTTTGATATATCTGTTTAAACTCAGTTCGGAGAAACCTTCGTTACCTCCACTATTTATAAATCTTGTTCAAATCAACACTTTCACGTTACGTGTCGATCTTGTCTCTTTGAAAATACTTGCCTTTGATGTGATTTTAGGAATCGATTGGTTAACTACTCATCATGCTCTTCGTAAGGTTGTTAGCTTTCATATTCATAACCAACCTATTATGCAAATTCAAGAAACCAAACCACTAAAGTCAATCATTGTCATATCAAGCCATAAGTAAAGAGCTTCGGTCCTTTAATTGTTGACTTGGTTGTGTGGAATGCACCGAAGCCAGACTTTCTGTAGGCAACGTCGTGAATGACGATGACAAGTTGATAGGTATCAATGTGACGTACTATCCAAGTCTTGGATGAGGGTCACAGTTTTGAATGATATTTCTATTGTTAATAAATTTTCTGACGTATTCTTGAAGACTTCTTAGCCTACCCCTAGAACATGAAATCAAATTTTGTATTGACCCCAGTACAAAACCCATTTCTAAAACCCTCAAATATCTCTTTACTTAAACGAACGTAACATGCGCCAAAGTGCGAATATCATCGTGGAAGTGTGAACGTGGTAGCTGACGCGTTGAGTAGAAGATTGTATGCGGTTACAAATGCGAATATACGAACCCACGTGAAGATAACGAATATACGATTAGAATTGACTTTAATTGATAAAGTTAAAGCCGTTCAAGCTACATACTCAGAGCTGATGAATGTGAAGAAGAAGGTTCAAGAGGGCGTTATTCTAGAAGCAAGAATCGACGAAGAGAAGAAATCTCAACCCTCGATTTAATTGGCCAATTTAAAATCCTCGATCGACTAGGAACTATGGCTTATAGACTCGTTTTACCGCCAAGTATGTCGTGTGTTCATAATGTTTTTAACATATCGATGTTACGTAAATATGTGGACGACCCGAACCACATTATTAATTTAGAATTGGACGAGATAGCAGAAGATTTAACGTATGAGGAGATACGTGTTAACATCTTGGATAACAAGAAACATATTCGACGCACAAAGGTTATACCTCAAGAGTTAGAATTTAAAGTGAAGTCAAGGTATCCTCACCTCTTCGACATACCAGGTACGTACGTAAATTTCGAGGGCAAAATTTCATAAGGAGGGGAGATTGTGAAATCCCAGATTTTATGAATAAAAATTTAATTTTCTCGAAATATTTTTTTAATATTATGGTGTGGATTTGAGATAATGTTATAGTTGTGGGTAGTATTTATAAATTTTGAAAAGTATGCAAGTTGTTGCATAATATTTGATTAGTCGGGGAATATTCTTTTTGTCAGGGAATATTCGTACGACGGTACAATCATTGGTGGACCCCGTAATGGAATTATTATCGGATGGAGAAAATGACAAAAATATTTTTATGAGAATAACGGTGGAAGTTTTACTGTTAAAACTATTGAACTACTCGGTAGTAAAAGTACAGTAATACGCGTGGTTGCATAGTAGCACATGGTATTGATTATTGATGTTTACGTGATAAGTCACTCAGTTTTGTTTTATTAGTATTATTAATGTAATAGAACAGAAAAACTTTTTATATAAAACAGAATACTTTTATAAAGTTATTCTATAAATAGAATATATTATATTCTATTATGCATAGTGTTTTGCATAATAAAATCTTTTTATATAAAACAGAATACTTTTATAAAGTTATTCTATAAATAGAATATATTATATTTTATTATTCATAGTGTTGCATAGTGTCTGTATAGTATTTTGCATAGTAAAATCTTTTTATATAAAACAGAATACTTTTAAAAAGTTATTCGTTTTATTAGATTATAAATAGAATATATTATATTTATTTAAAAAAATTTACTTTGAATATGGACCGTCCGATTAAAAGTAAATCAATATGAACCGTTCATGAATTAGTTACTATGTAGTCCATTCTTCTATAAATAGAAGCTTATTCATTCATAATTTCTTACGAATTCACTGAAACTCTAGAGGGAGAATCTATAGAGAGAGTTCTTCTTCTATAATCTTGAGCGTATTTCTTTAGAGTTTAAGAAAGCTTTGAGCGTAGTACAAGTTTTCTTCGAGTATATCCTCGCTCTACCAGTCGGAATACTCTTATTTCAAACGTAGGGGATATTATTTGTTGTACTCGTAAGGGGTATTCTTTCTTTCTTATTCATGAAAAGAACTTCTGTTATTCCATTCTTTATTATTCTGTTGGAATAACCTGTATACGCGGGATACCCTATACTTGGTGAAATTCTTCTGTTATTCCATTCTTTATTATTCTGTTGGAATATCCTGTCTATGCATTTTACACTGGACCTTGTTCTATTCTTTATTATTCTGTTGGAATATCATGTCTGTGCGTTTTACGCCAGACCTAGTTCCATTCTTTATTATTCTGTTGGAACATCATGTCGGTGCGAATTTTGGCTGACCTGGTTCCATTATTTAGTATTCTGTTGGAATAACCTGTCTATATGAAGTACCACGTGCATGGTGATTTCTGTTGTTATTTCATTCTTTATTATTCTGTTGGAACATCCTGTCGGTGTGAATTTCGCCTGACCTGGTTTCGTTATTATTATTCTATTAGAATAACCTGTCTATACGAAGTACCGCATGTATGATGATTTCTTTTGTTATTCCATTCTTTATTATACTCAGTTGGTTAAAGTTTTGACCTCTATACTACCTGAAATTAGTAGAATATCTTTGATATTTGTCTTCATCCAGTATCTTTTAATGAAAATATTCTTCTGAGCATTCTTGAATTATACTCTACAAAAAAGTATCATGTTGACAATTTGGACGTTATTAGTTCCTGAATAAATTAATTCTTGAACTTGTTTTATTGTATTCTTATATCATTGTCATCATCCTCATGTTTATATTTTTTTTGAAAGTCATCTGTGGCCTGTAGTGCATAGATGGACTTGGTATGAGTATGACCAAAGATTATTCGGTGTAATCATGACGTAATGCTATAAATGATGTGGTAAAAGTCCTTATTGGCCCGTCGTGCATTGATGGACAGTTGTTGGCATGATCATGACCATTAATGAATACATAGATATTCTTGGCCCGTAGTGCATGGATAATTGTGGTCGTGATACTAAAGAATATCATTGGTCGTAGTGCAGGGGTGATTCGATGGTGTGGATTATTTATTAAGCTGAGTCACAGCGATAAAAGTGATGAAAACCCTTTTAAATCATAAAAGATAGTAGATTTTATTCTCTACTTGACTCTTTTAATGGATTGTTTGTTCCGCTGCAGTTAAACTTGATATTTGTTATATTGTATCAGTTTAACACTGTTTAAGACTAATGATAATTTATTCTGCATTATCTTAGTCATAATATTTCTTATTGGGCTAGTTGAGCTCACCCTTTTACTTTCATTATTCTCTTCAGCAAATGAGAACGTAGCAAGGACTAGTCGGAGAACAAAGTGATGGTCCTAGATAGTATATTAGTAGTCCTCACTATTTTGTGAAATAGTGTGATAATAAATATAATGAGGAACCCATTGAGTTTGTATATTGTCTAGATGACAATATTTGTATTAAAACTCACAACATATGTTTAGTCATATTTTACACGACTGTTGTACAATTAAGTTGTATTTGAAATTTATACCATGTATTTGGAGACTCAAGATGGGTGGTGTATACCTATTTTGGGGGCGTCACAAATAGAATAGTTGAATTAATTATTTAATTATTAAGTCAAATGTAGCAAGTATATTATCAAATACTAAAAGATAAGACTAAATCTTGTGAGTCATCAAAGGAAGAGATTTGGTGGAGATTGTAATTAAGCACATTGTTAATTCATTTGGCAATATTTGTTCCAACAACTCTAGCCATGTGTCACCATTTTATTTTGCCAACATTCTTAACCAAGTGTGCAAGTAAAGTGATAAGGATTGGAAAGATATGAAAGATATATGAAAAGATATGAGAGAGATATGGAATGATATGAAAAATATATTGAAAGATATTAGAGAGATATGGAAAGATGTGAAAGAGATATAAAAGGGATTTTGGGAGATTTTATATATACATACATATGTTATATATATGCATTTCTCCTACTATAAATATCCCTCATCTATTTTGCAAATAAATTTTTCCATCTCACTTCTTATGTTAGATAACAAAAAAGAACCAAATAGAAAGAGAGAGGATCCCCTTGATGGATGAGGAAGGGAAAATTTTCATGCCTCCTAGCTTCATAATTTAGTGTGGAAAAGAAGGATGAAAGCCATGAATCTAGGTATAAACCCTAACTTCAAGCTTTATGTACTTTTATTTATGGTTTGATGAAGTTGTGTTTTTTCAAATTAAAAACTTTAGATCTACATGTTTTATGGTGTGTTATGTGTAGATCTAGACATTTTAGGTGTTACAAGTTTGATCCAAAGAAAGTAAAATGAAAGTAGTTTTTAAAACTTAGAAAAAAGTTAGTGGACTGCTTCCCCTAAACAGAACATTCGGGATTAGCTAGGAAGTTCAGAAAATTCTGGGCTTTTGGTATGTTATAGTGCACTCAATAAGCTTTCCATAGACTCCGGAATGGATTAAATCCGACATCGGAGGAAAGAGTTATGACATTTCAAAGTAGTAGTGTCAAAACTGTCCAACAAGTGCGGTGCAATCCACTTGAACGGAATTTCTGGGCTGATATGTTCCGAAAATGGAAAAACATCAGTAGGGAAGAGTTGTAGTCCCGGAAGTTAGGTTCGCGTGGGCTCAAGAATTGCCTAAAAATGTTTTAAAACGAAAACCTTATGATTGTTTTAGCGAAAGAGGGAAAATTTGGGAAAAAGATGAAAACTGTTGCGAGTGGACATTTTTGGAGCCTGTTTTAGACTGCCTAAGAGGTCCGAAATTACTGGGTAATATTTTTTAAAAATACTTTGGTATGCAGTGTATAACATATCCAAAAATCAGATTAATCGGAGTTACGAATAATGCGTGAGAAATTCGCGAAGTAGCTAGTTTGACAAACTGGCAACAGAGCAGCGGTAGCACAGCTGGGCAGCAGTGTGCGCGCGCTAGGCGTGCAGCGCCGCGCTGCTGGACAGCAGCCTGACATGCTTTTTGCTCGATGTTTTGATTGATTTCTGTAATTGGTTTTCGAGGTTATAAATTTTTCTAAAATAATATGACATAAGATCTATAACATGCCCAAAAATTTACTATTATAGGACTTGTGGTTTGAAAATTAAAAATATGCAAAGGAGCATGTCAGAACTTAAAAACGAGCGAACGCCGAGCGTCGGCTCGTCGAGCGATTTTGACGTTCGACGTTTCGAATCGCATTTCGGCGAAATAATAAGTATTAATAAATCTAATAAAGTTCTACGGGACGAGATTTGACTATAAATGATATTTTACGCCAATAAACTTCTTTTTAGGCATAAATAAAGCAATAAAAATATATAATAAATATAAATTACATATTTAAGTAAAATAAAAACTACAATTGCCTATAAAATTATATTATGGTATAAGAAAATATTTTATGTTATTTTTAATGACTTTTGATATTTTTAATGAGATTCATTAATAAATTAATATTAATGGTGATTAATTTATTTATTTATTTAATAAATATATTAAATAAATTATTAAAAATTAGAAATAATGCTTTGAAAATCATATAAAAATGATTTAAGGGTTAGAAAAATATTTTAAATATAACTTTCAATATTTTGTCATAAAAATATTAATATTTTAATATAAAAAACAATTATCGGATAATGAATTTAATTGTTTAAAAATCATATAAAGGTGATTTTAAAGTATTAAAAATACTTTGATATATTATAAATATATTATAATATTATGACATGTATTTCATTAATATTTGATAATAAATAAATATTAATGATAAAATAATTATGTGGTATTTAATTCATTTAAATACAATTTTAATGATTGAAAAATCAAGATAAATGATAATAATTATTTAAAAATTATTACGAGTTAATGAAAATTATTTTGAGTAAAATTAAAATTATCTGAGATAATTGATTAAGTGTTTAGGCAGATTTTAATTGAACTTAGACTCGATAAAAGTCCGACTAGACCGTCGGGATGTCAGATTTGTGTCGGATTTAACTCAGACTACAATAGTTTGACTTGATACCAAGTCTTATGTTTGTTGTAGACTGATAGGGTTACATGTTATGTGTTTAGGTTATTCTATGTATATCTATATATATTATAGTATTATATTGTGCTGATATTATTCTAATATTGGAGATCTATATTACTAATGATAGGTCTTCGGATAAAGCATTATAAATTGTGTAACAGTAATAAATGGTTCAGACAAGTTTGTTTTTACTTAACTCTACTTAGAGTTGTTTCATTCAGATATGCTTATGGATAATCATTGCTGATTGCCATTGTAGAATTGTACTTTGTACATATTGCATGTATAAGTTAGGTATGAAAGGCTGATCACCTTCATTACCCTTCGATCCAGATATATTTGTTCATGTTATATACTTGTTCAGTCAAAGGTTTGTTCGTGCTAGTTCGCAATTATATTGTTGAATTATAGTCAGCTTATTATTCAGATTCTTTAAATCATGATATATCGTTAAATTATTGAACTTAAACTTACTGGGCAACTTTTATGCTCACCCTTGCTATATCATGATAAATATTGCAGATTAAGGCGAATACGTCGGATACAAGGAAAGGTTAAAGACAGTTCCAGCGTAAAGTTAATGTGTGCGATTAGTTTTTTAATAGTTGTATGATAATGATGTTATTTGTTAGATAGTTATGAATTGTTTATAAGTTAAGGTTACTCGACCTTGGGGAATAGTGTGTAAAGTTAATTGTATAAACAATATATGTTTATATCTTTCGCAAATAATTATAGAATTATTGTACCAGTTCCGTGGTGATTTGGGACCCGGATTTGGGGCTCTCACAGTTGGTATCAAAGTTGTTGCTTATGAACCTTAGGTAGGAATACCTGAGACTAATAACCGCAGTGATTAGGATAAGATCTAACTCACATAGAGTTAGTTGGTCGGTATGATTCAAAGATGAATCTCGGCGAGTTGTAAAGATACGGAGTTCCCTAACTCTGATAATAAAGTTGAACAGTAGTTGTGAATAGATAGAGTCTAACAGACTAAAAGTATAATGATAGGAGATCGTAAAATAAAACGATCATAATATAGAAATGAATCGTAATATATACGATGAGATCACCCCGCGATCTGATAAAGTTATAGTATGGAGAAGGATCAAGCGAATGATTGAAAAGTTTACAGCAAGATTGCTGAGTGTTGGTTGTACTGTGAATTGGTACAGATTCAGGAAAGGATTATGAATACGAGTTGAATGAAATTCGTATTGAGAAGGGAGTTAAGATTAGGTGGAGATTTTAATTGAGGACTTGTGTCAGCAGCTGAGTTGTATGATTCCTTGTGTGGGTGGAGAATTGTACTTGGTGTAAAAACTACTTAGTTCTGGCAATGATAATCATTGAAATATTTGTGTCGCGCTATTTGCTATATGTATGTTAAGAGGGTGATTCCTTTCTCATGTGTATAACAGATAGATAGGTTATAGGTAGAGAATATAAGGTTAAGTACGAGTTCTTAAAACTCATACTTATGTGACATTCTTGATTTATAGTTATATGAAATGTTTATGAACCCCTCAGTGAATGGACGCCAAAGGTCTGACTAGGACAAGTTTTTGAACTCATATGATTGTGGCAAGTAAATGAACTCATAAGTGTGGTTTGACGAACTGGGTAGAACTATGTGCAAATAGAGTATTAAAGATTATAAGAATAGATTGATTGTTAAACAAGTGATTATTAGTGGAGACATAAGTTTTCTGAAGCTCCTAGCTATGCTAGACTTCGAAATTTTGACATCAAGTTAAATACCTACTATGTGCTTTTAAAAAAAAATATGTAGACTCGTAATCATTTTTGAAACGATTTAAATTATAGTCTATGCTACCAATTTCAGCTAGACGCAAAAGATTTGAAATATCAAAATTTAGTTTATTTATCACTCATGTACCATGTAACCTGGTGCAAAGATGATAAAAAGTTGATGGAGTTGTAAATATAGGAATACTTAGTGTGAATTCGATCTGAAAATCATTGTTCCATTATTGTATGATGTGTTATGACAAAGTCATATAATGACGGCATCCTCAAACGGACTGTTAATACAGTACAACATCATGACGTCATTCTCGAAAATGTTTTCAAATTTTTAATTAGCCAACGGGGTTTGGATACACCTAAATAACTTGATTGAATTGAATTATTGATATGAGTCTATGGTATTAGATTCAGCTAGACTAATGTTTATGAAAACTCTAAGTGTTCATTGAAAAAAATTTCCCGAACCAAATTGTTTTGGTGCGGAATCATATGATAAGATTGTGGTGAACTATGTTGTTTGGATAAATAATCCTATAACAACCCGATATTTTCTATACAAATAAATTAGAAATTTTTCGTAATTTTTTTTTATATTTATTAAAATAACTATGGGAATATGTGCCAAGACAACGTGTGTTTGTATTTATGTAATATATTTATTACATGAATGATTTTAAATAATTTTATTTAAGAATTATTGATTGTTATAAAATATATTATTATAATATTTAATTTTATAGTAGAAATATTTTTATTAATTATTTTCCATGAAAATATAATAATATATTATTTATATAATATATGAAATGATTTTAAAAATTAATATAATAATTATATTTTAATTTTTTAGTGCTATAAATATGTATTGTATATGTGGACCGATAAGGGTTGGTCAATTATGGTGTATATGACAAACTCTTGTATTACTGTGTGAAACCCTAATTACAAATTTTAGGAACTAATTTTATTTTATTTTAAACCATAAATGAAAGCTCCGTAACCTAATTATACATTAGGTGAGACAATTAAATAGCCTAAGGGTTATGATAATAAGGAAAGGTTAGTATTTAATATGTATACTAACTTATGTGGATAATCTCGTTATTTCAAGTGACTAATAATTTTAAACTTATTTCTAATAAACCTAATTAGGTTATGAGATAAAAGTCACATGTATAAGTAATTAAATTCATAAGATTTGAAATGGAAACCCTAAATAAATAATTTGGGTAGCATATATTAAAATTGTTATACTATATTTATTACATAGCCCAAAACAATTAAAGGAGAAGCCCAAAAGAAATAAAATACAAGCTCAAACTTAGTCCACTTGATTAAGGGTATTTTAGAAATTTGATTTATCTAATTTATGCATTAAAATAAAAGCTAAGTGAAGGAATTAGTGGGAATTTATATAGCTGGCCCTATTAGGCCTTTTAAGGCAACTAATTAAGCTAAACAATGTCCATAATTAGTAACTCTTACACACAAGTACATGGCTGTCAAGCTCTCATTGGTTGCAAATCTATTAAGCACCTTTAATCACATGATTAGGCTCATTTGGAAGAGATAAGGTGAAGCCTTTTATCCATGGGACAATAAAAGTATGGGGGATATTAGTTAATCACCCCATTCAGTTACTAGATCATTTGCATTTCTTTTATTTTCTTTCTTCTTCTTTTCTCCAAGCTAGCAAACTTCAAAGAGAGAAAAGACAGAGAGGGTTTGGTTTAGTGAGAGAGAGAGGTGTGCTAGTTTGTTTGTGCACCCTAAGTTTATACTCTACTTTGGTAAATAAAGGGAGGTTGCCACTAAATCAAGGTATAACCTAATTTTCATCTTCTTCTTCTACTTTGTATTTTTAGCTTGAGTTTTGTTGGGGTTATGAACAAGTACTCAAGATACCCTAGTCCTACATATCATCATGTATGAAACTAAGTATCTTGAGTGTTAGATCAAAGGCTTAGAGGAAGAATATGAGCATATGTTCTCCAAGGGTGAAAACTCTTGTTTTCTTCCACTAAATCTTGTGTAACTCAAGTTTTCCAACTTAGATTTGTGATCCTTCAAAGGGGGGGGGGGGGGTGCTAGATACATGAGTTATCTAGTAAACTCAAGTGATAGAACACAAATCTAGCAAGTTTTGAATCCTTTGGATCTGATTTCCCCAAAACAGCCCACTTGGAATGTTAAGGGTTCAAAAACCCTAAAATAGCTTCTGTCCAGTTTTTCTTGGAACTGTATTGGGCAGTTTCATGTCTATTAAAAATCTAGGAAAATTCACAGAGGTACCTTGAGAAGTTATCTACTGTTGGAAAAAGAACGGACACGTTTCGAGTTATAGATTGTGCGTAACGACTATTTCCGTAAGGGACTCCTAAATATTTACCTTCGAATATCTCACTGTGTATACCTTGGAAATTTCCGAAATTTTTACAGTAGGTTCATATATGTTAGGAGAGCATACCCTAAACATTTTAGATTTTTCTTAGCAAAACTCAATTTATGAAAAATGAAGCAAGATCCGAGTGTTTTGGGAACTTTAAAAATAGTAGATCATTTTCAAAAATTCCAGAAAAATTTGGGGATCCTTGTGGGTTCATATTCTGTCAAAATCCAGAAGATGCGAATTTTTGGAATCACTTTGCTATTTTTCGTAAAAATGATTAAGTTATGAATAAAAAGAAATAAATAGTTAAATGATGTCTTTAATAAGAAAAATGTGATTTTTATGCTTGAATACTCATAATATATCACATCATGACTATCTTAGAGTATTTTGATAATTTATAATAAGAAATATTATTTATGACCTTTTATGGATATTAAATAAATGGTTTTATAAAGGGTGAACAATTAAAATAAATTGTTTATTGATCTAATAAATTATTAAAATGTTATTATGATATTAATAATATTAGAATATGATATTGATAATATTAAGATTAAAACTTTATTAAAATATTATTAAATGGTTAATCATATTTGATTTAAAATATTAATAAATGATTAAATGATTAAAATATTAATCTTAGATTAAAATATTATTAAAAGATTAATAATATTAAATTAAAGTATTATTGGATGATTAAAATATTATTAAGTAAATAATAATATTCGAGATTAAATAAAATATTATTAAAAATATAATAACATTAGTAAAGGAATAAAATATTATTATATAATTAATAATATTAGTAAATGAATAAAAATATTATAAGTAAGGTATTATTAAAGTAATATTATTAATGCATGATTAAAATATTATTAAGAGGATTAATAATATTAGTAAAGTATTAAAATATTATTAAGATGTTAATAATATTAGTAAGCGAATATAAGTATTATTAGCGAACTAATAATACTCATAGGTGAATTAAATAATATCAAGATTAATAATATTAGTAAATGAATAAAATATTAATACTATTGGTAAATGAATAAAAGTATTATTAATAGTTTAATAATAATTAAATGATAATAGAATTATTTGATATTTAAATCATTTAATAATGATTTCGGTGTTGGAAAATTCATGATAAATTAATAAATGTTTATTAAGTCATTTAAAATAATATGAATGATACTTACGGATATTGAACGTTAGAATAGAGTCTTAGACTCGATAATTACCCGATAAAGCTGTCGGTACACCGACATATTTCAGAAATTGATCTAGACATAGATATTTTGACTGTATTAATGTTTGTTTGTGATGCAATGACTGTTGAACATGTGTGATAATGTGATTAGATTATGTGTTGACTGTGAAATGCAGTACTATATGTTATAGTGTATTGTTCTAATCGAACGAATGATCTGATTAATGATAGGTCGTGATATAAAAGATTAAGGTGAGTTGCTTATTGTAAGCAGCGCATCAAACAAGTATCCTACCTTTGCATTTTCTTTATGCAATGGACATGAGTAAGAATGTTTCAGAATTATATTATTACTGTACATATTATTAACCCTATATTACATACACTCATTAATTATCAATATTTTAGTATATGATAATTCAGATATATATTATGTTTGTTAATTTCTATAAATGGTTATACAAGTGTCCTCACTTGGATAATCATTGCATTTAATAACATGTTGATACACATTTGTTAATTACACGTATACATATATGTTGAATTATAGATTATTGTTGAACAAGATAAAACCTTATTATTATCCAACCGAATTGCTTTGGTTTGGAACCCCAACAAGTATGAACATCCCTTAAATGGGAAAATATTTATGTGCCCAAGGTGGGCAAAGTGAACGATCATACCGTTCTTGCATGCAGTGTTGATAAATATAGGGTACAACGGACTGATCACCCCTGTGCCCGTAATTTATGACGGTTTACAGATGAAGTTTTGTTTAACCTTTTCTAGAATGAAAATAATGTTCATAGTATGTCTCCTTAACCCTATTTATAGTCAGTACGTAGTTTCAAAAATTTGAAAGAGGGTTGTTATGTTATTATTATCGATTCAGATTACTTCACAACTATTGATTTGTTGTAGAAGAGTAGTATAAAGAAAATATTTAAATTCATTCAGCTTATATATATAATTGTTATTACTTGTTGGGCACTCAAATGCTCATCCTTGCTTAATTTAAATGTTTTCAGCTAAGTGTGAGCAATCTGAAGGCTCTGCTAGAAACAAGGGAAAGATTGCTGAATGAATTCAATGTTATCTTATGTAATAGTTTAATATTATTAAGACAATGTTATATATTTATTATCATGTACTATAAGGAATGATCAAAGGTTACGTACTTGGGAGCTAGACTTTGATAGTTATGTAAATTAAGTTTAATATTTATATTATTGTTATTATTAATTATTAGTATTATTTCGCTCATAGAAATGGTATCGTGAAGCACTGAATTCGGGTTTCAAGTGCCTGAATTTGGGGGCTTTATAGGTTGGTATCAAAGCTTAGGGTTAGAAACCATAGGTGGGATAGACCTTAGGCTATAACCTTAGAACAGAGGGAAATATTAAAAATATAAATAACTCATATAGAGTTTTATAAAGAGATGAATTGACTAAATTCATCGGCAAACAAAATAAAAGATAACTTATATAAAACTATTATTTGTTGTGTGTATATGCTATATGCTTATCAGGATAATTTATGTGTGTAGATGTCGGTGAAAAAGGCTTGTTATATGCTTATAGCATGAAGGAGGATCAAATCCATACCCACGAGCTAATATCGAAGCCAATAGCTGAAATAGAGGCTCACAATGAAAATAACTCAGACAAAGTGGTTATTGTAGAAAATGTAGTACCAGATCCGGAGATGGTGGAGCTGACAAATAGTGATTCAGACACTAAAGTTGAAGTTGAACAAGCATCAACAGAGGTGCAGGATCTTAGGAACAAGGTTTCTTCTCTGGAAAAGCTGTGGGAAATAGAAAAGCTGTTAAATAGTCAACTATGACAGGCGTTAATAGAAAAAATGGAAGAACAAGATAAGCTTAAGATCCAAATTTATCAGATGGGAGCCACAAAGCAACACATCGCCTGCAGCTCCGAGCAAGAAGGGGAAAAGAAAGATAGAAGACCATGACTTAGGAAAATCCGATAAGAAGAAAGGGAAAAGAATGTGTTACCTTTGTGGCTATGAGGGACATACCACTCTGTATTATCCCGACTATAAATCAGGAGCATGTTTTATCTATGGGATAGAAGGTCATCAGGCAAGAGGTTGTCCAAGAAAAAGATGTAGTGAATAGGTAGTATAGGTTCTGTTGTATAGGTTTGTTTAATGTTAAGTATGTCTGTGTAATGTAATGTTTCCAACTTTTGGTATTAGTCAAGGTTGTAAATCTTGACTTTTGTAGTCACAAAGGGATGAATGATGTTTAAAGCAGTATGTGCTATGCTATGTAAGGTATTCGTTAAATGAATATGAATCTAAGTTTGAGTAATGAAATGAGTTAATATACTAAACTTATATGATAAGATTTAGAATGTAAAGAATAATTTATGGTTTTTCTTAACCAGATAATGCTGCCAAGATGTCAAACTCGAAACCAAAGGGCAGAAGAGTCTGTCAATAACATTGAGGGACAACAACAAGCAAACTTGGTGCAACACTTTGCAAATATGGTAGCACAAGCTATGTAACAAGGAATTCCAGTCTCAGGGAACCAGCCAGACAACCAACTAGCTAACTTTAAAGATTTTAAGGTTGTGGGACCACCCGAATTCAAAGGGACAACTAACTCGATTGAAGCCCAAACTTGGGTTAAAGAGATTGAAAAAGCATTCGTGGTAGCTAGGGTAGCTGAGGGGCAAAAGACCGCTTTTTCCACTTATATGATGAAGGGTGAGGCAAATTTTTGGTGGGAAACGAATCAGGAGAGGGCGGGAGAGGGTGTTGTTACTTGGGATAGGTTTAAGACATTGTTCTTCGAAAACTATTTTTCATCTACTACCCATGCTAGGATGGAGGTAAAATTTTTAGAGTTGAAGCAGGAGAATATGACAGTGTCCAAAAATGCCACAAAATTTAATGAGTTGGCTAGGTTTGCTCCGCATCAAGTTGATACGGAGGTTAATTAGGAAAGCTTAAAGGTTTGACCTGGGATTAAAACCTTGGCTCTACAACAAGGTGGCGGTGTTGCAGATCCCTACATTTGCAGCACTCATGGAGAAGCTATTATAGCTGAGGAGGGGAGTGAAGCCATAAGCCTCTACAACAAAGAGAGGAAGAACAAGAGTAAGGTCGAAGGAACTGGGAAGGTGGAAGTTAATAGTGGGAGTAGCGATGGTAGTAGTAAAAGGAAGGGAAACAATTTTGGAAGTGTGCAGGTAAAGCAGGAAGGAGTTAAGAAGCAAGCTGTGCAGTGTGGAAACTATGGAAAGAACCACTCTAGAGAATGTTTGAAGGGGAAGTTTGTGTGCTACAAGTGCGGGCAGGAGGGCCATATGTCTCCTAACTGCCCCAATCCTAGGATGAACAGTGGGTGTTTTCTGTGTTGATCAACTGAGCACAAGGTGAAGGATTGTCTGAAGAGGAGGACGGAGGCAGGGAGTGTGAATACTGGAATAGGAAGCAGGACTTTGGTAATCACGGGACCTACAACATCGAGCAAGCCAACAAAATCAACAGCAAGGGTCTACAATATGACGATCCAGGATACCGTAGCAGCTGGTGGTGCAATTCCAGGTATTACTTGTATAGATTTTATTTTGTTTTGCATGATATTCATATATATAGTAAATTATTTTATAAGGAAATTTTGAAGAAGGAATTTGAGTTCTTTTAGAAATCAAATTTCTGTTTAATCCGATAGAAAAGCTTAACGTGAATAGGTTAAAGATCAGTACGATCATTTATGATCAAGATCTACTTGTAGTGATTGTATATGCTACGTACACTTGTATGTGTAGGTTTTAAAACGGTGATTCAGGGGACGGAATCTTTATAAGGGAGGGTAAATGTAGCAACCCGATATTTTCTATACAAATAAATTAGAAATTTTGTGTATAATTTTTTTTTGTTGTATTTATTAAAATAAATATGGGGAATATGTGCCAAGATAAGGTATGTTTGTATTTATGTGATATATTTATTACATGAATGATTTAAAATAATTTTATTTAAGAATTATTGATTGTTATAAACTATATTATTATAATATTTAATTTTATAGTAGAAATGTTTTTATTAATTATTTTCCATTAAAATATAATCATATATTATTTATATAATATATGAAATGATTTTTAGAATTATTATAATAATTATATTTTGATTTTTCAGTGCTATAAATATGTACTGTATATGTGGACCGATAAGGGTTGGTCAATTATGGTGTATGTGACAAACCCTTGTATTACTTTGTGAAACCCTAATTACAAATTCTAGGAACTAATTTAATTTTATTTTAAACCATAAATGAAAGCTTCGTAACCTAATTATACATTAGGTGAGACAATTAAATAACCTAAGGGTTATGGTAATAAGGAAAGGTTAGTATTTAATATATATACTAACTTATGTGGATAATCTCGTTATTTCAAGTGACTAATAATTTTAAACCTATTTCTAGTAAACCTAATTAGGTTATGAGCTAAAGTCACATTATAAGTAATTAAATTTCATAAGATTGAGAATGGAAACCCTAAATATACAATTTGGGTAGCATATATTAAAATTGTTAGACTATATTTATTACATGACCCAAAAAAATTAAAGGAGAAGCCCAAAAGAAATAAAATACAAGCTCAAACTTAGTCCACTTGATTAAGGGTATTTTAGACCTTTGATTTATTTAATTTATGCATTAAAATAAAAGCTAAATGAAGGAATTAGTGGGCATTTATATAGCTGGCCCTATTAGGCCTTTTAAGGCAACTAATTAAGCTAAACAATGTCCGTAATTAGTAACTCTTACACACAAGTACATGGTTGTCAAGCTCTCATTGGTTGCAAATCTATTAAGCACCTTTAATCACATGATTAGGCTCATTTGGAAGAGATAAGGTGAAGCCTTTTATCCATGGGACAATAAAAGTATGGAGGATATTAGTTAATCACCCCATTCATTTGCTAGATCATTTGCATTTCTCTTATTCTCTTTCTTCTTCTTTTCTCCCAAGCTAGCAAACTTCAAAGAGAGAAAAGAGAGAGAGGGTTCGGTTAAGTGTGAGAGAGACAGGTGTGCTAGTTTTTTTATGCACCCTAAGTTTATACTCTACTTTGGTAAATCAAGGGAGGTTTCCACTAAATCAAGGTAAAACCTAATTTCATCTTCTTCGTCTACTTTGTATTTTTAGCTTGAGTTTTGTTGGGGTTATGAACAAGTACTCAAGATACCCTAGTCCTACATATCATCATGTATGAAACTAAGTATCTTGAGTGTTAGATCAAAGGCTTAGAGGAAGAATATGATCATATGTTCTCCAAGGGTGAAAACTCTTGTTTTTTTCCATTAAATCTTGTGTAACTCATGTTTTCCAACTTAGATTTGTGATCCGTCGAAGGGGGGGGGGGGGGTTGCTAGATACACGAGTTATCTAGTAAACCCAAGTGATAGAACACAAATCTAGCAAGTTTTGAATCCTTTGGATCTGATTTCCCCAAAATAGCCCACTTAGAATGTTAAGGGTTAAAAAACCCTAAAATAGGTTCTGTTCCATTTTTCTTGTAACTGTTTCGGATAGTTTCATGTCTGTTAAAAATCTGGGAAAATTCACAGAGGTACCTTGAGAAGTTATCTACATGTAGGAAAAAGAACGAACACGTTTCGAGTTATAGATTGTGCGTAATGACTATTTCCGTAAAGGACTCCTAAATATTTACCTTCGAATATCTCACTGTGTATACACTAGAAATTTTCGAATTTTTTACAGTAGGTTCATATATGTTAGGAGAACATACCCTGAACATTTCAAAGTTTTCTGAGCAAAACTTAATTTATGAAAAATGAAACAAGATCCGAGTGTTTTGGGAACTTTAAAAATAGTAGATCATTTTCAAAAATTCCAGAAAAATTTGGGGATCTTTGTGGGTTCATATTCTGTCAAAATCCAGAAGATGCGAATTTTTGGAATCACTTTGCTATTTTTTTTAAAAATGATTAAGTTATGAATAAAAAGAAATAAATAGTTAAATGATGTCTTTAATAAGAAAAATATGATTTTTATGCTTCAATACTCATAATATATCACATCATGACTATCTTAGAGCATTTTGGTAATTTATAATAAGAAATATTATTTATGACCTTTTATGGATATTAAATAAATAGTTTTATAAAGGGTGAACAATTAAAATAAATTGTTTATTGATCTAATAAATTATTAAAATGTTATTATGATATTAATAATATTAGAATATGATATTTTTAATATTAAGATTAAAACTTTATTAAAATAATATTAAATGGTTAATCATATTTGATTTAAAATATTAATAAATGATTAAATGATTAAAATATTAATCTAAGATTAAAATATTATTAAAAGATTAATAATATTAAATTAAAGTATTATTGGATGATTAAAATATTATTAAGTAAATAACAATATTCGAGATTAAATAAAATATTATTAAAAATATAATAACATTAGTAAAGGAATAAAATACTATTAAATGATTAATAATATTAGTAAATGAATAAAAATATTATAAGTAAGATTTTATTAAAGTAATAATATTAATGCATGATTAAAATATTATTAAGAGGATTAATAATATTAGTAAATTATTAAAATATTATTAAGATGTTAATAATATTAGTAAGGGAATAAAAGTATTATTAGCGAACTAATAATACTCAGAGGTGAATTAAATACTATCAAGATTAATAATATTATTAAATGAATAAAAATATTATAAGTAATATAAGGTATTATTAAAGTAATAATATTAATGCATGATTAAAATATTATTAAGAGGATTAATAATATTAGTAAAGTATTAAAATATTATTAAGATGTTAATAATATTAGTAAGCGAATAAAAGTATTATTAGAGAACTAATAATACTCGGCGTATTAATAGTTTAATAATAATTAAATGATAATAGAATTATTTGATATTTAAATCATTTAATAATGATTTCGGTGTTGGAATATTCATGATAAATTAATAAATGTTTATTAAGTCATTTAAAATAATATGAATGATACTTACGGATATTGAACGTTGGAATAGATTCTTAGACTCGATAATTAACCGATAAAGCTGTCGGTACCCCGACATATTTCAGAAATTGATCTAGACTTAGATATTTTGACTGTATTAATGTTTGTTTGTGATGCAATGAATGTTGAACATGTGTGATAATGTGATTAGATTATGTGCTGACTGTGAAATGCAGTACTATATGTTATAGTATATTGTTCTAATCAAATGAATGATCTGATTAATGATAGGTCGTGATATAAAAGATTAAACTAAGTTGTGTATTGTAAACAGCGCATCAGGCAAGTGTCCTACCTTTGCATTTTCTTTATGCAATGGACATGAGTAAGAATGTTTCAGAATTATATTATTACTGTATAAATTATTAACCCTATATTATATACACTCATTGATTATCAACATGTTAGTATATGGTAATTCAGATATATATTATGTTCGTTAATTTCTATAAATGGTTATACAAGTATCCCCACTTAGATAATCATTGCATTTAATCCCATGTTGATACATATTTGTTAATTACCCTATACATATATGTTGAATTATAGATTATTGTTGAACAAGATAAAACCTTATTATTATTCAACTAAATTGCTTTGGTTTGGAACCCCGACAAGTATGAGCATCCCTTACACGGGAAAACTTTTATTCACCCAAGGCGGACAAAGTGAACGATCCTATCGTTCTTGCATGCAGTGTTGATCAATACATGGTACAACGGGCTGATCACCCTCGTGCCCCTAAGTTATGACGGTTTACAGATGAAATTCTGTTTAACCTTTTTGAAAATAAAAACAATGTTCATAGTATATCTCCTTAAACCTATTTATAGTCAGTACGTAGTTTCAAAAATTTGAAAAAGGGTTGTTATGTTATTATTATCGATTCAGATTACTTCACAACTATTGATTTATTGTAGAAGAGTAGTATAAAGAAAACATTTAAATTCTTTCAGCTTATATATATATATAATTGTTATTACTTGCTGGGCACTCAAATGCTTATCCTTGCTTAATTTAAATGTTTTTAGCTAAGTATGAGCAATCTGAAGGCTCTGCTAGAAATAAGGGAAATGGAAAGGTTGCTGAATGATTTCAATATTATCTTATGTAATAGTTTAATATTATTAAGACAATGTTATATATTTATTATCATGTACTGTAAGGAATGATTAAAGGTTACGTACTTGGGAGCTAGACTTTGATAGTTATGTAAATTAAGTTTAATATTTATATTATTGTTATTATTATTAGTATTATTCCGCTCATAGAAATGGTATCGTGAAGCACTGAATTTGGGTTTCAAGTACCTGAATTTGGAGGCTTTACAAATCCAATCGGGTAGCGCAAATATTCGCTAGACATAATTAATACGTTATGCATGACGTAAGTGTATGATAGGCTAATCACCTAAAGTACTAGAGACAGTAGTTTACCTTCTTTGTGATTGTAAACATACCAAGTAATGTATTATTTTGCGGTATGAATACCGTTAAAACTATGTGCTCATGGTCTATATGACCCCTCAGCATAATTTGAAAACTTTAACTCTTATAAGTGGTGTATTGTGTAAGACCACAACTTTTTAATAAATAAAATCGAATTTTCTCTATATATTATTGTGAATAATAAGGTGTTAATTTGATATAATACTTTGGTTGTGGGTGAAATGTGCAAATTTATCAAAATACACAAGTGGTTATAAAATATTCATTTTTGTCGGGGAATATTCATTTGGTCGTGGAATATTCTTTCTGTCGGAGAATATTCGTACGACGGCGCAACCATTTTTGGGCCCCATAACAGAATAACTGTCAGATGAAGAAAATGACAAAATTGAGTTTTTATAAATAACGGCGTAATCGTTACCGTTAACACTGTTGGAATACCTGGTTGGTAAAGTAAAGTAATACGCGTTGTTGCACAGTAGCACATGGTATTGTACAAAAAAAATTCAATTATTGATTCTTACGTGAGAAGGCACTACTCAATAATTTTTAAAGTAATTACTGTTCAATATTTTATTTTATTGATTCAATAATTGCTGCGTTGATATTTTATATTATTGTTGTTTCAATAATTGTCACTGCATAGTATCTCCATTATCAGATCAATAATTCATATTATTTGAATAATATTATTAGATAGCATTATTGGCAATGTCTAGAAAGTTCTGTCAAGGAGAGGTTTGGTCACCTAATATTGCTCCAATAAGGAGAAATCCTTATCGGAAAGCCCCCTCTTTCCTGGGAACTGCCTGGTTGTCATTATTGTGATTCTGTAATATTATTTGTGAATAATTAATTATTGATTTATATGATAATGAAATATTTATTTGATGTAGATATAAATGATGGATTTATTTATGTGGTTATAAATGAAGGAATTAATGTTGAGGTATTTTATCAGTATTTTGTCGGATTGGAGGTATTAAAAGATAAAATCGGTGTTCTTACAGCTTTATTGTGTGAGTTATAACTTTTAATCTGACTGTTGGATCTTTGTGATTTTTGGATATGTTATACATATATAAGTTGAGTACATGTCCTCAAATTTTGAACCGTTAATAATGAACGTATAATTTTTTATGAATTTTAAAAAGTGACTGTTTTGGAAATTAGGTTTATAAATAATTTTGGTGGAAAATTCTAGAAATGGGTGGGCCCCACTTTTGGTTGTTGGGGAAGATGGCTGATTTTTGGTGAGTGGAATAGTAGCAGATAAAGCCATCAGGTAGCAGGTCAAGTCTGCTTCGGCGTGCTAATATTTTCCTATAAATAGAGGGCTAAGTTAGAATTGAAAAACACACCAGAAAACATACATTTTCTCTCTTTTTCTCACTAGATTATCGAGTGTATTTTGTGAGTATTTAGATACTTGGTAAGTTGTTATTCATCAGTGTAAGTTTCCTTCAGCGTCATATCCGATATCCAGTCAGAAGTGATGCTCTTTTGAGGTAAGGGATAGTAAGGGATTTTAAGGGTTGTTATGTTTTTCAGTTTCGTAATTTTTCTGACCATCAAAAATTCTGAAAAAATTTGAAATGATAATTTGATGAATTTTCTAGATTGTGTCCAAAAATGGCAATTTTTGGATTATAGATTATGAGTTATGAATTTTATGAGAAAGACTATTTTAAAAGTAACCGCTTATAACTACTTGTGGTTAACTCCAAAATTGGTAAAATTTTTATTGGGAGTACATGTATATGATAGAAGTATACTCTGTAAATTTCGGAATTTTTGGATAAAAGTACAATTTTTGATAAATATCTAAATATTCGGCTGTTTTGGCCATATAAAAAATAGTAAATGATTTTTAAAAATTCTGAGAAAAATATATGTTCAATATGTGACTATATTCTGTTAAATCTCAGAAAAGAAAATTTGTTTGTACTGATTTGGTATTTTTCATGAAAATGGACTAGTTATGAGTAAATGAAGTAAATATGTTATGTGAAGTAAGAAAATTGAAAAACAGGATTTTATGGCTTGAGAATCCTATATGAGGTATATGCAGATTTTTGATGAGGGTTTTGGTTATTGGTGATGAAATCTTATGAGTTTGAAATTTTAGGATGATTAAATGCATTATTTAGTAATGTGTAAACAATTAAAATAAATTGTTTATAAGTTTAAGAAATGTTATTTCAATATCATTATACCGAAATATTGGGATGAATTTTATTGGGAAATTTCTACCTTTTTGTGTTGGGTTTACTATTCATGAGTTACTATTCACGAGTTACTATTCACGAAGTTACTATTCATGGGTTACTATTCATGGATTACTATTCACGAGTTACTATTCATGACAAAATTGGTTTCTTTTTCTAACCAGATTATAGTTGATTTATGAATATTACTCTGGAGATTAAATCTAGATGTTTTGATTGTATTGATTTTACTATTATATATAACATTTTTATAACCCTAATGATGATATTTCTCTTCGACTTGAGTGTAAAGATGGGTAAATTTTTGGTATGATCATGACTATGGGTTCCCTTTGGCCAGTAGTGCAAAGTTGAATTGTTGACTGGTATGATCATGACAATTAAATTTATAATTGAATATCTTTAGCTTAAGTGCAAAGGTGAAATGATCAACATGGTTATAATTATTGTTTATATAAATTCTGAAATGATTATATATTTCTTTGAGATATTAATATATTTGGCCTGTAGTGCAAATATGAAGTGTTAATGAATATATTTGGCCTATAGTACAAATATGAACTGTTGATGAATATATTTGGCCTGTAGTTCAAATATGAACTGTTGATGAATATATTTGGCCTGT
Source organism: Panax japonicus (assembly GCA_020205505.1). Lineage (NCBI taxonomy): Eukaryota > Viridiplantae > Streptophyta > Magnoliopsida > Apiales > Araliaceae > Panax > Panax japonicus. The sequence goes on along the minus strand of CM035105.1, from coordinate 44,457,043 downwards.
AGTGCAAATATAAACTGTTGAGGAATATCTTTGGCCTATAGTGCAAAGATGAATTGTTGATGAATATCTTTGGCCAGTAGTGCAAAGATGACCTGTTGTTGAATATCTTTGGCCTGTAGTGAAAAGATGGTCTGTTGATGAATATCTTTGGCCCGTAGTGAAAAGATAAAATTGTTAGTATAATTATAAATAGAAACTGTGATTTGGTATAACCATGATCTTTGATGTTTCAGGTAAAGACATGTGATTAAAATTATCTTCGTCCTGGGTGCGAAGAGGAATTTAGAATCACAATTATGATTATGAGTTATTCATATAATTGTGGAAAGGAACTGTTGATTAATGTTACAGGGATAAAACACTGTTGGTAGACTTTTAATGTAGAGAAGATAGTAGAATTTATGGTCTATTTGACTCTTCTAATGGATTGCTCATTTCGCTGCAACTATGGTTGAAAAGTTTTATCATCTACCATATGTTCTAAATCTCTGATTTATTACTGATGAGGGCTATTGATAATTTAATTATCTTTAGTCATGATATTCTTTACTAGGCTAGTTGTGTTCACCGTTCTATTTCATAATTCCTTTTCAGGTAATAAGAGTGTAACTGGGTCGAGTGAGGGTAACGGGGAAAAAAGAACGGTGGTCTCTAGCTGTGGAGGTTCTCCCTAAGCAGTATAGAAAGATGTTGTATACATCAATTAGTAGTTATATTTGGTGAATCAAATAGGGTGAGGTGAACCCAACGTTGGAAGGGTGTTTTGCCACTATCATACAAGATGTCTAATGACATACAACCTCGTGTCATCATAAGACAGAGTTGTGCTCATCCACTTACTGAGTATATCTACGAGCACTACCTATATAATCTTGGTGTTTTGTTGAAGTATAACTCTCAACTAGATACAGTGGAGATAATGATATATCAAGAGAAGACTCACCATTGGGAAGAATATGATAGTAATCTTCTCATTTTTCTTTGGGGTCTATTGGGTCAACCAAGGATAATTCTGTGGCCATATGATATCTATCAAAACCTAGACGCATGGCCTCCCATGTATGAAGATTTCCTTGAGCATTTCCCAAAGATTTTAATTTCTAAAACAGTTTTTGACTTATACATTTATGTAAGGTGCCATTGTGACGTGTTATCCAAGGTTGGGATGAGAGTCACAGTTGGTATATATTTAAATCAAAACTCACAGCATATGTTTTGTTGTATTTTACACGACAATTGTTGTAATAAAGTTGTAGTTGTTTCTTGTACCATGTATTTGGCGACTCAGAATTGGTTGGATGGATTGAACCTGTTTTGGGGTTGTCACATTTGGTATCGGAGCTTAGGGATATGGTCTCTGGCGGAGATCGGGGAATAAAACTAGGAGGGGAGAGATGAGTAAATCCTTCGCTAGTGTGTCCTACCTAATCTTATTTGTTGGTCAGTCATAATATCGGGATATTATGTGATATGTTAATTTGATTAATTAACCCTTGTTTTGAAGCTGTATTCTAGAATGATATCTAAAATACAGGAGATGAGCAATGGAGAAATCATGATGACAGGGAAGATGGAATCAAAAATGAAAGCAAGGTATTCTGAACTTTTTGAAATACCAGGTACGTAAATTTCGGGGACGAAACCCAACTTTTTAATAAATAAAATCGAATTTCCTCTATTTATTATTGTGAATAATAAGGTGTTAATTTGATATAATACTTTGGTTATGGGTGAAATGTGCAAATTTTTCAAAATACGCAAGTGGTTATAAAATATTCATTTTTGTCGGGGAATATTCGTTTGGTCATGGAATATTCTTTCTGTCGGGGAATATTCGTACGACGGCGCAACCATTTGTGGGCCCCATAACAGAATAAATGTTGGATGAAGAAAATGACAAAATTGAGTTTTTATAAATAACGGCGTAATCATTACCATTAACACTGATAAAATACCCGGTTGGTAAAGTAAAGTAATACGCGTTGTTGCACAGTAGCACACGGTATTGCACATAATTTTTTTCAATTATTGATTCTTACGTGAGAAGGCACTACTCAATAATTGTTACAGTAATTACTGTTCAATATTTTATTTTATTGATTCAATAATTGTTGCGTTGATAATTTATATTATTGTTGTTTCAATAATTGTCACTGCACAGTATCTCCATTATCAGATCAGTAATTCATATTATTTGAATAATATTATTAGATAGCATTATTGGCAATGTCTAGAAAGTTCTGTCAAGGAGAGGTTTGGTCACCTAATTGCGCGCCAGTAAGGAGAAATCCTTATCGGAAAACCCCCTCTTTCCTGGGAACTGCCTGGTTGTCATTATTGTGATTCTGTAATATTATTTGCGAATAATTAATTATTGATTTATATGATAATGAAATATTTATTTGATGTGGATATAAATGATGGATTTATTTATGTGGTTATAAATGAAGGAATTAATGTTGAGGTATTTTATCAGTATTTTGTAGGATTGGAGGTATTAAAAGATCAAATCGGTGTTCTTACAGCATTATTGTGTGAGTTATAATTTTAATTTGACCGTTGGATCGTTGTGATTTTTGGATATGTTATACATATATAAGTTGAGTATATATCCACAAATTTTGAACCGTTAAAAATGGACATATAATTTGTTATGAATTTTAAGAGGTGACTGATTCAGAAATTAGGTTTATAAATGATTTTGGTAGAAAATTCTAGAAATGGATGGGCCCCATTTTTGGTTGTTGGGGAAGATGGTTGATTTTTGGTGGGTGGAATAGTAGCAGGTAAAGCCATCAGGTAGCAGGTCAAGTCTGCTTCGGCGTGCTAATATTTTTCTATAAATAGAGGGCTAAGTTAGAATTGAAAAACACACCAGAAAACATACATTTTCTCTCTTTTTCTCTCTAGATTATCGAGTGTATTTTGTGAGTATTTAGATACTTGGTGAGTTGCTATTCATCAGTGTAACTTTCCTCCAAACGTCATATCCGATATCCAGTCAGAAGTGATGCTCTTTTGAGGTAAGGGATAATAAGGGATTTTAAGAGTTGTTATATTTTTTAGTTTTGTAATTTTTCTGACCTTCAAAAATTCTAGAAAAATTTTAAATGATAATTTGATGGGTTTTCTAGATTGTGTCCAAAAATGGCGATTTTTGGATGTATATATTATGAGTTATGAATTTTATGAGAAAAGACTATTTTAAAAGTAACAGCTTATAACTCCTTGTGGTTAATTCCAAAATTGGTGAAATTTTTATTGGAAGTACATGTATATGATAGAAGTATACTCTGTAAATTTCGGAATTTTTGGATAAAAGTACAATTTTTGATAAATATCTAAATATTCGGCTGTTTTGGCCATATGAAAAATAGTAAATGATTTTAAAAAATTCTGAGAAAAATATATGTTCAATATGGGACTATTTTCTACTAAATCTCAGAAAAGAAAATTTGTTTGTACTGATTTAATATTTTTCATGAAAATAGACTAGTTATGATTAATGAATTAAATATGTTATGTGAAGTAAGAAAATTGGAAAATAGGATTTTATGGCTTGAGAATCCTATATAGGTATATGCAGATTTTTGATGAGGATTTTGGTTATCGGTCATGAAATCTTATGAGTTTGGAATTTTAGGATGATAAAATGCATTATTTTGTAAAGTGTAAATAATTAAAATAAATTGTTTATAAGTTTAAGAAATGTTATTTCAATATCATTATACCAAAATATTGGTATGGATTTTATTGAGGAATTTTTACCTTTTTATGTCGGATTTATTATTCATGAGTTACTATTCACGAGTTACTATTCATGAGTTACTATTCATGAAATTACTATTCATGGGTTACTATTCACGAGTTACTATTATGACAAAATTGGTTTTTTTTTCCTTACCAAATTATAGTTGATTTATGAATATTACTCTTGAGATTAAATCTAGAAGTTTTGGTTGTATTGATTTTACTATTATATATAACATTTTTATAACCCTAATGATGATATTTCTCTTTGACTTGAGTGTAAAGATGGGTAAATGTTTGGTATAATCATGACTATGGGTTCCCTTTGGCCAGTAGTGCAAAGTTGAATTATTGACTGGTATGATCATGACCATTGAATTTATAATTGAATATCTTTAGCTTAAGTGCAAAGGTGAAATGATCAACATGGTTATAATTATTGTTTATATAAATTCTAAAATGATTATATATTTCTTTGAGATATTAATATATTTGGCCTGTAGTGTAAATATGAAGTGTTGATGAATATATTTGGCCTGTAGTGCAAATATGAACTGTTAATGAATATATTTGGCCTGTAGTGCAAATATGAACTGTTAGGAATATCTTTGGCCGATAGTGCAAAGATGAATTGTTGATGAATATCTTTGGCCTGTAGTGCAAAGATGACCTGTTGTTGAATATCTTTGGCCTGTAGTGCAAAGATGGTCTGTTGATTAATATCTTTGGCCCGTAGTGCAAAGATGAAATTGTTAGTATAATTATAAACAGGAACTGTGATTTTATATAACCATGATCTTTGATGTTTCAGGTAAAGACATGTGATGAAAATTATCTTCGTCTTGGGTGCGAAGAGAAATTTAGAATCACAATTATGATTATGAGTTATTCATATAATTGTGGAAAGGAACTGTTGAGTGATGTTACAGAGATAAAACACTGTTGGTGGACCTTTAATGTGGAGAAGATAGTAGACTTTATCATCTACCATATGTTCTAAATCTCTGATAATTTATTACTGATGAAGGCTATTGATAATTTAATTATCTTTAGTCATGATATTCTTTACTGGGCTAGTTGTGCTCACCCTTCTGTTTCACAATTCCTTTTCAGGTAATAAGAGTGTAGCTGGGTCGAGCGAGGGTAACGGTGAAATAGAACGGTGGTCTCTAGCTGTGGAGGTTCTCCCTAACTAGTATAGAAAGGTGTTGTATACATCATTTAGTAGTTATATTTGGTGAATCAAATAGGGTGAGGCGAACTCAACGTTGGAAGGGTGTTTTGCCACTATCATACAAGATGTCTAATAACATATAACCTCGTGTCATCATAAGACAGGGTTTGTGCTCATCCACTTGCTGAGTATATCTACGAGCACTACCTATATAATCTTGGTGTTTGGTTAAAGTATAAATCTCAATTAGAGACGGTGGAGATAATGATATATCAAGAGAAGACTCACCATTGGGAAGAATATGATAGTAATCTTCTCATTTTTCTTTGGGGTCTATTGGGTCGACCAATGATAATTCTGTGGCCATATCATATCTATCATAACCTAGACGCATGGCCTCCCATGTATGAAGGTTTCTTTGAGCACTTCCCAAATATTTTAATTTCTAAAACAGTTTTTGACTATACCTTTATGTAAGGTGCCATTGTGACGTGCTATCCAAGGTTGGGATGAGAGTCACAGTTGGTATATATTTGTATCAAAACTCACAGCATATGTGTTGTTGTATTTTGCACGACAATTATTGTAATAAAGTTGTAGTTATTTCTTGTACCATGTATTTGGCGACTCAGAATAGGTTGGATGGATTGGACTTGTTTTGGGGTTGTCACATATTGGGTAGCATGTGATGATTTGTATGAATGGTTTATGGTGTATTGTGCACGGTATAAGGAGTAAGGTGTAAGGTAAATTTCGGGGACGAAATTCTTAGAAGAAGGGGTGAATGTGACAACCCGAGAATTTAGAAAATTTTTAAAATCATACTTGATTGATTTAAGGTTCATTGTTAGAACCTAGACAGAAAATAAGTGTATGAAATTGGTAGTTCTGTAATGAAATTTTAAGAATTTCAAAATTCTGTGAAGGATTTTAATAATTTATGAGTATATAAATTATTTGATGATTTATGAAGGACGTGTATGTAGATGTAATATGGTAAATATATTAAATTTTATTTGCTATAAGTAAATAAATTTATATAAACAATTTATAATTTGAGAAAATAAAACTATTAATTATTTTCTATATGTGACGTGTGCATGTTTGGTGTAATTGGTAATTGGGAGTCAGTGAATATTATATATATATATATATATATATATATATATATATATATATATATATATATATATGTGTGTGTGTGTGTGTGTGTGTGTGTGTGTGTGTTTATTTCGTGGGAAAAATAAAATTGTTGGGATCAATTTGCATAATGAAGCAAAACAGAGGCGGGTTAAGCATATAATATTTATAGATACTTTACCCAAGAGTATTAGAATAAATTCTTATACGAAATTAATTTAATAAAGAAAATGTATTATATTTATCTTAGTATTTTAACTAAGTAAATAAATTCTCCATTGAATTTATGTTAATGAGGTAAGATTATTATATTATAATATATTGGGTATGTAAATAATTATATTTGCATAAGGAATTATGTGTAATATATTTATTTTTATAATTATAAAATAAATATGTAATTTAAGTAAGTTATGTTATGTTTCATATAAATTATATATTAAAGATGGGATATTTAAATTATATGATTTCATGGGGGTAAAATAGTTTAAGGAGATTTATGTATTAACTTATTTGATTAAGTAATTAAGTTACAAAGGTTGAGTAATTAAATTACTTAACAAAAGTATTAATAGAATAGTTGAATTAATTATTTAATTATTAAGTCAAATGTAGCAAGTAAATTATCAAATACTAAAAGACAAGACTAAATCTTGTGAGTCATCAAAGGAAGAGATTTGGTGGAGATTATAATTAAGCACATGGTTAATTCATTTGGCAATATTTGTTCCAACAACTCTAGTCATGTGTCACCATTTTATTTTGTCAACATTCTTAACCAAGTGTGCAAGTAAAGTGATAAGGATTGGAAAGATATGAAAGAGATATGAAAAGATATGAGAGAGATATAGAATGATATGAAAAAGATATTTAAAGATATTAGAGAGATATGGAAAAATATGAAAGAGATATGGAGGGATTTTGGGATATTTTATATATATATATATACATATGTTATATATATGCAAATCTCCTACTATAAATATCCCTCATCTATTTTGCAAATAAATTTTTCCATCTCACTTCTTATGTTAGATAACAAAAAAGAACCAAATAGAAAGAGAGAGGATCCCCTTGATGGATGAGGAAGGGAAAATTTTCATGCCTCCTAGCTTCATAATCTAGTGTGGAAAAGAAGGATGAAAGCCATGAATCTATGTATAAACCCTAACTTCAAGCTTTATGTACTTTTATTTATGGTTTGATGAAGTTGTGTTTTTTCAAATTAAAAACTTTAGATCTAAATGTTTTATGGTGTGTTATGTGTAGATCTAGACATTTTAGGTGTTACAAGTTTGATCCAAAGAAAGTAAAATGAAAGTAGTTTTTTAAACTTAGAAAAAAGTTAGTGGAATGCTTCCCCTAAACAGAAAATTCGGAATTAGCTAGGATGTTCAGAAAATTCTGGGCTTTTGGTATGTTATATTACACTCAATAAGCTTTCCATAGACTCTAGAAAGGACTAAATCCGACAACGGATGAGAGAGTTATGACATTTCAAAGTAGTAGTGTCAAAACTGTCCAACAAGTGCGGTGTAGTCCACTTGAACGGAATTTCTGAGCTGATATGTTCCGAAACTGGAAAAACATCAGAATGGAAGAGTTGTAGTCTCGGAAGTTAGCTTCGCATGGGCTCAAGAATTGCCTAAAAATGTTTTAAAACGAAAAAGTTATGATTGTTTTAGCTAAAGAGGGTAAATCTGGGAAAAAGATGAAAATTGTTGCGAGTGGACATTTTTGGGGCCTATTTTAGACTGCCTAAGAGGTCCGAAATTATTGGGTGATATTTTTGAAAAATACTTTGGTATGCCGTGTATAACATATCCAAAAATCAGATTAATCGGAGTTACGAGTAATGCGTGAGAAATTCGCGAAATAGCTAGTTCGACAAACGGGCAACAGAGCAGCGGTAGCACAGCAGGGCAGCAGCGTGCGCGCGCTAGGCGTGCAGCGCCGCGCTGCTGGACAGGTGCCTGACATGCTTTTTTATTCGATGTTTTGATTGATTTCCGTAATTGGTTTTCGAGGTTAGAATTTTTTCTAAAATAATATGACATAAGATTTATAACATGCCCAAAAATTTACTGTTATAGAACTTGTGGTTTGAAAATTAAAAATCTGCAAAGGAGCATGTCATAACTTAAAAACGAGCGAACGTTGAGCGTCGGCTCGTCGAGCGATTTTGACGTTCGACGTTTCGAATCGCGTTTCGGCGAAATAATAAGTATTAATAAATCTAATAAAGTCCTAGGGGACGAGATTTGACTATAAATGATATTTTACGCCAATAAACTTTTTTCAGGCATAAATAAAGCAATAAAAATATATAATAAATATAAATTACATATTTAAGTAAAATAAAAACTACAATTGCCTATAAAATTATATTATGGTATAAGAAAATATTTTATGTTATTTTTAATGACTTTTGATATTTTGTAATTAGATTCATTAATAAATTAATATTAATGGTATTAATTTATTTATTTATTTAATAAATATATTAAATAAATTATGGAAAATTATAAATAATGCTTTGAAAATCATATAAAAATGATTTAAGGGTTAGAAAAATATTTTAAATATAACTTTCGATATTTTGTCATGAAAATATTAATATTTTAATATAAATAACAATTATCGGATAATGAATTTAATTGTTTAAAAATCATATAAATGTAATTTTAAAGTATTAAAAACACTTTGATATATTATAAATATATTATAATATTATGACATGTATTTCATTAATATTTAATAATAAATAAATATTAATGATAAAAGAATTATGTGGTATTTAATTCATTTAAATACAATTTTAATGATTGAAAAATCAAGATAAATGATAAAAATTATTTAAATATTATTATGAGCTTATGAAATTTTTTTTGACTAATATTAAAATTATCTGAGATAATTGATTAAGTGTTTAGGCAGATTTTAATTGAACTTAGACTCGATAAAAGTCCGACTAGACCGTCGGGATGTCAGATTTGTGTCGGGTTTAACTCAGACTACAATAGTTTGACTTGATACCAAGTCTTATGTGTGTTGTAGACTGATAAGGTTACATGTTATGTGTTTAGGTTAGTCTATGTATGTATATATATATTATAGTATTATATTGTGATGATATTATTCTCATATTGGAGATCTATATTACTAATACTAGGTCTTCGGATAAAGCATTATAAATTGCGTAGCGGTAATCAACGGTTCAGGCAAGTTTGTTTTTACTTAACTCTACTTAGAGTTGTTTCATTCAGATATGCTTATGGATAATCATTGCTAATTGCCATTGTAGAATTGTACTATGTACATATTGCATGTATAAGTCAGGTATGAAAGAATGATCACCTTCATTACCCTTCGATCCAGATATATTTGTTCATGTTATATACTTGTTTAGACAAAAGTTTGTCCGTGCTAGTTCGTAGTTATATTGTTGAATTATAGCTAGCATATTATTCAGATTCTTTCAATCATGATATATCGTTAAATTATTGAACTTAAACTTGTTGGGAAACTTTTATGCTCACCCTTGCTATATCATGATAAACATTGCAGATTAAGGCGAATACGTCGGATACAGGGAAAGGTTAAAGACAGTTCCAGCGTAAAGTTAATGTGTGCGATTAGATTTGTAATAGTTGTATGATAATGATGTTATGTGTTAGATAGTTATGAATTGTGTATAAGTTAAGTTTACTCGACCTTGGGGAATAATGTGTAAAGTTAATTGTATAAATAATATATGCTTATATCTTCTGCAAATAATTATAGAATGATTGTACCAGATCTGTGGTGATTTGGGACCCGGATTTGGGGCTCTCACAGCAGCCCTATGACCATATTTATTACATATAAAACATCTAGTGTGATGCATTCCTGTGTGTGTATGATGATTCATCCTCCACTTGGACTTGTGTGGTTCCTTAGTTAACCTTCTGTTAAACTGATTCTCTTTCTTCCGCGTGTTCTTAGGTTTCATAAATAGTGTTGAGTGTGCCTTACCTCTACTATTCCTTCCCAGTTAATTCGTAAAGTTAGTCTTACTTGACTCTACGATTCTTCGAGGTTGGTGAGTAGAAGTTTGGTTATTCTTCTCCTTTATGAAGCCCATGCCAACATGAGATCCTTTACTTCTCTTAGTATAACTAGAATCAGTACAACGAGGTTGAACTGGTTCTTCCATTTGTGAGAATTTCACAAAGATGATGCCTCTACCAAAACTTGAGGCATTACTAGTGTTAGTTCCTATTGTCTTTTCCACACAAGGCTTTGAGATGGATTTCCCAAAACCTAAGCATGTTCTGTCGAATGTGCTTCTCTGACTAGAGAGCAGGCAGTCCATGGATGATGAGGATTTGCTCCATACAGGGATAGTCTTCTCTAGATCCTCAATTTTAGAGGTTAGATTAGACTCTCTTTCTGCATTGAGTGTGTTTGTCTGTTTTAAAGTCTCATTCTCAGCCTCAATCTTGGAAAAAAGATTAGTACTTAGAAGGGATGTTTCAATCTCTTCTTGAACATTCTTCTTCTCATATTGAAAAAGTGAATGATCTTTAGATAAGACTCTGAACCACTTCATATATTGATGTAGATCAGTGGTTATGCCATGCAGTGCAGTTCTTAAGTCATTTATGTCTACATCAGGTAAGTTAAAATCAAATACCTCGTCGAGACTTACACCATGTATGTTGAGGTTTTGTTTTTCCTTTGCATGTTTGGCCATTAAGCACAGATTGGACATTTGTGGTTCTTCTTCATCTCCGGAGTCAGCATTTGAGTCATTATCTGAATCACTCGACGATCCTCCAGCTACCAGGCCTTTGTCTCTTTTCTGAGGCCTCTTGTTTCCTTTGTATTCCGTCTTTGCATGTGTTTTCTTCTTTAGTTCTTCTTTGATAGGTTTGTTATAGTTGGGGATGAAGTGGCCAGGCTTTTTACAGTTAGCATAGATCATTCATTTGCTCCTGGTTGCTGTAATTAATGACCTTTTTTAGCTTGCTGATTCTGCCTTGTCGCATGAACCTTCTTAGTCTCTTTACCAGCATAGCAAAGTCTTCATCATCGTCTTCATCATAATCAGAGTCAATCTCAGTGATGACTTTTGGTGCACCTTCATTTGCCTTGAGAGCAACACCCTTGTCCTTCTTTCTTCCTTCTGATAGGGTTTCAGCACGTTGGGTCAGCTCCAGCTCGTATGTCAGGAGATTGCCATATAGTTGTTGAACTGTCATCTCGTTAAGATTCTTTGACTCTCTTATTGCAGTGGTCTTGGCATCCCACCTGCTTGGTAGGGCTCTCATGAACTTTTTGGTTAAATCTTTGTTAGGATAAATCTTCCCATATGCTCGTAGAGAGTTGAGCAGAACGTTGAATCTTTCATAGGTGGCAGTTACATTTTCTCCTTGCACATGAGCGAACATTTCATACTGCTGTGTTAGGAGAGACTATTTGTTCTCTTTAACTTCTCCAGTTCCTTCGTTCATGATCAGCAGTGCTTACCAAACTTCCTTAGCTATTTTGCTGTTTACAACATTTTCAAATAGATCATCTTCTAAGGATTGGAACAGGATGTTCTTAGCCTTTTTGTCAAGTTGGACGGCTCTCTTCTCTGTGTTTGTCCATTCTTCTTTAACTTTGATTTGCACTCTGTTTGGATCTTCAGTGGTTGGTGCAAGCTTTGTTGGTATATAGGGCCCATTCTAAACAGTCTTAAATAGATCTTCATCTATTGAGTCCATGTATGCTTGCATCCTGATTTTCCAGTTAGCAAATTTATCCTTGTTGCACATTGGTTGCTTGCTGCCTCCCCCGGTCCTGAATTCGCTTGGTACGAGTGCCATTGAATCTACTAAAGCTTGTAAACTGTAAAATAGAACCTGCTTTAATACCAATTATTAGTTCCTAGTTGGCACAATAGTTATCTAAAAGGGGGGGTTGAATAGATATTTAAAAATCTTTTCATTTTAAACTTGTTCTTTGATAATGATTAAAACTTAGCGAAATAAATGTTAGTTTTAATCTTCTATACCAAGCAATGGAGTTATGAGAATGAGGCAGTTATGGCAGTTATAACAGATATAGCAGTTATGGTATGAATGTAAAAGACACAGTTGTTTTAAGTGGTTCAGAGTAGTTAAAGCTTCTAGTGCACTCTTCTACTTCGACAAGTAGGTAATCCACTAAGGATGTCTTTTACAACTTCTGAATCACATAAATTCCTTTTAGACCAGCAGTCTAAGAACTTCTTAGTTCACTCTTGAACTCTTCAAGTCCAGCAGACTTGGCTTTCTTACAGTTCACTACGAACTCTTCAAGTCCAGCAGACTTGGTGCTCTTCTTCAGTTGGTTGATAATGTTGAGTTCTTGATGGTTGCTACTCAGTTGATGTGTAAGCACTTGTTCGTAAGAACTGAGTAGCTGAGCAAGCTTTGCAAATTCTCAGATCGTAGAGTTGAGCTTGAGAGCTGTTCACGTTGCTTGTTCAATGCTTTCTTAGTTCTCTCTCATCTGTCTGATCTGCATATATGTGATCTTGAAAACTATCCGTTGGATCCATCCGTTGAGGCATTAAATGCATTTGACTTTTTTGATCTTTGATAGAGACATTTTTGCACATCTTCTGAAACTGTATTCTGGCCCACTGACACAGCAGATTATTTTCTCACCTAACACATGAAAAGGTGTTTTGCCCCCCTTATCAATGGTATTTTCCTTAGCTTCTTCAATACGATTCTTTGTTGCATATTAAGGATATTTCATATTACTTTGGGACTGATGAGTACTGCAATGTCTAGAATCCATTCCTCATATATTGGAATATGTCTTCACACATAACCCGAGGCTCGATATTTTCTGACATAAGACAGATGTTCTACGATTCATATCGTAGTGACTTGTCGCCTTGGTGCTTGATCTGATGCTATCAGCTGAGAGCACTACGATTTCTCTTAAACCCTTGCATACTACGATATTTGCTTGCTAGGTTCTAACTCTATGTTTCTGAGAGCACACTATGATCGTTGACGTGTAAACTCCATGATTCCTTCACCACACTACGATCGTTGAGATGGCTCGGCAAACGTTGGAACCACTCTATGATTTCTAAAGAGTCCCTTCAAGGCAGGCACACTACGATCTTTTGAAGCTCTACATTTCTGCCTTGACTTTTGCAATGTTGATCAGATGATGCACTACGATTTCTTCGAAGCCTATCTATTACATCTCAAGATCAACCTAATAGCTTTGATCTTTCTATCTATACATTCTATTAAAGAATGATACACGTTAAGATCTTAGATCAACCTAACAAATTTGATTTATCACTAAGTCCTTGTACATATCTTACTTGGAAGGACTTTACAAATAATCATGAGAATATACATTAAAACATCAAATCATAATATGCATTCTCCCAACACAATCAACTGAAGTAAGAGTTCCAAATCTGAAGGACTTGAAGAGTTCTAAGTGAACTGTGAAGAGCCAAGTCTGCTGGACTTGAAGAGTTTAAGAGTGAACTAAGAAGTGTCTAGACTGCTGGTCTAGAAGGAATTTGTGAGATTCAGAAAAGTGTAAAAGACATCCTTAGTGGATTTCCTACTCGAGGAGTAGAAGAGTAAACTAGGAGCTTTAAGTGCTCTGAACCACTTAAAATGAATGTGTCTATTAAATTCTTTCTATAACTGCTATATATGTCATAACTGCTATAACTGTCTCACTCTCATAAATTCACTATATCTTAATGGAGATTAAAACAAATATTAATTCTGCTTTGTTTCAATCATTATCAACTAATAAGTTAAAATGAAAAGATTTTTAAATATATATTCAACCACCTCCTTCTAGATAACTATTGTGCCTCTTGGAACTGACACTTACCTATATGTGAGAATAGTTCACGTGAGTGTCTTGCTCGTATGTGTATAACCGAGATTGTAAGACTGCATGGTATATAAATATCCATAGTTTCTGATCGAGACCCTAGATTCACTTCACGATTTGGGTTAGCTTGCAAAAAGCTATGGGTATTGAGTTACGATTTAGTTCTTCATACCATCCCCAGATAGACAGGTAATTGGAAAGGACAATTCAAACTCTTGAAGATCTATTGAGACTTTGTATACTAGAATTCAAAGGAAGTAGGGATAAGTACTTACCATTGGTGGAATTCTTCTATAACAACAATTATCAAGTAATCATAGGCATTGCTCCATTCGAGGTGTTGTATAGATAAAAGTGTCATTCTCTAGTATGCTAGGACAAGGTGGGTGAAGCAACATTGTTGGAACTAGAGTTAGTATGCATGACTACATAAAAGATTCAAATTATCCAACAACGTATACAAACAGCACAAGATCGAAAAAAGAGTTATGATGATCCTCATCAAAGGGACGTAGAATTCAATGTTGAAGACCATGTATTATTACGTGTTGCTCCATGTAAAGGAATTATGAGATTCGAAAAGAGAGGAAAGCTCAACCCTAGATTTATTGGTCCATTTAAAATCCTAGACCGAGTAGGAATTGTTGCCTACAAACTCGACTTATTGCCAAGTATGTCTCATATTCATAATATTTTAAACATATCTATGCTACATAAATACGTGAAAGACCAGAACCACATTATCGAATTAGAACTAGATGAGACATCAGAGGATTTAACATATGAGGAGGTACATGTCAAGATCTTGGATAAAAAGGAACAAATTCTATGTGATAAGTATGTTTCATACCTACGAATCAGATATCAAATGACTTAATTTGTTGTTTATTCCTGCGTTTTGTAGTTACTTTTCATGTATTTTATGTTCTTTTTTTAGATCCTATGTCTTGGAACTATGTCAGGAACAATTGGTATGGAGCAGCATGAAAAGACCAGAAAAATTGCAAAATGGGAGCAATACGCAAGTATACGTGGTCAATAAGTAATAAAGTGATAAATCGAGTATTATTCCCATAGAGAAAATAAACTATATTTTATAATAGCAAGCACCAATTTTTGTATTATCTTAGTTTCTTTAAACAAATTATCAACGTTGTGAAATTTATGAAACTAATTAAGTAATGAAAATAAAGTTAACTACGACAAGATTTAATCAGATAATGGAGACTTAAGACTAAAATTTAACTTATTACTTCACTTAGATCGTCACACGTCTTGTTATGCCAAATTGATTAATTTGGATTATTAATCAAGAAAACATAAATAAATATGACCATCTCTCAATGAATCATACTCGAATCAACTTAATTCCACAATAGATAGAATTAAGATGAACACTCTAATTAACTAATTCATTATATCTCTATGTGAATTATAATTAAAAAAGAATTTAAAGCACAAGTTCTTTTTCAGATTACATGTGATGTATAGGTATATCTCTATCTTAGACATAAATCATGAGTTCCAACGCCATGCAGAAAACACAATCACATACTATTATGATCAAGTCTAAATCTATAATATATCTTCCGAGTTCATATAAATTATTACGGTAATTACTGGCCAGACAATTAAAAGCTTAAGCACAAATCAAAATCAGTGTTCTAAAAATTCCTGCCTAGGTCCGCCTAGGCCTCCCCTTGGCGCCCCGCCTAGGCCCAAAGCGGCAAAAAAATCCCTCCAGGAAATTAAGCGAGGTCTAGGCGAAAATGTTTTTTTTATTTTAATAATTACCCAAACCAGATCTTGATATATTTATTTTTCTAATGATTTACCATATTCATAATACAGGTTGTAGCATATCAAATCACAACAAGAAGTGAACAATATAAAGCCAAAATGGACAATTTTATTATAGTTATAATTTTTTGAACTTGTACCAACTTCAAATTATATAAATGATGATGCATTGGTAATATTTAGTTTAATTCAATATAATTCTTAAATTTATATTTAGTTACTTAAGTTTTAATATTGAATTAAATTCTTGAAATTATAAATTTAATTATTTAATAGTAATCTTGTTTTTGAATAAAATTAATATGTTACAAACTTGTTTGAACTTTGAACAATTGCATGTTTATGTTTGAATTTTGACATTAGCAATATGGATATGTGTTTAAATTTGCAAAGGCCTTTATTATCTTTATTATAGATTATTTTGCTTTATATTATTATTTTGTTTGGATAAATGTGAGATAAAATATTAAAATTGACTTAAAATTTAAAAAAATCCTGCCTAGGCCCCCTAGGCGTTAGGCCCTTACGGTCGCCCGCCTCCTCCCTAGCGCCTTTTAGAACATTGATCATAATAGACAATCCTGGAAACAATCTCAATAACTCGATAAGGAAGCATGTCAATCTCAGTTATACAAAAAGATCCATTGTAGTCTTAAATAGGAAATTAGTTTAAAATCCTTGAGTTAAAATCCAACATCCACAAGTAATAAAGCATTCTGAATATAAGTAGAAAAAGTAGAGAAAGAGAGTAGAAGTTATGGTGTAATCCTTCTTCTGCACTTCGCTCTTGCCTTGAATTCTCCTTGCTTGCGTCCTTGCTCCAATTCTCCAAAAGCTTGATTAAACTAGGGTTAGTTATGTCATCTTTTTTTTTCTCTCTCTATATGTATCTTTAATATCTTTAACGTTCCTCCCCAAGATCAGCCTTTTTAGAATATTTTCATGCTTCAACTTCTTAAAATAAAGTAATTGCCTCTATCTCGACCAATCCGCCCCGTTGATTTCATAGTTATATGCAACTTGCCTCAGCGGTCTAATAATGACAATCCACGCCGGTGCCCTTGATATACTAAGGAATCCACCCCGACGGTTTCACCTGGCCAAGAAGCTGCACAAATTTCAATTGAGTCCTGATTTTCCTGTTTTCACCATCCACAACCAGTTCTTGCAAAGCATGAAAACAAGCAAAATGATAATAAGAATACTTAAAGTAGCAACGAATCAAGTAGAAAAAGTAGAGAAAGAGAGTAAAAAAATATGGTGAAATCCTTTTTCTCCTCTCCGCTTTTGCCTTGCATTCTCCTTGTTTGTGTCCTTGCTTCAATTCTCCAAAAGCATGATTAAATTAGGGTTAGTTGTGCCCTTTTTCTCTCTCTATATGTATCTTTAATGTCTCTAACGTTCCTCCCCAAGATTAGCCTTTTTAGAATCCTTTCATGCTTCAACTTCTCAAAATAAAGTAATTGCCTCTGTCACGACCAATCCGCTCTGGCGATTTCATAGATGTCCAGAACTCACCCCAGCTATTTCATAATTCCAATTTGCCCCGACGCCTTTGATATACTAAGGAATCCACCCTGGCGGTTTCACCTGACTAGTGGTGCACAAATGGACTGCGGTCTGGAGCCTGACCTTGATCCGGCATGAGCCTGACCTGGTCAAAGCTCGGCCTGGTCAAAGCCTGGACCGGTCAGGCCCGGCCTGCTAGACCAACAACAGACCATGAATTAATGACTCGTATCCGGCCTGGCCTGGCCTGGTTTGTAGACTGAACTGGTCTAGTTTGTAACCTAGACTAGCCTGCGACTTAATCCGGCATGCAACCTAACTGGACCTGAAATCTTTAATTGGGCCATACTAGCAAGTATTTTTATAAGGAAATCCTCCTTATACTTGCATCCCACTTTTAATGTGGGACTTAACATTTACAAGATAAACATTGGACTTTAGGATTGCTATTATAGGAGTGAAGTCTTATGCTCAATTCAAGTTCAATTCGATGTGAGACTTTGAAATTATAGACTATGGGCCACTATTGTCAATGCAGAATCAATGAATAAAATCAACTTAAAATGGGAATCCTGGTCTTGGATATAGAATGTTGTCATTGGGGCGAGTAAGAGCCTTTAAAATGACTTGAATAGCTTGTGTGCATCCGACTGTCACGTAAACATCATCTGGAGATAACTAATTTGGAAGATCTTTATAGAGGTACTATGCAATGGAGCTATTTGAAATATAA
The DNA here is from genome assembly GCA_020205505.1 of Panax japonicus. NCBI lineage: Eukaryota > Viridiplantae > Streptophyta > Magnoliopsida > Apiales > Araliaceae > Panax > Panax japonicus. The sequence goes on along the minus strand of CM035105.1, from coordinate 44,439,044 downwards.
AGATGTGGTCAGAGGTTGAACAAATGAAACATAGTCTAGACACCATAACTAAGCATGCATATGGATTTATCATTTTTACTGAAAGAGATTTTCTTACTCTCCTGATGATATCCTACAAGCTAATTTTAAATATTATAGGTTTTATACTTTAGTCTACAAATATACCTTGATCCAAAAAATTTCAATGATTCTCCATCAAAAGACAAATCTCAAAATTTTGAAATCAAAGCTTAGTCTGAATACAGATCTAGTTGCTTAAGAGAATTGATAGATAAGTTTAGTAAAATTCATTAGACTGACTAGATAAGCTCTTCCATTTCCTTTGTTGCCAAGACTAGGCCGATGTTTGACAAATAATAAGTACCTTATGCCCTCCTTGAACTACAGGTTTTCAAAGTCCCGCATAGTCTAGTTAACATCTCTTGTCCCTACTTTTCTTCTATAAATAAAGGAGAGGTCAAGTCCAAAATTTTTATGTACAATGCACATGAGCTTGTATTGGATTTGGCTAAACATGGCATAGTCCCACATAGTCTAATAAAAAGGTTTTTGTCCATGCCTTTCTTTAATAAATGGAGGTTTGGCTATAAGTTTGGCATAGTCCCACATAGTCTAGTAAAATGTTTTTTGTCTTGCCTTGATTTAATAAACGACGGAGATGCTTAGTTGAGTTTAAATTTTTTAAGTGAGGCCTGGCTCAGCCTGGCCTGTAGGCCTCAACAGGACACATTTTTTTGTTCCAAATCTGGCCTGGACCGGCCTGCAGTCAAAAAGTCAAGGCCTGACCTGGCCTGGTCAACGGCTAAGTCCTGGCAGGCTTAGGCTGGACCAGGCTAGGTCGGCCTGTTGTGCATCACTGCACCTGGCCAAGAAACTGTAAAAATTTCCATTGAGTTTTGATTTTCCTGTTTTCACAATCCACAACCAGTTCCTGCAACATAAGCATAAAAACAAGTAAAATTATACTAAGAATACTCAAATTAGAAATGAATCGAGCTTAAAAGATGACCGATTCGAAGGTATAAAATCACTCATTAATAGGCTCACCCAAAAGGTCATGACTGAACCTACTATTGGAAGTACATTATTTCCTTATATGCAAATAAATGTTCCCCTATATTTTGATATAGAACTGGGTGTTACAAGGAATATTTGATTCCTGATTTTGTTGTTAATCAAATATAAATACTTGTTGAGCAATTGAATTGTGACGCCCCCAAAATAGGTATACAACACCCATTCTGAGTCGTCAAAATACATGGTACAGAAACAAATACAACTTTATTAATACAACATAAAAACTGTGAGTTTAAATACAAATATTGTTATCTAGACAATATCCACACTCAAATAAGTCCTCATTATAATTATTAATACACTATTTTACAGAATAGTGAGGACTACTAGAACAACTTCTAGAACCATCATTCCACACCCCGACTAGTACTCGTTACATTCTCGCCTCCTGAGAAGAAAAATGGAACAACAAAGAAAAGGATGAGCTCAACTAGCCCAGTAAAGAACATTATGACTAAGATAATATAGAACAAATTATCGTTAGTCCTCAACAGGGAAAAATCTAATAGAATACAATAGACAACCAGTTTTAAATCAATCTTCGCAGCGGAAATAATAATTCATTAGAATAGTTAAGTAGAGAATGCAAACTACTATCTTCTATATATGAATTTAAAAGTTCATCACCGATATTTTATCCCTGTAACATCAATCAATATATATCTGGAATCAAATGTTCATCTTTGCACTACAGGCCAAAGATATTCATCAGTTGGTCATGTTCATCTAAACACCTGTTCATCTTTGCACTACGGGCCAAAGATATTCATCAGAAATCGTTCATCTTTGCACTACAGGCCAAAGATATTCAGTAATATCATCATTTAGGACCGAGGATGATGAAAAATATTTTAAAGAAAACGAATCCAGTGAAACAAAAGAACAAGTATTAAGGATTCGTACTTTAAATAATCCCAGTTCAAAAAAACTTCATAAATAACTAGATTGGAGTAAAATTCAAGAATGAAGATCAAAACATAGATCCAATCAAAGATAGGAATCATAACCGACAATCTTGGACACAAAAGAAAATTTAATTTTTTTGTGAATAGTGTCGTATTCATGAATAGTGTCGTATACGTGAATAGTGTCGTATACGTGAATAGTAACTCCGACCTCAAAAGATAGAAATTTCACAAAAAAATCATCACGCTTCGTGAATAGTACTCGTGAATAGCAACTCGTGAATATTAACTCATGAATAGTAACCCCGACATTAAAAAGTTCCAAATTTGATAAAAAATTTACAACCAATATTTCGGCATAATGATATTGAAGAAATAATATCATTTTCGAATAAAATAACATCTCATACCTCAGATAAAATAGTACTTCTGACTGGAATACTGGATATAGTGCTGAAAGAACTTGCACCGTATAGCAATACTCAAAGTACTAAAATACTCACAAATACGCTCGATATTATAGAGAGAGAAAGAGAGAGAAATCTTTAGTTTCTGGTGTGATGTTCAATTCTAACCTAAGCACCCTATTTTTAGAAAAATACTTAGAACGCCAAAGTAGAAAATTTAATATAATATTAATATTTATATTATAAATTCTCTACGAAAACTTAGCATCTGAAATCAGCCACCTAATCACAAGTTAAATGAGTCCCAACAATGTAAAAAACGTTTTTGTTAATATAATTATTTAAAAATTCCAAAAATTAATTATTCTTGAACCTCGAATCTTCAATAATTCATAATAAATAGCCCTTTTATCAACAAATTCGAATCTCGCAACTTTTTATAGGAAATTCAATTCTCTACAACTTTGCAGAAGAAAGTTTTTCCAAATTCCTAACTAAAATTGACCGATATCCATAAACGGGCGATTTTACAAGCTATAATCAAATTTCAGTCAAGAAATAGGGTCTACCGACACACAAAACATGTGTTAAACAACTTTTGCAACAAAAATAATATTCCTCCTCATATACTCATATATCCCACATTCATTGTAAAAATATCATCATTATTATATTATAATAATATAATAAAATATTATTTTATCAGAAAAGATAAAATATCGATTTTCAACAATTGTCAGTTTAAAAATTTTCTCCATCTATATCCACATAAAATCAATATTTTACTCAACATATAAATCAATAATTAATTATCCACAAAAAATATTACAGAATCATAGTACTGGCAACCAGGCCGTTCCCAAGAAAGCGGGGGCTTTCCAATAAGAATTTCTCCTTACTGGCGCGCAATTAGGTGACCAAACCTCTCCTTAGACAGAACTTTCTAGACATTGCCAATAATGTTTTCTAATAATATTATACAGATAATATGAATTATTGCTTCGATAATGGAAAATACTGTGTACTGATAATTATTGAAACAACAGTAATTTAAAATATCAACGCAGTAATTATTGAATCAATAAAATAAAATATTGAACAATAAATACTATAACAATTATTGAGTAGTGCCTTCTTACGTGAATCAATAATTGGTGCAATACCATGTGCTACTGTGCAACAATGCGTATTAATGTGTTTTAACCACCAGGTATTCCAACAGTGTTAACGGTAACAACTACGCCGTTATTTATAAACAACTTATACTTGTCGTTTTCTCCATCTAATCGATTTTTGTTATGGGGCCCACATAAGGCTGCACCGTCGTACGAATATTCCCCGACAGAAAGAATATTCCACGACCAAACGAATATTCTCCGACAACAATGAGTATTTTATAACCACTTGCTTATTTGAAATATTGACGCATTTTACCCATAACTAACCACATTAATCAAATCAACCCTTACTATTTCAAAATGATAAATAGAGGAAATTAAATTTCAATTATTAATAATTTGGGGTCTTACAACCTCCACTCCTTATGAAATTTCGTCCTCGAAATTGACGTACGTACCTGGTGTTTCGAAAAGATGAGAATACCTCGCTTTCATTTTCGTTTCAAACTCCCAAGTCATTTCCTCAATAGCATGGTTTCTCCACAAAACTTTAACTTGTGGTATGAACTTCGTACGTAGGACATGCTCCTTCCTATCCAAAATCTTGACAGGTACCTCTTCATACGTTAAGTCTTCGGCTATCTCATCCGGTTCTAACTCAATAACATGGTTCGGGCCGTCCACATATTTACGTAACATCGATACGTGAAAAATGTTATGAACACGCGTCATACTAGGCGGTAAAACGAGTCTATAGGCCACAGTTCCTATTCGATCTAGGATTTCAAATGGATTAATAAATCGAAGGTTTGAGCTTTCCTCACATCGCCAATTCTCGCTTATGGAATAACAACTTCTTGTACCTCCTTCTTCATATTCATCAGCTCCGGTGTCTAGCTTGAACGTTTTTAACTTTATCGATTAAAGTCGATTCTACTTGTATATCATCACGTGAGTCCCTAGAGTCTTTAACTCTATATCTATCAGTTGTAAGTTATATGAAATGGGTCTTTGATAATATCGCATTCGTACTCGTATACGATCTTTTACTCAACATGTCAGCTGCCACGTTCGCTTTTCCAGGATGGTATGGTCAGAATATGTGCCAAAATGAGTCTCCTATTGAGTTCTTCGAAGCTCTTCCCACATTCCTTGCTCCATTCTAATTTTGTATCTCTACGAGTCAGCTGCGATAATGGAGTAGCGATTTGAGAAAATCTTTCCACAAAATCTTCGATAATAACTAGTTAAGCATAGAAAGCTACGTATTTTGATTATTGACTTAGGTTGCTCTCAACTTTGACTCATATCCCAATCTTGGATAGCACGTCACAATGACACCTATCAGTTTACTACCGCACAAATATGGCATCCCCTACGAAGAGTCTGGCTTCGGTGCATTCCACAAAGGAAGTCACCAGATAAAGGCTCGGGTACCAAATTCTATAGTTGAATTTTTAACTCCTGAAGTTCAATAGGAGCCATGAGATTTTATAAATGGGTTTTTTACCGGGTTCAAAGTCGATACAAAATTTAATATCACACTTTGGGAGTAAGCCAAGAAATTCTTCAAGAAATACATCAGGAAATTTACTAATAATAGAAATATCATTCAAATCTGACGTATTTTTGTTTAAGTCCATAACATGGGCTAAGAAAACTTGACATCCGTTTTTCAATAAACAAATGACTTTATGGCTTGATATGAAAGTGTTTGACTTCAATGGTTTGGTTGTTTGAATTCGAATAACAGGTTACTTAGGAATATGAAAACTAACCTTACGAAAGTAATCAATTTTGGCATGATGAGTAGTTAATCAATCAATCCCCAAAATCACATCAGAAGCAAGTATCTTTAAAGAAATAAGGTCAACAGGTAATGCGATGGTGCCAACTTGGATCAAACAAGATTTATAAACAGTGGATGTGATGAAAGTTTCTCCTAACGGAGTTTTCACAGATAGGTCAAAGTCTAATTTCTCCGGAGTCAAGTTTAAACGTTGAGCACAAGCAGGAGAGATAAATGAATGGGTAGCACCGGTATCTATTAATGTATAAACTTCGCATGAATTTATGATTAGTTTACCCGTGATCACCTCGTTTGGGTTCCTCGCATGTTGACCAGTCACGACAAACGCTCTTCCAGGAACCTTTGACTTTGACTTTTCTGGGAAAGCCTTTTGAGTCACCATCCCCAATGGGCTTGGTTTCACTATCGTACAATCTCGAGCGATATGTCCTTCCTTTCCACAATTATAGCATACCTTGAATTGTTTTGGACAGTTTGGGCTGATGTGTCCCTCTTTTCCACATTTATAGCATACGACCGGTGGTCGTTCTCCTCCCTTAAACCCGTTGCTGCTGGTCCTGACGTCTTCGCAGTGTCATTGTTGAATCTCCTCTTTTTAAAATCTCCCTCCGACCCTCTTCTTCCATTTTCATGGCCACGATTACCACCAGAGTGGTTGTCGCTCTTTTCTGTATTTTTCTTTCTCCGCTAGTTATTGTTGTTCTGATGACTGCTGTCACCGGTATGATCCTGGTTGCGGTCTCTTGGTTGAACGTACTCGCTATCTCGCTCTAATAATTGAGCCCTATTGACAACATCTTAATATAAAGAAAATTTATGAGAGATAAGATATTGCCGAATCTCGGGTTTTAAACCTCTCAGAAACATCCTCGTCATTCGTTCCTCATTCTCTACCAAATGAGGTGCAAACCTGGACAACTCTGCAAACTTCGCCTCGTATTGGGACACCGTCATGTTGTTTTGTTCTAGCCTAATAAACTCTACCTCTTTCATATGGCGAACACTTTCAGGAAAGTATTTTTCGTTGAAAAGTTTCTGAAATGTTTCCCAAGACATGCGGAGTGCGGCAGGCTGGGTACATTTCACAGACTCCCACCAGTAATCTGCCTCGACACGGAACATAAAGGTGGAGAATGGAACCTTCTGTTCCTCCGTGCATCCCAAGACATTGAATATCTTGGTAATTTGCTTGACCCATGTTTCCGCCATGATCGGATCCGGCTTTCCCTTAAATTCTGGTTGTCCCAACTCTTTGAACTGCTTGGCCGTGACAAGCCGCGCGTTTCTATCATTTCCACCCGTATTTTGTACATGAGTCTCCCTCGTCTGGTTTTGTATAAACTGTAAAAAGCTCCTAAACATCCCGTCATTCATCGTCTGCTCAGTGGTGTTGTTTACAGGAGGAATATTGCCTTCCTGTTGCACGTTCCCCTGGTGGTGATTAAAGGTGTTTCAACAGTCTCATTAACTCCACCATTAATATTCTCAGCTGCCATTCTTAAATACTGCCATAAAACAAGGGTTAATTAAACAAATTAACATATCACATAATAACTATATAGTTCGACTTACCAACAAATAAGCTTAGGTATGACATACTAGCGAAGGATTACCCGTATCTCCCCTCCTAGTACTATTCCCCGATCTCTGCCAGAGACCATATCCCTAAGCTCTGATACCAACTGTAATGCCCCCAAAATAGGTATACAACACCCATCCTGAGTCGTCAAAATACACGGTACAGAAACAACTACAACTTTATTAATACAACATAAAAACTGTGAGTTTAAATACAAATATTGTCATCTAGACAATATCCACACTCAAATAAGTCCTCATTACAATTATTAATACACTATTTTACAGAAAAGTGAGGACTACTTGAACAACTTCTAGAACCATCATTCCACACCCCGACTAGTACTCGTTACATTCTCGCCTTCTGAGAAGAAAAATGGAACAACAAGGAAAAAGATGAGCCAAACTAGCCCAGTAAAGAACATTATGACTAAGATAATATAGAACAAATTATCGTTAGTCCACAACAGGGAAAAATCTAATAGAATACAATAGACAACCAGTTTTAAATCAATCTTCGCAGCGGAAATAATAATTCATTAGAAGAGTTAAGTAGAGAATGCAAACTACTATCTTCTATATATGAATTTAAAAGTTCACCACCGATATTTTATCCCTGTAACATCAATAAATATATATCTGTAATCAAATATTCATCTTCGCACTACAGTCCAAAGATATTCATCAGCTGGTAATGTTCATCTAAACACCTGTTCATCTTTGCACTACAGGCCAAAGATATTAATCAGTCGATCATGTTCATCTCAACACCTGTTCATCTTTGCACTATGAGCAAAAGATATTCATCAAGAAATCATTCATCCTTTCACTACATGCCAAGGATATTCAGTAATATCATCATTTAGGACCGAGGATGATGAAAAATATTTTAAAGAAAACGAATCCAGTGAAACAAAAGAACAAGTATTAAGGATTTGTACTTTAAATAATCACAGTTCAAAAATACTTCATAAATAACAAGATTGGAGTAAAATTTAAGAATGAAGATCAAAACATAGATCCAATCAAAGATAGGAATCATAACCGACAATCTTGGACACATAAAAAATTTTTAATTTTTCTTTGAATAGTGTCGTATTCGTGAATAGTTCCGTATACGTGAATAGTGCTGTATACGTGAATAGTAACTCCGACCTTAAAAGATAGAAATTTTACAAAAAAAATCATCACGCTTCGTGAATAGTACTCGTGAATAGTAACTCGTGAATAGTAACTCATGAATAGTAACTCGTGAATAGTAACTCTGTGACGCCCCCAAATCCGTGTAACATCGATTACAGGACATGGTGCTCACGATAACATACCTCATCATCTATTTAAGTAACTCTAATAATAATAATAATAATAATAATATTAACTATTACATACTTATTCAAAATAAAGTCCCAAGTCTTTACAACCTTTAATAAACTGAAACTTAAACTTAGCGTTTATCGCTACATCACATCATATGCGAAAATATAATTATTACATAAATAACTCTCATCATTTCATCTTAGACTTTCCTTTGTCCTTGCCCGAGCCCTCAGCGTTATCAGCCTTAACTGAAAAGTTTAAGCAAGAATGAGCACAAATTGCCCAGCAAGTATATAGAGTAGTTTGAGAACATACATCAGAAGTAGAAGCATTAGTATGAATATTTCTCAATGGTTGAATTAAATATCAAGAGATAAACTGGAATAACAAGATAAGAGTTCTGGAATTCTCAACAACATACTAAGGGGTGTTAGATACCCTGAACATTACTTTGTTTCATCAAAAACCATCAGACGGTTTAACAATCAAATAGATTGTAAACGGTCTCTGCAAGTACTCCAGGTGATCAGCCTATCGTACCCTACATTGTGCACAAATATAAAGTTTAAACGCATAAGCGTAAATGGGACTATATGCCCGACATCAGTTGCCCCGTTATTCGGGTTGTTCATCTTAGTATTCATGCGGGACCTCACCAAAGCAATTTGGATTGGTAAACATTCAATAGCTTCAAAGGATTTGAATTTTTCAAACAATATACTATTTTTGCATCAATAACATCTAGCTGAAACGAAAGCTAGAAAGCATGCTTGAATATAGTTCATCAAGGGTATACAAACTTTAAAGTATAGCAGTCACAATAGGAACTGAATCATCAATAACATTTTGCATCACAATTGAAGTTATAGAACTTTACAATAAAGAAGCTTGCACGAATGATTAATTAATTACAAGCCCAAACTTACCCTCGCTGCAATCAACTGAATAAGAGTTGAAAAAATTTATAATGAAAAATAGGGTAAGAAACTTGCCTGATGAGCCTGCTACAATACACGCTAGTAATTAACCTTCACGTAACCTAATTACATGTGTCTCGTTAATCACCATTCATACACAATCTAGTTTGAAGTATAAGGGTCTCCTATAGATATACTATAAACATCATAAAAAGATATATTTAGAAAATATATGCCACCCATTTTAGACATCATAGGCAGCCCAAAATAGAAATTAAAAATGCCCAAACATAACAGTTTTTACATTTTTTTCAGCTTTACCATATCTCGCTAAAACAGGCATAACTAATTCGTTTTAAAACATTTTTGAGCGATTCTTGCGCCCACGCGAAGCTAACTTCTGGGGCTACAACTTTCGTTCATGGACCATCTTCAAATTCCAAGCACAAAATTCCAGAAAATCTGTGCAAGAGGACTGCACCGAATTTGCTGGACAGATTTGACACAACTACTTTGAAAAGTCATAACTCCTTGCTCCGAAGTCGGAATTAGTCCGTTCCGGAGTCTATGGAAAGCTTATTCAGTGTACTATAATAATCCAAAAGCCCATAATTTTCTAGAAACTGTAGCTAGTACCGAATTTGTCTTTAGGGTCAGCAGTTCACAGTTTTGTTTTTCTTTTCGGTTTCTAACATGTTTGCTTATGATTTTCATATCTCACTCAAAATAGCTTCGATCCGAACGAAATTTGGACATGTTATAGCACATGCTACATACTATTTTACAAAATTATTACATGCCCCAAATGGATTATCTAAGACATGATTTCGAGTGACCAAAAATCCAAAAAAAAATCATGCAAACTAGTTTAACCCAACTTTTGAGAAAATCATGATTTTGATTCTAACATGCATGGGTTTGATTCCTATTATCTAGACCACTTCTAATAACATATAAATACATGTTACAACCATTCAATTCTCTAACTTTTCATGTTTTCGTCAAATTAGCATCTAGGAGGCATTTTATCAATTAGCTAGCATACATGACATGATTTCTTGATTCTATACGAATTAGTAACATGTTTATACCAGAATTTTCCTTCCTTAACCGCCACATAGTAGAATCATACCTAAACATGGCATTACAAACAAGACAAACCAATAACCATACTAATTCATGCATTTTCTCCACCATTTTACTTAGGAACATAGAAAATAGCTTGAATGCTTACCTTATGGACGAATTCCTCTTGTTTTGATCGCTTCTAATACTTCTTCTTGATTGCTAGACTCTCCCAAAATCTCCAGAACCCGTTGCTCCCAAGCTCTCACTCACAATTCTCTCTTTTCTTTCTCTTTTGCTCTCTTGGTTAGAATATGGATGTGAAAGAGGAGAATGGGTTTAGATGTAATGTACATATATATGGTGTATTCAACTAAACTCTCTAGTCCCTTGTAACTCCCCCATGATTAGATATCATTACACTCCCCATTCATTAGTCTAATTATGGGTATAAGTTACAAAAATGAAAGGTTGTGGTGTTATAAAGAAAATAAACTCACTCCCTCCTTACTACCATAATATATACGAATATGCTCCTTTTATTATCCCAATTTGATGGTCACGTGGACCCCCCCCCCCCAGCTGCTGTACTTGAGTATAAAATATTATAATAATCATTTAATCAATTAACAAGTCATTTTGACCATTTTGCCCTCCGTAGTCGAACGTGTCGATACTCATATCGATTCCTACTAAAGTAGACGTCCCGGACGTCATGGAACTATCCGTTTTGTCAAACTCAACTTTAAAATTCGTATTTGACTTTTCCCCCGAAAAAGTCAACCAGTTGACTTTGACCAAAAAGTCAACCGTGACGCATTTTCGTGGTTACAGTCTATCTTGACTAATTTTGACGTTTTGGACTCAAATACGCTGTCCGTGTCACTAAATTCCGCTCCAAACTCAAAGTCATATTTTAAAGTCATCCCACAAAATTAATAGCATTAATTCCATTCTTCCCCATTTTAAATAGTTGAATTATACGGAACCAACCATTCAAACACATCTCATCACATAACATATAAGTAAACATAGATACAAGTAGTAAATAATTATCACATAAGAATTTCACATAAGTTCGTTTATTGAAATTGTTAAATTACATAGAAAATCTCGGTTATTACATTCACCCTCCCTTATAAGGATTTCGTCCCCGGAATCATTACACATCAAACAAACAGATTAGGGTAGTTTTTCATCATTTTCTCCTCGAGTTCCCACGTAGCCTCCTCGGCGTTGTGGTTCCTCCATAGTACCTTAACAGAAGGTATTATTTTATTTCTTAACACTTGCTCTTTTCTATCAATTATCTGCACTGGAACCTCTTCGTAAGTTAAGTCTTTTTCGAACTGAATGGGTTCATACTCTATGACATGCTTGTAGTCCTGCTTATATGGTCTTAAGACTGAAATGTGGAATACGTTGTGTATATGTTCTAGCTCCGGAGGTAAAGCTATTTCATAAGCTACCTCACCGACTCGTCTCAGAACTTCAAAGGGTCCTATGAATCTGGGACTAAGTTTTCCCTTCTTACCAAATCTCATTTTCCCTTTCCAAGGTGATACTTTCAAAAACACATAAGTGCTGACGTTGAAGTCTCGTTGTTGCCGGTGTTGATCAGCATATTTCTTCTGTCGATCCTGAGCCGTCACTAGCCTCGCTCGAATAGTTTTGATCACATCCGCAGTCTGCTGTACCAATTCTGGCCCTAGCAGTTGACGTTCTCCTACTTCATCCCAACACAATGGCGTTCTGCATTTCCTTCCATATAAAGCTTCATAAGGTGGCATCCCGATGCTCGCATGGTAGCTATTGTTGTATGAAAATTCCACCAATGGTAGGTGATCATCCCAACTCCCTTTGAAATCCATCACACATGCTCTCAGCATGTCCTCTAACGTTTGAATAGTTCACTCACTCTGCCCATCTGTTTGTGGATGATATGCGGTGCTCAACCTCAGATGCGTTCCCATGCGTTCTTGAAAACTTCTCCAGAAGTTCGCTGTGAACCGCGGATCGCGATCTGAAACAATTGAAACTGGTACACCGTGTCTGGAAACGATCTCTTTGATATAAAGTTTAGCCAACTGATCCAAGGTATATCTGATCTTGATTGGCAAAAAATGCGCTGACTTGGTCAATCGGTCGACGATCACCCACACGGCATCGTAACCCTTCTGCGTAGTTGGAAGTCCTACGACAAAATCCATCGTGATATTCTCCCACTTCCATTCTGGAATTTCTAACGGTTGAAGTAACCCGCTCGGTTTCTGATGTTCTGCCTTGACCCGCTGGCACGTTAAACACTTGCTGACGCACTCTGCGACTTCTCTTTTCATATTGGGCCACCAATAATGTTGACGAAGATCTTGATACATTTTTGTGCTTCCCGGATGGATTGAGTAACTTGAACTATGAGCTTCCTGCAAGATTTCTTCCTTTAACTCAGATAACGCTGGCACCCAAATTCTATCCTCAAATTTTAACAGACCATCACCACCCATGTTGAATTTAAGCTTCTCTCCGTCGGAAATTCTTTTCTTCATTTTCTCACATTCTTCACTATCGCCTTGTGCTTCCTTGATCTTGTCCAATAGAGTTGGACGAACCTCCACAGCGAACAATTTCCCATCTGGCTCTCTCGGCCTCTTTATCTCTAGCTCTAAACTGGCCATCTCCTTTATTAACTCCTCCTGAGCTGTTAGCATTGCCAATCTACCACTGCCTTTTCTGCTTAACGCATCCGCTACCACGTTCGCTTTCCCCGGATGATACAAAATATCGCAATCGTAATCCTTTATTAGCTCCAACCATCTCCTCTGCCTCATATTTAACTCCTTTTGCGTGAAAATATACTTCAGACTTTTATGGTCCGTGTATATTTCACACTTCACACCATATAAATAGTGCCTCCAGATCTTGAGGGCAAATACTACCGCTGCCAACTCCAGGTCATGGGTAGGATATCCCTTCTCATAATCTTTCAACTGGCGCGATGCGTACGCAATGACTTTACCATGTTGCATAAGTACACAGCCAAGCCCCTTGTGTGACGCATCACTGAAAATCACGAAGTCACCTGTATCGTCTGGTAATGACAACACCGGTGCCTCACTCAATCTCTTCTTGAGTTCTCAAAAACTCTCTTCACACTTCTCAGTCCAGACAAACTTCACCGACTTCTTCGTTAAATTCGTCAATGTTCCTGCTATCTTCGAAAAATCTTGAATGAATCGCCTGTAGTAGCCCGCTAATCCTAAGAAACTTCTTACCTCCGTTGGTGTCTTTGGTTGTTCCCAATTCTGAACCGCTTCCACCTTTGATGGATCCACAGAGATTCCGTTCTTGTCGATCACGTGACCCAGAAATTGAACTTTTTCTAACCAGAACTCGCACTTCGAAAATTTTGCGTATAATTTATCCCTTCTCAACGCCTCCAATACCAACCTTAAATGTTCAGCATGATCTTCCTGAGTCCTAGAATAGATTAGGATATCATCTATGAACACAACTACGAATTTATCTAAGTACTGTTTGAATACCCGATTCATCATGTCCATAAATGTTGCTGGCGCGTTTGTTAACCCGAACGACATTACCAGAAACTCATAGTGACCATAACGAGTTTTGAACGCTGTCTTAGGTACATCCTCCTTTCTCACCTTCAACTGGTGATACCCCGTCCTCAAATCGATTTTGGAAAAATATTTCGCTCCCTTCAACTGATCAAACAGGTCATCTATCCTAGGTAACGGGTATTTGTTCTTGATCGTCACCTTGTTTAGCTCTCGATAATCGATGCACAGTCTCATCGACCCGTCCTTCTTCTTTACAAACAACACTGGTGCTCCCCAAGGAGACACACTCGGTTGAATATACTTCCTATCTAACAATTCCTGCAACTGTACCATCAGCTCCTTCATCTCTGTCGGTGCCATTCTGTACGGGGCTTTCGAGATTGGCGCCGTTCCCGGTACTAAATCTATAACGAATTCGACCTCTCTATCCGGCGGAAGACCTGGCAATTCTTCTGGGAATACATCCGGAAATTCATTCACTACTAGTATTAGTCCCATTTCTAACCCTACTTTCTGAGTATCGACGATATGGGCCAAATAACCTACACATCCCTTTTTTAGTAACTTCCTCGCTTGCATCATCGTCAGACAACTCGAGAGTCTTGGCGACCTACTCCCATAGAACACTACCTTCGACTGCTCGGGAGTCTTAAGGTTTATACACTTTTTCTGGCAATCTATCATCGCTCCATGGTTAAATAACCAATCCATCCCTAGAATTACATCAAATTCTCCTAATTGAATTGGGATTAAGTCCACAGGTAACTTATATCCCCTGATATCTACAACGCAATTCCTATGGACATGATTAACGGGAATGACTTCCTTATTAGCAACTTCTATGTTCATAGGATATTCTAATTCTTCCTGAGGTAAGTTTAGTCGTTGGGAGAATTCATGCGGAACGAAGGAACAAGTAGCACCCGAATCAAATAATATGTAAGCAGATATATCATTGATCGGAATGATACCTGAAACCACGTCCCTGGATGCAACCGCATCCTGAACCGTCATGTTGAAAGTCCTTGCTATTGGTCGATTCTGAGTTGGTGGTCCACCAATTGTGAGAGTTCCACCGCTTGGTCCCCTCCCTCCATTTCCTCCTGCTGAGTTTTTCTTTGGGCAGCTCCTCGCCTGATGATCTAATGCTCCACAGTTGAAACATCCATTTCTCTTCGGTGCAGAGCAGTTGGGAGAGATGTGCCCCTCCTGCCCGCAATTGAAACAGACATTCTTCCCTTTTAGACATGCCCCCGAGTGATTCCTTCCACACTCCTTGCATGCCTCAGTCCTCTTTTTTGCTTCCCCTGATTTGCCCCTAGGGTTTCCCGAGTTGACATTATTGTTGTTGTTGTTATTGATGTTACTGTTCCACTTCCTCTTATTTGCACCGTTGCTGCTGCTGCCTTCTCCACGGTTTCCTCCTTCAGTCTTCTTCTTTTTCTCCTTGTTGAACTTTCATTAGGGCTTCACTTCCGCCCTAAGCGATTATAGCTTTCTCCAGGAGAGTCGCGAAACTGTTCGTCTGCAGCACTGAAAGTCTGCTGTATAGCCATGGTTTGAGGCCTTGCTCAAACCTCCTCGTCTTCCTCTCCTCAGTGTTGACCTGATGAGGTGCGAACCTCGCTAGCTCGTTAAACTTTGCAGCGTACTGCGGTACCGTCATATCTTCTTGTTTCAGCTCCAGGAATCGCATCTCCATGCGACTCTGCATACTAACAGGAAAATAGTTCTCAAAAAAAATTTTCTTGAACCCTTCCCAAGGTATCACACCTTCTCCAGCTCGGGTCTGATTTGCCTCCCACCAGTAGTTGGCTTCACCTTTCAGCATATACGTGGCGAAGATAGTTTTCTGGTCGTCTCCTACCCGGGCGATAGCGAATGCCTTTTCGATTTCCTTAACCCAAGTTTGGGCTTCGATGGGTTCAGTAGTTCCTTTGAACTCAGGTGGTCCCGCGCTTTTGAAGTCTTTAAAGTGTGCCACAGGGGCCACTGGAGGGTTATTGACATTCGGGGTTCGATTTTGAAGTTCCCCCACTAACATGTCTACAAACTGCTGCATAGGGTTCGGTGGATCCCCAGCATTACCGTCTGACCCCTCGGGTGCTTGGTGATGTCTTCCTCTAGCCATCTATCTGTTCAAAATGAACTTAATATTATTCTCTCATAATTTACTCTACAATATATAAAATTCGTAAAAACTGAATCATCACATCATATACTTAAATAAAAACATATTTATTTATAAACATAATACTCAAAGTATTTCATCGTTTTATGGCATTACACCATTTACATCACGTGGCATCAATCACTTGGTAAAAACAGAAACCAAGCTTTTTATTACATAGATAAGCATTTTATTTACTACTAGGAAAAAGTTTATCATAATAACTAAAGACCCCGCCTAATGGCGTCCTCATGCTCCTCATCCGCTATCTCTTTCACCATCTCTCGGCTTATAACCCGGCCAGACCGGCGCTCCTCACGTGGAAAGTGACGCATCCTATGCTGGAACCTTCCATGTGCCGACTTAAACACGTATTTCATCTTGTCTATCTTAACTTTCTTGTCTCTAACTTCTCCCTCCAACTCTTTGGTTAACTTCTCAGCCCTAACACGGTCTCTTCTCTCATCTCCCCAGAAAGTTGTAATAATCTGTTTGTCAAGTTGGAGACTCTGAATCCTCGACTCCAACCCATTAATGGTATGTCCCAAGTGGGTTCTGATAGCATCCCTCTCATCCTTCAACCTAACCGACTTCTGGCCTTCAACCCGCAGCTTGTCAGCCAGATCCCCATTCCTAATTACCAAGTGGTTCACCAATGCTCCCAGCAAAGCTGCAGCTTGTTGTTCCCCCTGGTACAGCTCTTCTAACTCGTGGACCTTGTCGTCCAGTTCGACGATCCTGTCCATCAACTCATCCAGCATAGTGTCTTCAGGTACCTCCTCGGGGTCCTCTTCCTCTTCCGGATACTCCTCCAGGTCTGACTCAGCTGCTGCCTCAGCTATAGGCTCAGGTACAGCTGTCACTAACTGCTCACTTACTACATGAATATCTCTAACTTCCTCTTCTCCTGACATCCTATAATCAAAACACAAAGCAACTCAATTAGAAAAATAGATATTGATTTTGTTTTTAGAAAATAGATTTGACACTACACGTATAACTCTATGTGAGTTCATCTCCCTATCATCTCCACTAACTCTCTCTAAGGTTATAGCCCAAGGTTCCCCACCTAAGGTTTATAACCTAAGGCTCTGATACCAACCTGTGACGCCCCCAAATCCGTGTAACATCGATTACAGGGCATGGTGCTCACGATAACATACCTCATCATCTATTTAAGTAACTCTAATAATAATAATAATAATAATAATATTAACTATTACATACTTATTCAAAATAAAGTCCCAAGTCTTTACAACCTTTAATAAACTGAAACTTAAACTTAGCGTTTATCGCTACATCACATCATATGCAAAAATATAATTATTACATAAATAACTCTCATCATTTCATCTTAGACTTTCCTTTGTCCTTGCCCGAGCCCTCAGCGTTATCAGCCTTAACTGAAAAGTTTAAGCAAGAATGAGCACAAATTGCCCAGCAAGTATATAGAGTAGTTTGAGAACATACATCAGAAGTAGAAGCATTAGTATGAATATTTCTCAATGGTTGAATTAAATATCAAGAGATAAACTGGAATAACAAGATAAGAGTTCTGGAATTCTCAACAACATACTGAGGGGTGTTAGATACCCTGAACATTACTTTGTTTCATCAAAAACCATCAGACGGTTTAACAATCAAATAGATTGTAAACGGTCTCTGCAAGTACTCCAGGTGATCAGCCTATCGTACCCTACATTGTGCACAAGTATAAAGTTTAAACGCATAAGCGTAAATGGGACTATATGCCCGACATCAGTTGCCCCGTTATTCGGGTTGTTCATCTTAGTATTCATGCGGGACCTCACCAAAGCAATTTGGATTGGTAAACATTCAATAGCTTCAAAGGATTTGAATTTTTCAAACAATATACTATTTTTGCATCAATAACATCTAACTGAAACGAAAGCTAGAAAGCATGCTTGAATATAGTTCATCAAGGGTATACAAACTTTAAAGTATAGCAGTCACAATAGGAACTGAATCATCAATAACATTTTGCATCACAATTGAAGTTATAGAACTTTACAATAAAGAAGCTTGCACGAATGATTAATTAATCACAAGCCCAAACTTACCCTCGCTGCAATCAACTGAATAAGAGTTGAAAAAATTTATAATGAAAAATAGGGTAAGAAACTTGCCTGATGAGCCTGCTACAATACACGCTAGTAATTAACCTTCACGTAACCTAATTACATGTGTCTCGTTAATCACCATTCATACACAATCTAGTTTGAAGTATAAGGGTCTCCTATAGATATACTATAAACATCATAAAAAGATATATTTAGAAAATATATGCCACCCATTTTAGACATCATAGGCAGCCCAAAATAGAAATTAAAAATGCCCAAACATAACAGTTTTTACATTTTTTTCAGCTTTACCATATCTCGCTAAAACAGGCATAACTAATTCGTTTTAAAACATTTTTGAGCGATTCTTGCGCCCACGCGAAGCTAACTTCTGGGGCTACAACTTTCGTTCATGGACCATCTTCAAATTCCAAGCACAAAATTCCAGAAAATCTGTGCAAGAGGACTGCACCGAATTTGCTGGACAGATTTGACACAACTACTTTGAAAAGTCATAACTCCTTGCTCCGAAGTCGGAATTAGTCCGTTCCGGAGTCTATGGAAAGCTTATTCAGTGTACTATAATAATCCAAAAGCCCATAATTTTCTAAAAACTGTAGCTAGTACCGAATTTTATCTTTAGGGTCAGCAGTTCACAGTTTTGTTTTTCTTTTCGGTTTCTAACATGTTTGCTTATGATTTTCATATCTCACTCAAAATAGCTTCGATCCGAACGAAATTTGGATATGTTATACCACATGCTACATACTATTTTAAAAAATTATTACATGCCCCAAATGGATTATCTAAGACATGATTTCGAGTGACCAAAAATCCAAAAAAAAATCATGCAAACTAGTTTAACCCAACTTTTGAGAAAATCATGATTTTGATTCTAGCATGCATGGGTTTGATTCCTATTATCTAGACCACTTCTAATAACATATAAATACATGTTACAACCATTCAATTCTCTAACTTTTCATGTTTTCGTCAAATTAGCATCTAGGAGGCATTTTATCAATTAGCTAGCATACATGACATTATTTCTTGATTCTATACGAATTAGTAACATGTTTATACCAGAATTTTCCTTCCTTAACCGCCACATAGTAGAATCATACCTAAACATGGCATTACAAACAAGACAAACCAATAACCATACTAATTCATGCATTTTCTCCACCATTTTACTTAGGAACATAGAAAATAGCTTGAATGCTTACCTTATGGACGAATTCCTCTTGTTTTGATCGCTTCTAATGCTTCTTCTTGATTGCTAGACTCTCCCAAAATCTCCAGAACCCGTTGCTCCCAAGCTCTCACTCACAATTCTCTCTTTTCTTTCTCTTTTGCTCTCTTGGTTAGAATATAGATGTGAAAGAGGAGAATGGGTTTAGATGTAATGTACATATATATGGTGTATTCAACTAAACTCTCTAGTCCCTTGTAACTCCCCCATGATTAGATATCATTACACTCCCCATTCATTAGTCTAATTATGGGTATAAGTTACAAAAATGAAAGGTTGTGGTGTTATAAAGAAAATAAACTCCCTCCCTCCTTACTACCATAATATATACGAATATGCTCCTTTTATTATCCCAATTTGATGGTCACGTGGACCCCCCCCCCCCCAGCTGCTGCACTTGAGTTTAAAATATTATAATAATCATTTAATCAATTAACAAGTCATTTTGACCATTTTGCCCTCCGTAGTCGAACGTGTCGATACTCATATCGATTCCTACTAAAGTTGACGTCCCGGACGTCATGGAACTATCCGTTTTGTCAAATTCAACTTTAAAATTCATATTTCACTTTTCCCCCGAAAAGGTCAACCAGTTGACTTTGACCAAAAAGTCAACCGTGACGCATTTTCGTGGTTACAGTCTATCTTGACTAATTTTGACGTTTTGGACTCAAATACGCTGTCCGTGTCACTAAATTCCGCTCCAAACTCAAAGTCATGTTTTAAAGTCATCCCACAAAATTAATAGCATTAATTCCATTCTTACCCATTTTAAATAGTTGAATTATACGGAACCAACCATTCAAACACATCTCATCACATAACATATAAGTAAACATAGATACAAGTAGTAAATAATTATCACATAAGAATTTCACATAAGTTCGTTTATTAAAATTGTTAAATTACATAGAAAATCTCGGTTATTACAAACTCATGAATAGTAACTCATGAATAGTAATTCCGACATAAAAAAGTTCCAAAATTGATAAACATTTCCAACCAATATTTCAGAATAATGATATTGAAGAAATAATATCATTTTCGAATAAAATAACATCCCTTACCTCAGAAAGAACAGTACTTCAGACTGGAATACTGGATATAGTGCTGAAAGAACTTGCACCGTATAGCAATACTCAAAATACTAAAATACTCACAAATACGCTCGATATTATAGAGAGAGAAATATTTAGTTTCTGGTGTGATTTTTAATTCTAACCTAAGCACCCTATTTATAGAAAAATGCTTAGAATACCAAACCAGAAAATTTAATATAATATTAATATTTATATTATAAATTCTCTACGCACACTTAGCATCTGAAATCAGCCACCTAATCACATGTTAAATGAGTCCCAATAATGTAAAAAACGTTTTTCTTAATATAATTATTTAAAACTTCTAAAAATCAATTATTTTGTAACCTCGGAACTTTAATAATTCATAATAAATAGCACTTTTATCAGAAAATTTGAATCTCGCAACTTTTTATAGGAAATTCAATTCTCTACAACTTTGCAGAAGAAAGTTTTTTCAAATTCCAAACAAAAATTGACCGAAATCCATAAACGGACAATTTTACAAGCTTTAATCAAATTTCAGTCAAGAAAATATACTTATATATCTCATATTCATTGTAAAAATATTATTATTATTATATTATAATAATATAATAAAATATTATTTTATCAGAAAAGATAAAATATCGATTTTCAACAATTGTCACTTTAAAATTTTCTCCATCTATATCCACATAAAATCAATATTTTCATCATCATATAAATCAATAATTAATTATTCATAAATAATATTACAGAATCACAGTACTGGCACCCAGGCCGTTCCCAAGAAAGAGGGGGCTTTCCAATAAGAATTTCTCCTTACTGGCGTGCAATTAGGTGACTAAACCTCTCCTTAGACAAAACTTTCTAGACATTGCCAATAATATTTTCTAATAATATTATTCAGATAATATGAATTATTGCTTCGATAATGGAAAATAATGTGTAGTGACAATTATTGAAACAACAATAATATAAAATATCAACGCAACAATTATTGAATCAATAAAATAAAATACTGAACAGTAACTACTGTAACAATTATTGAGTAGTGCCTTCTTACGTAAGAATCAATAATTGGTGCAATACCGTGTGCTACTGTGCAACAACGCGTATTAATGTATTTTAACCACCAGGTATTCCAATAGTGTTAACGGTAACAACTACGCCGTTATTTATAAACAACTTATACTTGTCGTTTTCTCCATCTAATCGATTTCCGTTATGGGGCCCACACAAGGCTGCGCCGTCGTACGAATATTCCCCGACAGAAAGAATATTCCACGACCAAACGAATATTCTCCGACAACAATGAGTATTTTATAACCACTTGCTTATTTGAAATATTGGCGAATTTTACCCATAACTAACCACATTAATCAAATCAACCCTTACTATTTCAAAATGATAAATAGAGAAAATTAAATTTCAATTATTAATAATTTGGGGTCTTACATGAATACTCACCCTTGCTTGAAATTATATATTTTCATCAGAAGCAGATCGAACTGAAGATTCGGGTAAAGACAAAGAAAGGAAAAAGCAACGAATAAAAGAATGATTACTAAATGTAATAGTTAAATATATTGTATGGTTTTATATATATTATGTACAAAAAACATATAATAAGAATTTATGGTCTTAGAGCCTAGGAGTTGTAAGAATACGTTTGTAATAGTTAATAATTGCATTCACGTTAGTAATGTTACACATGTGAATACATGTGATTGTACGAAAATATAAGTGATGTTAGTACCGTGGAGCACCATATCCATAGTTTAAAGGTACTCAGATTTTTAGGCGTCACAGAAATAGCCTACGATCACATTTGCTTCGTGAGTGAAATCGCATTCGAGCGGTTTCATTCATTCCTCGTCAACAAAAACTTAATCAAGGAAAGTGGCCTATTCACAATCGAGTGTAATGAATGGGGAATACGTGCAACCATAGAGGAGTGTGGATGGGGAGTTCTAACAACGTAACCTAAGGCAACTATGGTGTCAATTGTATATATTTATGTTAATATAGTGGAGGCGAGGAACAATGTAGCCATCGTACGTGGCAGATTGGTACCATTTGATAGCATGGCTATCAATGCTTATTACCGGTTGGGAGTTGTCGTTAACACTCCAAAATTAATACCTTACTTTTACGCTACTAACACAAGAATGAGTATAGCAATAAGCAATGATCGATCCCACAGAGAGTGATATATTTTATATTTATCTATTGTTCCTAATAAAAATTGGGGTTTTGAGTTTTATAACTAAACTAATGAAAGTAATTGATAAAATTAATCAATGAGTTAAAGCTTTAGTTCTTTAGTTCAGTATCGTCTTTTCGCAATTAGGAAATAATCAAGTTAAAAAATATTTATCCTTCAATGAAATTAATAAGCCTAGATAACTGTAATCGCTAATTATCCAAAATTCTCCTTAAGTTTTAAATCTAATGTGACAATCACCCCAATAAACCCTAGCTATCATATGACCTAGCACTATTCCAAGCACAATCGCACAATCATGGATTATTTAACTTGCCTTCTGATAATCTTAGCAATACTCAAAAGTTTATCCACTATCATGCATCACTAATTGGTACTTATGATCAGATATAATATTGTTTTCTTAATATCATATCTTAATCTAGCATATGATATTAATCAGATTAATCTAACTGGCCAAATCAAATCAATCGGATAAAATAAAATGCAATTAATTAAAACAGATTATCAGAATAAATCTCATGTAAGAAGAAATAAATAAAGTAAACTTGATCAAACAATTAATTATAAAGAAGGTTCAACATAACTGAAATAGAAAATTTAGCTTGACATGCCTTCAATATTCCAAAACTAGGGTTTGAAATCTAATGTAGATCCTCCAAATGTCTAACTAAAAACATATATTCATATATCCTACAATAAAGTCCTAAGTCTCTAAGAAATAACAATCCAAATCCGAGAAAAATTCCATAAGTTTCCTGGCCTAAAAGCTTTCCTTATTTTTAAATTCCCAATGAACTCGCTAGGACGAGTTTAATTAAACTAGGGAGCTCGTTAGAGTGAGCTCGGGCAGAGAGGTCTTGGCTGGGGCGAGCTGGAGCAGGCTGGGGGCGAAGATGTACAAAGAAGAGCTCACCGAGGCGAGCTCATTGGACTTTGTTGGGCTCGTTGGGGCGAGTTCATGAATTTATGAAATTTTCTTCCTTTTTCCTCTTTTCAGCTCCAATTCCTCCTGAAATCATCAAATACCTTAATTAGCTCATATACACATAAAACATGCAATAAAACTAAACATAAAGGAATCATAATCAATGAATATTATGCACTCATCACCAGTTGGCCCCAATCAAGAATGACGAATTCATGCAATACAAATAAGAAGATCTCGACTGGGATGAGGTTATCAAATGCTTATGCATGTCCGGTGTGTAATGGATTATGAAAGGCGAGGAGACGATATCCTTTTCTAAGAGTGAAATGAGCCAGTTTGGTAAGGCTTGGTTTTATTTTATTTGTACAAAATTCATGTCTTCTTCTTATGTTTCAGATGTTATAAAGTCCAAAGCTGTTCTTATAAGACCCCAAACTTTCATAAATAAAGATTAATTTTTCTCGAAATATATTTTTGAATATTATGGCGTGATTTTGATATAATGTAATAGTTGTGAGTAATATTTATAAATTTTGCAAAGTATGCAAGTTGTTATAAAATATTCGATTGATCGGGGAATATTCGTTTTAAACAGAAAATATTTGTACAACGGCACAATCATTGGTGATGACTGGTTTAATGCTTGTATATGGACTTATATTGAGAATGATATATTTGACATTGTCAGCGTCGATACCATTGTATAATATTTTCAAGGGATGAAGGCTAGACGAATGATTTGTAATGCTTATCTTAGTTGACTAAGTTGTTTGTAAAATATTTCAATTTATAATATCTTGTGGATTTTCATGTTAATAAATTTAGTATCTGTTTGGATTTTGGAGTCGCATTATAAGCAATTCAAAATTTTATTTATCGATTTATAAATTCAATTACTTCAGAGTTATCTGGTTGTACTTGATTAAATTAAAACCAAACTTAATAACTCTAATAAATGTTGCTAATGTTAGATCACTATTTTATTAAGTTTGAAAGTCTATTAAACTACCAGCGAGGCTGTAACGACTCCAAAATCAAGACCAACTTAATCCAATATTAGGACTAACTTAAGGGGGTGTATTCAATTAGGATTTTTAAAGACTTTTAAAGATTTTAAAAGTTTGGTTGTATTCAATCAAGATATTTAAAGAGTTTATAAAAATTTACTGGTATTTAATTACAACTTTTTTAATGTCTTTAAAAGTTAGGTGGCAGTGAATTAAGATTTTTACAAAGTCTATAAAAGTATTTTGGCATTCAAAAAGTCATAATTTTTTTAGATTTTTACCAAATGGTAGAGTTTGACAGGCTTTAAAAGAAAAATTATAACTATCAACTCATATCCAAAGTCTGACCTCATCTCTAAAGACTTCCAAATATTACACAAAGGTGAAAATTCGGATCGCCAGTAAAGAGGGAACCCAAAAATGCGCAGTGTAATATCCAGAAAAAAAAATAATAATAAAGAAATAAAATAAAAATAATAAATAACATTTAAATTTATATTTTAAATAATTTAATAGGACTTATTTTTATTGGGTCAAGCTAGTTATTTATTTTATATGGGCTAATAAGTATTAATATGTGAAGGATAAATTAATTTGGTAAAATTTGAACCTTAAAACTAATTAAATTTAATTTATATGTGGATAAAATTAAATCATATTATAATTAAGAGAATTAACAAGAAATATTAATAAGTAAACAAATAACTAAATACCTAATCTGTCTCGTGGTACATATAATCGAGAAAATAGGGAAAAGGCACAATAAATTGGTAAGGGAGAAAGCGGCAGTTCGAAAGCTTCCAATACAAAGACAAAAAAAAATTGTTTAATAAAGATGAGATAAAACCATGAAACTCTCAAATCAATTGTGAAGATTATGTATGCATATAAATTTAAAGCTTTTGTCTTATTATTAATTATAATGCATGATTTGGTAAAATGAGGAATTATATATATATATATATATCACACACACTCACACGAGTGGATTTTATTTTTTGCGAATGAAAAAAAATAAAATCATGAAACCAATAATTGAATGATCAGAAGCCATGTAATAAATATATTATAATATATATGTATTCTAATGCTTAGATAAAATAATACTGTCAAAACTTAAAATTTTTGTATAATATATTTTCTGAAAGTTGTTATCATAAGAAGTGAATTGTTATTTATAATATATGCACTAAAAAATATAATAAATAATTTAATTGTGTATCAAAATTTTAATCTTAAATCTAATAATATTTCAATTTTATATATTAGAAGTATACAAAAGTCTATCACAGTCTTGATAAAAAATTTATTAAAATATGTTACTTATTTCATGGAATCTATAAAAGTCATTTTAAAAAAGTCTTTAAAATCTTTAAAAGTCATTAAAATCCACAAATTCTACAAAAGTTTGTCACTTAAAAAAAATCTTTAAAAATTTTAATAGAATGCACCCCCCCTTAATCTCGACCTTGTTCGTTAGATACTATTTCGAATTAGTTGTACATCATGCTAAGATGAAATGAGGATAATTAAAACTTTTCTATTTTTCTATTATAATTAAGAGAATTTGTTTTATTAGTATTATTTATGTAATAAAACAGAAAAGCTTTTTATATAAAACAGAATACTTTTATAAAGTTATTCTATAAATAGAATAAATTACATTCTATTGTGCATAGCATTTTGCATAGTAAAATCTTTTTATATAAAACAGAAACTTTTATAAAGTTATTCTATAAATAGAATATATTATATTTTATTTAAAAGATTTTGCTTTAAATACGGACCGTCCGATTAAAAGTAAATCAATTTGGACCGTTCATGAATTAGTTACTATGCAGTCCATTCTTCTATAAATAGAAGCTCATTCCTTCATTATTTCTTACGAATTCACTGAAACTCTAGAGAGAAAAACTATAGAGAGAATTCTTCTTCTATAATTTTGAGCGTATTTCTTTAGAGTTTAAGAAAGCTTTGAGCATAGTACAAGTTTTCTTCGAGTATATCCTCGCCATACCAGTTGGAATACTCTTCTTTCAAAGGTAGGGGATATAATTGTCGTACTCGTAAAGGATATTATTATTATTATTATTATAGTAAGGGATATTATTTGTTGTACCTGTAAGGGATATTATTTCTTTTGTATTCATGAAGAGAACTTCTGTTATTCCATTTTTTATTATTATGTTGGAATAACCTGTATACGCGGGCTACCCTATACTTGGTGAAATTCATATGTTATTCCATTATTTATTATTCTATTGGAATATCTTGTTTGTGCGTTTTACACCTGACCTGGTTCCGTCTTTACTATTCTGCTGGAATATCTTGTCTGTGTGTTTTACGCCGGACCTGGTTCCGTCTTTACTATTCAGCTGGAATATCCTGTCTGTGCGTTTTACGCCTGACCTGGTTCCGTATTTATTATTCTGTTGGGATAACCTGTCTGTGCGGTCTCTATCGCATGCATGGTGAATCCTTCTGTTATTCCATTCTTTATTATTCTGTTGGAATAACTTGTCTATGTGGATTACCACATGCATGGTGAACGATCATTTGTATTTCATTCCTTGTTAAATTTTGGAAATGATCTGTTTACGTGGATTATGATGAAAGTCATAATAAAAGCATTGGACTAATGAAAATCATGGGTATATATGGTATTAGTAAGTGTTATGATGAGTTATGTTGGTTATTATGTGAAAACATGAAAGTTTCTTAGAAATCACAAAGGGTTGAAAAATTAGATTTTGGTAAAAAAGGAACATGAAATTCAATTAACTATATCTCCTATTATATTTTGAATTTTTGAGTGTGGTCAAGTTCTAGAGTTAGGTCTATGAGTTTTGTAACTTATCCAAGTGCAATCACTGAAAAAGGTGTTGTAGATTTTCGTGTGGACTGATTTTAGCGAAGTACGAAAAACTGCAAAATATGAAAAAAGTTGCTGCCACGATTTTAAAAGGGCTGTTTCGGCCACTTAATTTGTGAGAAAAATTTTGGCCTTTTGGGACATGAAAGTATATGGTATAAAGTATCTCCTGTCCAAAAATGAGCTCATTCCGACTTAAAATGAGCAAGTTATGACCAATTCAATATTTATGTTTTTCCGACGAAAAACGCTATAACTGGAGTTCTATAACTCTGATGACCATGAAATTTAAACTGAAAGTTCATGTTAACATGTGTAAGATCCTGCCAAGATTTGGGAATTTCTGAAGTTAGCCATGAGGTAGCTAATTTCTTAAGGAATTAATTAGAAATTAATTTTTGAAAAATAGTAAATTAATTTTAAAAATGTCAAGAAAAATATATGTTCAATATGGGACTATATTTTGCTAAATCCCTGAAAAGACTAAATTTTTGGGACTGATTTGGTATTTTTCATGAAAATAGTTTAGCTACGAACATATGAGTTAAATATGTTATGTGAAGTTGAAGAATTGATAAATAGGATTTTATGGCTTGGAAATCCTATATAAGGTATATGCAGATTTTTGATGAGTAATTTGATTATTGGTGATGAAATCTTATGAGTATGACATTTTTGAATGATTAAATACATTATTTAGAAAAGTGTAAACAATTAAATGTAATTGTTTATAAGTTTAAAAAGTGATTAAAATATTGTTATAGTATTAACAGTATTAGATTCTAATTTTCTTAAGTGATTGATAATGTCTATATAAATTTATAGTCTTTAATATTTATCCTTGATTTAGTTTAATATAATGCTTATAATATTGTCATCATCCTCATATTTATATTATATTGAAAGTCATCTGTGACCTGTAGTGCATAGATGGACTTGGTATGATTATGACCAGGGATTATTCGGTATAATCATGACCGTTATGTTGCAAATGATGTGAAAAAAATCCTCATTGGCCCGTAGTGCATTGATGGACAATTTTTGGTATGATTATGTCTATGGATTCTCTTCGGCCATGGGTGCAAAGATGAATTATTTTATAGCATGATCAGGACCGTTGATAAAAACACGATTATCTTTTGCCCGTAGTGCATGGATAATTTGTGGTTCTGATACTAATGAAAATGTCATCATTGGCCCGTAGTGCATTGATGGACAGATTTTGGTATGATTATGGCTATGGATTCTCTTCGGCCAAGGGTGCAAAGATGAATTGTTTTATGGCATGATCAGGACCGTTGATGAAAACACGATTATCTTTGGCCCATAGTGCATGGATAATTCGTGGTCGTGATACTAAAGAATATCATTGGCCTATAGTGCAGGGATGATTCGATGATGTTGATTATTTATTGAGCTGAGTCTGAACAATGAAATATTAATTCATGGATGTGATAATAATGAATATCTTTGGCCGTAGAGCAAAGAAGATTTAATAATTACGAGCATGAATTATGATTTGGTATAACCATGATTTTTTATGTTTCAGGTGAAGATATGTGATGAAAATTATTTTCGTCCTGGGTGCGAAAAGGAATTCAGAATCACAATTATGATTATGAGTTACTCATATGATTGTGGACAAGAATTGTTGATTGATGTTACAGGGATAAAACATTATTGGTGGACTTTTAACATGGAGAAGATAATAGACCTTATGGTTTATTTGACTCTTCTAATGGATTGCTCGTTCCTCTGTAACTATGGTTGAAAAGTTTTACCATCTACCATATGTTCTAAATCTCTGATTTATTATTGATGAAAGCTATTGATAATTTAATTATCTTTAGTCATGATATTCTTTACTGGGCTAGTTGTGCTCACCCTTTCTGCTTCACAATTCTTTTCAGGTAATAAGAGTGTTGATGTAAGAGTGTTGTCGGGTCGAGCGGGGATAACAGGAGAGTAGAACAGTGGTCTCTAGCTGTGGAGGTTCTCCCTAAACAATATAAAAAAGTGTGTTGTATTCTATACAACATTTAGTAGTTATATTTGGTGAATCAAATAGGGTGAGGTGAACCCAACTTTGGAAGGGTGTTTTGCCACTATCATACAAGATGTCTAATGACATACAACCTCGTGTTATCATAAGATAGGGTTGTGCGCATCCACTTGATGAGTATATCTACAGGCACTACCTATATGATCTTGGAGTTTATTTAAAATATAATATTCACTTGGAGACAGTGGAGATAGTAATATGTCAAGAGAAGACTCACCATTGGAAAGAAGATGATAGTAATCTTCTCGTTTTTCTTTGGGGTCTATTGGGTCAACCAAGGATAATTCTGTGGCCATATGATATCTATTATAACCTAGACGCATGGCCTCCCATGTACGAAGGTTTCCTTGAGTACTTCCCAAAGATTTCAATTTCTAAAACAGTCTTTGACTATACTTTTATGTAAAGTACCATTGTAAGATTGTGGTCGAGGCACAATGAGAGTTACATACATTTGTATTAAAACTCACAGTTAACTGTGGTCGTATTCTATACGACAGCTCAACAGTTGTATAAATGAAGTTGTATTTGAATTTTGTACCATGTATCTGTCGACTCAGAATGGGTGATGTATACCTAATTTTGGGGGTGTCACATTTGGTATCAGAGCTTAGGGATATGGTCGCTGGCGGATATAAGAGTCTAGAACTAGGAGGGCAGAGACGAGTTATATACTTCGCTAGTGTGTAACTTACCTAAGCTGAAATTATTTACTTGATAATTTGACAAATTGTGATATGTCAATTAACCTTTGTTTTGAAGATATATTCTAGAATGATATCTGAAATACAGGAGATGAGAAATGGAAAAATCATGATACAGAGGATATACCGGGAAGGTACAATCCAAAAAGAAAGCAAGGTATTCTCATATCTTCGAATATCAGGTACGTACATAAATTTCGAGGGCGGAATTTCATAAGGAGGGGAGATTGTGAGACCCCAAATTTTATGAATAAAGATTTAATTTTCTCAAAATATTTTTTTTAATATTATGGTGTGGATTTGATATAATGTTATAGTTGTGGGTAATATTTATAAATTTTGAAAAGTATGCAAGTTGTTATAAAATATTCGATTGGTCGGGGAATATTCTTTTTGTCGGGAAATATCCGTACGACGGCACAATCATTAGTGGACCCCACGACGAAAGCATTGTCGTATTTAAAAAACGACAAAATTATCTTTTTATAAAATAACGGCGGAAGTGTTACCGATAAAACCGTTAAACTGCCCGATAGTAAAAGTACAGTAATACGCGTGGTTGCATAGTAACACATGGTGTTGGTTATTAATTCTTACGTGATAAGTCACTCAGTTTTGTTTTATTAGTATTATTTATGTAATAAAACAGAAAAACTTTTTATATAAAACAGAATACTTTTATAAAGTTATTCTATAAATAGAATATATTATATTCTATTGTGCATACTGTTTTGAATAGTAAAATATTTTTATATAAAATAGAATACTTTTATAAAGTTATTCTATAAATAGAATATATTATATTTTATTATGCATAGTGTTGCATAGTGCCTTCATTGTATTTTGCATAGTAAAATCTTTTTATATAAAACATAATACTTTTATAAAGTTATTCGTTTTATTAGATTATAAATAGAATATATTATATTTTATTTAAAAGATTTTACTTTAAATACAGACCGTTCGATTAAAAGTAAATCAATCTGGAGCGTTCATGAATTAGTTAGTATGCAGTCCATTCTTCTATAAATAGAAGCTCATTCCTTCATTATTTCTTACAAATTCACTAAAACTCTAGAGAGAGAAACTATAGAGAGAATTATTCTTCTATAATCTTGAGCGTATTTCTTTAGAGTTTAAGAAAGCTTTGAGCATAGTACAAGTTTTCTTCGAGTATATCCTCGCCCTACCAGTCGGAATACTCTTCTTTCAAAGGTAGGGGATATAATTATCGTACTCGTAAAGGATATTATTATTATTATTATAGTAAGGGATATTATTTGTTGTACCTGTAAGGGGTATTATTTATTTTGTATTCATGAAGGGAACTTCTGATATTCTATTTTTTATTATTCTGTTGGAATAACCTGTATACGCGGGCTATCCTATACTTGGTGAAATTCTTTTGTTATTCCATTATTTATTATTCTGTTGGAATATCCTATCTGTATGTTTTACGCCGGACCTGGTTTCGTCTTTACTATTCTACTGGAATATCTTGTCTGTGCGTTTTACGCCGGACATAGTTCTGTCTTAACTATTCTGCTGGAATATCCTGTCTGTGCGTTTTACGCCGGACCTGGTTCCGTATTTATTATTCTGTTTGGAATAACATGTCTGTGTGGTCTCTATCGCATGTGTGACGCCCCTTAATCCGGGTCTCTTTCAACCCGACAGATGGTGCTCCACGGTGCTACAGTTCACACAAACATTCAATTGAAAAAGCCTCAAAAGAACGAATCTGTCTTATATATATTCCAAAACAATACTACCATTCCCCAGGTTCTTTATAACAGTTACATTTGTTTTTGTCATAATATCAAATATTATCATTACAAACCTATACTATTACAGAGGTACGCTACAAGTTCATTTTAGCCTTCACTTTATCCTTGTCGAATCCTTCGGTCATATCGTCTAAGCTGCAATCATATGGTTCAAGCAAGTGTGAACACAACAAGCTCTGCAAGTACAACAATTTCATTTTTAAAAGCATTCTTGAAACATAGGAATCGTATATCTTCAATAACTGGATGATAGTTACGAAGTACTATCAATAACTTAAAATAGCGTTTCTTTTCCTTCCAAAATATTTTACAATAACAATATTCAGTAATACATCAATTCTGGTGCAAGACGTGAACGTCTCATAGTTCCTTTGAAAAGGACAACCCGACACGAAGTCCGTAAGTCCGGCATATCTTACGAGCACTTCTATGTGATCAGCCTATAGTACTCTATGTTGATCAACACTATATCTATTAAACATGTGTACGTTTAAGTTGTGGCAACCTCACGTGCCCATCGAATAATCGATGAAAATACATTTGTTTATTCATATTTAGGCTTACCTTGAATCTGTACCAATTAGTTGGCGTAGGATAGCGTTAACAATTCTATATTGAAAGACTTGTAAACAGTTCAATCAATCTATCAAGATTAGTCTAGCCGAGCTAAAACTGGCATCGACTCTTTCTTCAAAACCATACATGCATCTCATAATGTGAATCATTTGAAAACCTGGCTAACACGATGGTTAGACAAACGTTTAAGAAAAACTTGCCTTCAGCGTCTGCTACTGAATAATTACGTTTACTTTGAGTCTTTACAGTCTCTACAACACAAAATCACATAACATACCACATTAGGTCATGAATGAACATACTTGATTCCTAAAGAATCTTACCCTTCTTCTCAATCTAATCCCGTATTAGATTTGTTATTTATTGGTTCCGGCTTTCCGTAATTCTTTTACATCGTCCTTACCAACTTCGTTCTCTTATAACACTTAAGTGAAATTATTTCATTAATACAACTCGGTTCGAGTTAATCATCTTTCCTTATGGCTTATTAACATCCGTACGTTATTAATCAAAACTCGATCATCATTGGTTATGTATACTTATTACGTATAGTTCACGTTCATCTTTAATTGACTTTCTTTAACCCTAAGTGATCATACTTGGGGTTTAATTATAACTTAATAATGTTTGATTAAGTCCCTTGGTTCGTTACTAACCAATTTCCCTTCATATCCTACTTGTAAACATTTTTCATTGTCGAAGTTTTAGGGTTGGCGTTGCGGCGTCGGCTATTGCACTCTGTGCCGCGCTGCGGTGTCGCCTATTAGGGCTTGGAGACCGGACTCGGCGCTGCGGCATGAGTCCATGTGTTAAAGGTCGCGCTGCGGCGTGAGTCTTCAGAAGCTGAAGCTCACTTTGGCACCGCGGTTTGACTTTATTTGCCTTGACTAGCGCCGCGGCGCCAGTACTCAAGTCCAGAAAATTTTTAACAGATTTTCTTTTAGATGAGATTCTCGGGTTCGTAACTTCTTCGTTATAAGTCCGAATTGGCTCGTTCAAGAGCCTACGGTTCACAAATCACGTACTCTACATATTGATTCAAGAATTTTATATGTTCGACTTCGTTTGCTAAAAATTCACCTATTAGTCCATTTTTAACAAAAACGATAAACGCTCGTTTCTTCGTTCTAAGTTGGAATCCGGCCATTTTCGAGTCCGCAACTCTATAATTCAAAATAAGACTTGTCTCCATTGGAAACCAACGTTTCCAAGCTCAAACACAAAATACAACTTCCATTCCGAGAATTTCACGAATTCGACGATTGTCGTCTAATCGTGTGAATTCCGGTGAAGCTCCGTTACTTGAGATTTTTAAACCGTTTCAATTGGATTCAACCCGTTATACTAATATCTTAACATACAGACTTCATTAACTTATTTTCATGATAAGTTATTACCTATTCTTGATGATTTTGCAACTTATTAAAGTATAAAATACTTAAATTTCCATTTCATGACTTATGTCTTATTTTCATATGACTTATTAATGAGTTAAGTTCTTTAATCATTATTCTTACATCTTATTAATCATACTAATTTTATTAATGTAAACATGTTACAAATTCTAACAAATTCTTATACTTTCATTATAAGTTCATAACTTATTTACGAATGAATTTCTTATTCATGACTTATCCGGCTTATTAAGACTTCAGCACTTTGATTCCAATCTCTTCTTAGCATTCTTATTATACCAATACCCCCACCTCTATCAATGGAAGAGAGAAAGAAACATGGTTTAAGATCACTTACTTTTGAATAACACTTGGTAAATATTTAATCTCCTTCTTGATTCTTGGACTTCAAAGGTTAACTTGCTAGCTTATTCTCACTTACTCTATCGAACCAATAAACTATAAGTTATTGGTGGAAAAAAATCTAATAATAGAAGTCTAACTTTATAAGTGCTTATTCTCTCAACCAAATAAGCTCTCAACTTATGTGTTTATTGGATGAAAAACTAACAACCAACAAATGAAAACAAAGCTTGCTATTTATAGGATTTCTAAGGTTAGGGTAATATAGTCATTAAGTCATTCCACCTCCTTACTATTCATTACTTAGGCATTAAGTTAACTTGCTCTCCAAATAAAATACTTGTCCATCACAACACTTAGCCCTTAAGTCTCTTTGTCATTGAGTCTACTTGCTCACCACAACACTTGGTCACCACACTTACTTAACCTCTAAATTTACTTGTTCATCACCTTGGATCATCCATGGGTTGCTCCATGGTTCTTACCCATTGGATACTTACTTGGGCTTAGGTTAATTAAAGTAACTTCTACTTAATTATTTGGGCTTGCACATTATTTTACTTTGGGCTTGTAATTAAACAATCATTGGGCTTGTTTATATAAACTCACATTGGACTTAACCATCCAATACTTGGGCTCACATAATACTTAACAAATTCTACCAATTCCTTTCTTTTGGCTAAAAGCCTTATAACATATATTATACGTATTAATCTCGTATTTTAACTCGTATACTATTCATCATATACGATATGCTATCATTCATACACATTCGTATAATACTTCTTATCATACTCATATTCATTAATTCTTATAATACTTAAGTATTATACGATCATTGTTTTAATTCATTACTCGTCGTACATTTTCTTCTCGTAAAGTCACTTTCCCTAAGCGTTAGGCTTTAAGTCCACAGGCAAAATATTACGTTTTCCATAACTAAAATATTATTGGATATTCCGTCTCACATCGATATTCTATCGTTACATATTTCTCGGAAGTTCAAAAATAATTCTCGAGCAGAAATGCGTGAATAGTGTTTTTCAAAAAATTTCTCAGAAAGCTTTTATTTTCGTCTTGAAAATTCAAATACTTTAATTCTACCACGTAGCCAAAATCCTACAATGTTCTGACATTTCTAGGTCAGA
Organism: Panax japonicus; assembly: GCA_020205505.1. Classification (NCBI taxonomy): domain Eukaryota; kingdom Viridiplantae; phylum Streptophyta; class Magnoliopsida; order Apiales; family Araliaceae; genus Panax; species Panax japonicus. The sequence continues at coordinate 44,403,637 of CM035105.1, read as the reverse complement.
GAACGACGTTCGATTAGCTTGCTCCATAAATAATCAATTAAATTCATTTAATAAAAATAAAAATTTAATTCTCAAAAATTTGATTTTCTCGGGTGTTACATTATTCCCTCCTTATAAGGATTCTGTCCCCAGAATCTCGCTAATAATACCTACACCACAGAGGATAATTTTTTTTTATTTTAATCTCGAGTTCCCACAATGCTTCTTCGACATTGGGGTTCTTCCATTTCACCTTCATCGAAGGTATTATCTTTTCACACATGACTTATCACTTCCTGTTAACAATTTGAGTTGGAAGTTAAACACTTACTAACACATTTCTCTATCTTTATATCATCTCAGTTATCCTTTTAACTCGAACTTATATGGAACTCAAATTCCTCCCTCAAAATAAGACTATACTTAGTCTTCTACTTATCCTGCATAAACTTTCTCATTCACTTGTACTCCTCGTTACCTATTTGTACTTAATTGACTCGGTCCATTATTGTGGATTGAGTCTATGTTTTGAATAACATTTCTATCATTTCATTCTGTAATTTAAATTCTAACTCCACTCCCGCCATCTCCGTTATTAACTTTATCTGAATCGTTAATATCGATAGTTTTCCTTACCCTTCCTACTTAACGCGTTGGCTTCTACGTTTACCTCCCTTGAATGATATAAGATATCCCAGTCCTCTCTCTACTGCATATTCAACTCCTTCTGTATGGAGATATATCTCAGACTCTTAGAGTCCTTGTATATCTCACTTTTCTCCCCGTATAATTACTTTCTTCAGATTTTTAATTCAAAAACTACAACTGCCAATTCTAGATCATAAGTAGGATAGAACTCCTCATAATCCTCTAACTGGCGCGATGCATACACAATGACATTTTCATGCTATAAGAGCACACAATCATGTCATCTATGCGAACATCGAGATACACTACAAAATTCCCCGTATCATCTAATAAAGACAATACAGGTGCCACAATTAACCTTTTTCTTAAATCCTGTGACGCTAATGGTACCTCCTCTTTCTTTCTTACTTCCAACCGACTATACCCCGTACACAAATCTATCTTTGGAAAAATTCTTTACTCCTCTCAACTAACCAAATAGATCATCGATCCTGGGCTATGGGTATTTATTATTAACGGCTAACTTATTCCTCCTATGATAGTCGATACGCAACTGTAACGACTCCTCCACTTCCTTAACACTAACCTAACTTGCGTCATGGTTCGACAATAAGAATGTCGCGGTATTTTATTACTGTAAATTTACTACCTTAGATTTTCTGAGAAAACTAAAGGTTCACACTTTTCTTATAACAATTTATTAACCTATTCATACCGAGAATTTCCTCAAATCCTCTCGACATTAATCAGAACTTATCTACCGATACTTGTTTACTTCTATTATTCATGAAACCATTTCCGCGATTACAATTAACGGAAGTTATTTCTTCCTACTCTACCTTAATGTTTTAAAGGTATTTATAATCCCTTCCAGACAGACTCCTAGATAAGTCTTTCCACATGTCTTACACACCTCGATCCTTCACTTAGAATCCCCTTGTCCTACTTCAGTATTCTCGGAGTTAAAATTTATGTCTCTTTGGAATACTGCCACTACCATTCTCTACCTTGGTTCCTTCTTCTCTCTTGCTCTCATCTTTTCCCTGTTTGTGGTATTGAGTCTACAACTCACTATCACCTCATGCTATAATCACCTTCTCCAGAATGATCTCATAGGAAACACTCTAGATCACCAAAATCCCATTATATAGCTAGGGTTTCAGGCCCTGCTCCAAACTACGAGCCTTCACCTCCTCCGTGTCCACTTGATGTGAAACAAACCTTGCTAATTCATTTGAATTTGGTCGCGTACTGGGGAAATAACATATCCCCTTGCTTAAGTTCTAAGAATTCAATCTTTATCCTCCCTCACATACTTGTAGGGAAATATTTCTCAAAGAAAACCTTCTTGAATTGTTTCCACGTTACCGCATCTGTTCTAACCCCACCCTGGTGAGCCTTCTACCAAAAGTTGGCTTCACTCTTCCTCGTGTAAGTCACAAAAGAAAACTTCTGCATCTCACCTATGCTTGTAATAACAAACGCCTTGTCTATTTCTTTTACCCCGGTATGGGCCTTGATTGGGTTCGTCGTTCCTTTGAACTCCGGCGGGCCTATGCTTTTAAACTCTTTAAAGGTAATCGTTCTAGCTACCTTAGGTTTCGTGGGTACTCTACCCCCGGTTTGGGTAAATGCAGCCGTTAATAACTTAACGAACTCTTGTATAGGGTTGTTTTGACCCCATTAATTATCATTATGTGATTCCGCTTCCTTATTACGTTATCTTCTCCCTGGCGACATTTTTAGAGTAAATAAAATTTCATTATTATCTATATACTTACTTCGTTATTAATCGTCACATACCAAATCGTATCATAACAAATCATTTCCATGAAAACTTCATTATATTCATATGCTTCTTCATAGTTTGAAACTATTTACAATTTGTTTTCATAGACAAAAGCTATTAAACTTTTATCCCGAAATAGTACACAAAAGTTGAGATTTACAAAAGACTACCCTGTTATACAAAAGAGGGTTTTACGTCACTACATATACTTATTACTTTAGATTTCTAATAATGCATAACAACGTCCTCGTGCTTCTCATTCGCAATCGCCGCTACAGTATCCCGACTAATAGTATGACGGGTTTGTCCTGACTCATTGGAATAACAAGAAACCTTCAGCTTGAAATCCTTATGTTCACTCTCATGCATGTAAGACATCCGTGCTATCTTCCGGCCCTTCTCCCCCAGTTCTCTACGAAGCTCATCGGCCTCCTTCTTAAAATCCCTAGCCTTATTTATCATGAGCACCTTCTCATCATGCTCTGACTCAAAATATGCTTCTGCAGACTCCTTCGCTACATAAAGAGCATTAATCTCTTCATTCTGTTTCTGCACGACTGCACTCAGTTGCACATTCTTGTTAAGCGCTGCCAGATACAATGCTTCTATTGCATCTGGAGGTGATGACTCCAATGTAGGTACCACCGTAGGAACCGATGTTACCTCTCTTTCATCCTCTATATGATTCATCATACTAAGGTATGACGATATATCCATCTCTCCCTCTGAGTAGTCTTCCTCGGAAAAGTACTCCTCTGCCTTCGACTCCGCTAGAATCACTAATGGTACATCTGCCACCGGCATAGGTACATGCTCTACTCGGTTCACAAGCTCTTCACTCACCACGTGTATATTTCTATGCATCAAGCTTTAGATCGACATCCTATAATAACACATATGCTGATTAGTACATAACACACAATAGTATAAGCACAGATCACATTTACTTTATTTAGGGTTACTTTCCATCTTTTAAATCTTTTGATACTGAGTTTCCTCAATACCTTATTGACTCATTCAACTCAAGTTTTTTTTTCTTCCTTCGGACTTCTCTTCCTTAACGAGGTTATTAACCTAAGGTTCTTCCCCCCTTAAGTTTTATAACCTAAAGCTTTGATACCAACTGTGACGCCCCCCAATCCGGGTCTCTTTCAACCCGACAGATGGTGCTCCACGGTGCTACAGTTCACACAAACATTCAATTGAAAAAGACTCAAAAGAACGAATTTATCTTATATATATATTCCAAAACAATACTATCATTCCCCAGGTTCTTTATAACCGTTACATTTGTTCTTGTCATAATATCAAATATTATCATTACAAACCTATACTATTACATAGGTACGCTACAAGTTCGCTTTAGCCTTCACTTTTATCCTTGTTGAATCCTTGGGTCATATCGTCTAAGATGCAATCATATGGTTCAAGCAAGTGTGAGCATAACCAGCTCAGCAAGTACAACAATTTCATTTTTAAAAGTATGCTTAAAACATAAGAATCGTATATCTTCAATAACTAGATGATAGTTACGAATTACTATCAATAACTTAAAATAGCGTTTCTTGTAAATGATTCAATCAATCTATCAAGATTAGTCTAGATGAGCTAAAACTGGCATCGACTCTTTCTTCAAAACCATACATGCATCTCATAATGTGAATCATTTGAAAACCTGGCTAACACGAAGGTTAGACAAGCGTTTAAGAAAAACTTGCCTTCAGCATCTGCTACCGAATAATTACGTTTCCTTTGAGTCTTTACAGTCTCTACAACACATAATCACATAACATACCACATTAGGTCATGAATGAACATACTTGATTCCTAAAGAATCTTACCCTTCTTCTCAATCTAATCCCGTATTAGAATTGTTATTAATTGGTTCCGGCTTTCCGTCATTCTTTTACATCATCCTTACCAACTTCGTTCTCTTATAACACTTAAGTGAAATTATTTCATTAATACAACTCGGTTCGAGTTACTCATCTTTCCTTACGGCTTATTAACATCATTATGTTATTAATCGAAACTCGATCGTCATTGGTTATGTGTACTTATTACGTATAGTTCACGTTCATCTTTAATTGACTTTCTTTAACCCTAAGTGATCATACTTGGGGTTTAATTATAACTTAATAATGTTTGATTAAGTCCCTTGGTTCGTTACTAACCAATTTCCCTTCATCTCCTACTTGTAAAAATTTTTCATTGTCGAAGTTTTAGGGTTGGCGCTGCGGCGTCGGCTATTGCACTCTGTGCCGCGCTGCGATGTCGCCTATTAGGGCTTGGAGACCGGACTCGGCGCTGCGGCATGAGTCCCTGTGTTAAAGGTCGCGATGCGGCATGAGTCTTCAGAAGCTGAAGCTCACTTTGGCGCTGCGGCGTGACTTAATTTGCCTTGATTGGCGCCGCGGCGCCAGTGCTCAGCACCAGAAAATTTTTAACAGTTTTTCTTTTAGGTGAGATTCCCGGGTTCGTAACTTCTTCGTTATAAGTCCGAATTGGCTCGTTCAAGAGCCTACGGTTCACAAAACACGTACTCTATGTGTTGATTAAAGAATTTTATATATTCGACTTCGTTTGCTAAAAATTCAGCTATTAGTCTATTTTTAACAAAAACGATAAACGTTCGTGAACGTTCAACGCTCGTTTCTTCGTTCTAAGTCGGAATCCGGCCATTTTCGAGTCCACAACTCTATAATGCCAAATAAGACTTGTCATTATTGGAAACAAATGTTTCCAAGCTCAAACACAAAATACGACTTACATTCCGAGAATTTCACGAATTCAACGATTATCGTCTAATCGTGTGAATTCCGGCGAAACTCCGTTACTTGAGATTTTTAAACCGTTTCAATTGGATTCAATCCGTCATACTAATATGTTGACATACAGACTTCATTAACTTATTTTGATGATAAGTTATTATCTATTCTTGATGATTTTGCAACTTATTAAAGTATAAAATACTTAAATTTCCATTTCATGACTTATGTCTTATTTTCATATGACTTATTAATGAGTTAAGTCTTTTAATCATTATTCTTACATCTTATTAATCATACTAATTTTATTAATGTAAACATGTTACAAATTCTAACAAATTCTTATAATTTCATTATAAGTTCATAACTTATTTACGAATGAATTTCTTATTCATGACTTATCCGGCTTATTAAGACTTAAGCCCTTTGATTCATTATTCCAATCTCTTCTTAGCATTCTTATTATACCAATACCCCCATCTCTATCAATGGAAGAGAGAAAGAAACATGGTTTAAGATCACTTACTTTTGAATAACACTTGGTAAATATTTAATCTCCTTCTTGATTCTTGGACTTCAAAGGTTAACTTGCTAGCTTATTCTCACTTACTTTATCGAACCAATAAACTATAAGTTATTGGTGGAAAAAAATCTAATAATAGAAGTCTAACTTTATAAGTGCTTATTCTCTCAACCAAATAAGCTCTCAACTTATGTGTTTATTGGATGAAAAACTAACAACCAACAAATGAAAACAAAGCTTGCTATTTATAGGATTTTTAAGGTTAGGGTAATATAGTCATTAAGTCATTCCACCTCCTTACTATTCATTACTTAGGCATTAAGTTAACTTGCTCTCCAAATAAAATACTTGTCCATCACAACACTTAGCCCTTAAGTCTCTTTGTCATTGAGTCTACTTGCTCACCACAACACTTGGTCACCACACTTACTTAACCTCTAAATTTACTTGTTCATCACCTTGGATCATCCATGGGTTTCTCCATGGTTCTTACCCATTGGATACTTACTTGGGCTTAGGTTAATTAAATTAACTTCTACTTAATTATTTGGGCTTGCACATTATTTTACTTTGGGCTTGTAATTAAACAATCATTGGGCTTGTTTATATAAACTCACATTGGACTTAACCATCCAATACTTGGGCTCACATAATACTTAACAAATTCTACCAATTCCTTTCTTTTGGCTAAAAGCCTTATAACATATATTATACGTATTAATCTCGTATTTTAACTCGTATACTATTCATCATATACGATATGCTATCATTCATACACATTCGTATAATACTTCTTATCATACTCATATTCATTAATTCGTATAATACTTAAGTATTATACGATCATTGTTTTAATTCATTACTCGTCGTACATTTTCTTCTCGTAAAGTCACTTTCCCTAAGCGTTAGGCTTTAAGTCCACAGGCAAAATATTACGTTTTCCATAACTAAAATATTATTGGATATTCCGTCTCACATCGATATTCTATCGTTACATATTTCTCGGAAGTTCAAAAATAATTCTCGAGCAGAAATGCGTGAATAGTGTTTTTCAAAAAATTTCTCGGAACGCTTTTATTTTCGTCTTGAAAATTCAAACAATTTAATTCTACCACGTAGCCAAAATCCTACGATGTTCTGACATTTCTAGGTCAGAGAACGACGATCGATTAGCATGCTGCATAAATAATCAATTAAATTCATTTCATAAAAATAAAAATTTAATTCTCAAAAATCTGATTTTCTCGAGCGTTACAACATGCATGGTGAATCCTTCTGTTATTGCATTCTTATTATTCTATTGGAATAACCTGTCTATGTGGATTACCACATGCATGGTGAACGATCCTTTGTATTTCATTCCTTGTTAAATTGTGGAAATGATCTATTTACGTGGATTATGGTGAAAGTCATAATAAAAGCATTGGACTAATGAAAAATCATGGGTATATGTGGTATTAGTAAGTGTTATGATGAGTTATGTTGGTTATTATGTGAAAACATGAAAGTTTCTTAGAAATCACAAAGGGTTGAAAAATCAAATTTTGGTGAAAATAGAACATGAAATTCAATTGATCATATCTCCTATTATATTTCGAATTGTTGAGTGTGGTCAAGTTATAGAGTTAGGTCTATGAGTTTTGTAACTTATTCAAGTGGAATCACTGGAAAATGTGTTGTAGATTTTCGTGTGGACTGATTTTAGCGAAGTACGAAAAACTGCAAAATATGAAAAAGGCTGCTGCCACGATTTTAAAAGGGCTGTTTCGGCCACTTAATTTGTGACAAAAATTATGGCCTTTTGGGACATGAAAGTATATGGTATAAAGTACCTTCTATCCAAAAATGAGCTCATTCTGACTTAAAATGAGCAAGTTATGACCATTTCAATATTTAAGTTTTTTCGACGAAAAATGCTATAACCGGAGTTCTATAACTCCGATGACCATGAAATTTAAACCGGAAACACACGTTAACATGTGTAAGATCCTGTCAAGATTTGGGAATTTCTGGAATTAACCGTGAGGTAGCTAATTTCTTAAGGAATTAATTAGAAATTAATTTTTGTAAAATAGTAAATGAATTTTAAAAATGTCAAGAAAAATATATGTTCAATATGAGACTATATTTTGCTAAATCTCATAAAAGAATAATTTTTGGGAGTGATTTGGTATTTTTCATGAAAATAGTTTAGCTACGAACATATGAGTTAAATATGTTATGTGGAGTTGAAGAATTGGTAAATAGGATTTTATGGATTGGAAATCCTATATGAGGTATATGCATATTTTTGATGAGTAATTTGATTATTGGTGATGAATTCTTATGAGTATGACATTTTTGAATGATTAAATGCATTATTTAGAAAAGTGTAAACAATTAAATGTAATTGTTTATAAGTTTAAAAAGTGATTAAAATATTATTATAGTATTAACAGTATTAGATTATGATTTTATTAAGTGATTGATAATGTCTGAATAAATTTAAAGTCTTTAATATTTATCCTTGATTTAGTTTGATATAATGCTTATAATATTGGCATCATCCTCATATTTATATTATGTTGAAAGTCATCTATGGCCTGTAGTACTTAGATGGACTTGGTATGATTATGACGAGGGATTATTAGGTATAATCATGACCGTAATGTTGCAAATGATGTGAAAAAAATCCTCATTGGCCCGTAGTGCATTGATAGAAAATTTTTGGTATGATTATGGCTATGGATTCTCTTCGGCCAAGGGTGCAAAGATGAATTGTTTTATAGCATGATCAGGACCGTTGATAAAAACACGATTATCTTTGGCCCGTAGTGCATGGATAATTTGTGGTGTGATACTAATGAAAAAGTCCTCATTAGCCCTTAGTGCATTGATGGACAGTTTTTTGGTATGATTATGGCTATGGATTCTCTTCGGCCAAGGGTGACCGTCGATGAAAACACGATTATCTTTGGCTCGTAGTGTATGGATAATTCGTGGTCGTGATACTAAAGAATATCCTTGGCCTGTAGTACAGGGATGATTCGATGATGTGGATTATTTATTGAGCTAAGTCTCAGCAATGAAATATTAATTCATGGATGTGATAATAATGAATATATTTGGCTGTAATGCAAAGATGATTTAATGATTACGAGCATGAATTTTGATTTTGTATAACCATGATTTTTGATGTTTCAAGTGAAGATATGTGATGAAAATTATCTTCGGCCTGGGTGCGAAAAGGAATTCAGAATCACAATTATGATTATGAGTTATTCATATGATTGTGGACATGAATTGTTGATTGGTGTTACAGGGATAAAATATTATTGGTGGACTTTTAACATAGAGAAGATAATAGACCTTATGGTCTATTTGACTATTCTAATGGATTGCTCGGTCCACTGCAACTATGGTTGAAAAGTTTTATCATCTACCATATGTTCTAAATCTCTTATTTATTATTGATGAAAGCTATTGATAATTTAATTATCTTTAGTCATGATATTCTTTACTGGGCTAGTTGTGCTCACCCTTTCTGCTTCACAATTCTTTTCAGGTAATAAGAGTGTTGCCGTAAGAGTGTTGTCGGGTCGAGCGGGGATAACAGGGGAATAGAACAGTGGTCTGTAGCTGTGGAGGTTCTCCCTAAACAATATAGAAAAATGTGTTGTATTCTATACAACATTTAGTAGTTATATTTGGTGAATCAAATAGGGTGAGGTGAACCCAATTTTGAAAGGGTGTTTTGCCACTATCATACAAGATGTCTAATGACATACAACCTCGTGTTATCATAAGACAGGGTTGTGCACATTCACTTGATGAGTATATCTACGGGCACTACCTATATGATCTTGGAGTTTATTTAAAATATAATATTCACTTGGAGACAGTGGAGATAGTTATATGTCAAGAGAAGACTCATCATTGAAAAGAAGATGATAGTAATCTTCTCTTTTTACTTTGGGGTCTATTGGGTCAACCAAGGATAATTCTGTGGCCATATGATATCTATTATAACCTAGACGCATGGCCTCCCATGTACGAATATTTCCTTGAGCACTTCCCAAAGATTTTAATTTCTAAAACAGTTTTTGACTATACTTTTATGTAAAGTACCATTGTAAGATTGTGGTCGAGGCACCATGAGAGTTACATACATTTGTATTAAAACTCACAGTTAACTGTGGTCGTATTCTATACGACAGCTCAACAGTTGTATAAATGAAGTTGTAGTTGAATTTTGTACCATGTATCTGGCGACTCAGAATGGGTGATGTATACCTAATTTTGGGGGCGTCACAATCATCATGGTTCAAAATAATTTCTTACTAACGAAAATATATTCTCTTGCACGTTTTCTAATCCTTATCATCTGATCAGTTAGAGAACACATCGCAGTTGCAATATGCAAATTATTGCAAAATTGAGCACGACAGCCCAGCAAGTGTAACAGATTATTATACTTCACGTAGCACACAATTTCATATTTAGTTCATGCATTATATTCTTCTTGTTTACGCATAATAGAAATGCATCATCAAACTTATGCCATATCTCTATATTAGCAACATGCATCTCATATTGAATCTTCACAACATCCAACACGTGCTAACTAACGCAAATAATTTTAGTTCCATAACTCAAATAACTGTAGTCATATATTGACTTTTAATCATTCATAAAGCAACATTGTACAAATCATGAATTTCAACACATGTACGCAAATTTTATGTTAACAGTTACCTATAGCACATATAAGTTCACAAAAATACACTGAGAAACTTGCCTTCATTGCGAAAAGCTATTGATTCTAATCGATCTCGTGAACTTGAAGCGTTATGACCTCATGTAGCACCTATGTAATCCGCATAAGGTCAAAATGTTGCTTAATGCTAACATATTCCATGAATTTGAATTTAAACATGTAGTTTTCAAGCTTATCATTCAATCTTAGTTTAACTCATTTCATTGAACTTGTTATATACATATATATAAATTTCTATTGATTTTCAATAGACACATTCCTCACAAATTTCAATTTAAATTCAATTCAATTATATCCATTATGCCTAATTTGATTCATTAATACTCCATATATTACTTATGGAACTTATTTATATAATTCAATGCATACACACTTTAGAAATCTCGATTAAAACTTACATTTCCAAACTCATTTTTAATATTACTAACTTTATTAGATTATTAGAAATATTATATGTTTTTTTATATAATATTCTAATCTTATATATTTTTAATAATCTCAACACATCTCATCAAAAAGTATTTCAAAACATCACATGAATTCCAGCGCTGCGCAGCTCAGCTGGCAGCTAGCACGCATTGTGCCCTGCTGTTGCTGTTGGTTCCAATTTTTGGTGTGCTTACTATTTTATAAAAATTCAACTCAACCAAAACAGATTTTTTTAAAACAATTTTTTCAAAGGATTGAAAACTGCCCGCTGCTGCTGCACGCTGCTATCTGCAGTTGCGAGCAGTCCAACTAGCCCACCTTGCTATTTTATAACTCATAAACTGAGCATCCGATTGTAACCAACTTTTGATATGTTATAACTGATATGGCAAACAATTTTAAAAAAATACTAACCACCCAAAACAAACATCGTAGACCAGATTTACATTGTCTCAAAACTGTCCTGTTGAACAGTTTTTCTAACTGAGCATTCACTAAGCTTTTGCTCTAAAACAGGTTTTAAACCAAGTTTAGCTTACACAAACCACTCCATATACATCATATAACATATATGAAGGTTACTTTATTCATTACATCACCTCAATTGTTCATTTAGTACTTAGCAGTTCTAAGAAACGTAAAATTAAACATGACATGTGCACTAGAAATTGTTGACAAGAATTTGCAATTTACCTTATAAGCAACTAAATTGTTGGAGTCAAACTTTAGAAATCAGTTTGTGAAGCTCTCCTTTACTGTTGCTACCCAAAAATTCCTCCCCAATTCAGCTTCTTTTCTTTATTATCTAACACAACTGATAGCAAGGAATGTCTTGCTTGGGTTCTTCTCCTTCTATTCTTTTCTTTTGGGACGAAGATGGAAAAGCTAGGTGATATGTAGTTTGGGCTGAGAAATGGATTTTGACTGAACGGGTGGAAGAGGAGATGTGCTGAGAATAAGCTTTAGGTATTAAGCTTCTTAGACCCTATTTATCCTTAACAGACAATTTTGCTTAGCTTCCTTGGTATTAGACTAGAAGTTGACACCTCCAGCTTTCTTCTGATGACTCAACCCCTTCTGCTCAATTTTTTTAATTTCATTTTCGTCACATACATAATTATAATATTTTCTTATTGTTAACGCCTGATTTTGTATGCCTGACGAAATCACCCAAAAGGACAGGCCAAAATAGCGTCAACGGTTGATGGAGTAATTGTTGTGAAATCAAACTCACGAAATACACTAGCATAAACGTAAATAAAGAAATATAAAGTATGAACACAAGAATTTACGTGGAAACCCAATTGGGAAAAAATCACAGAAAGAGAGTAATCTACTATAATAATATTGGGAGTACAAGTTGTGTATTTGTGTTGTATCTCTTGTGCCCTATGATATTGTCTTCTATTGTGTTCCCCCCTAACCCTAGCTTGTAGCCGTATATATAGAAGTAACTTCCACCTATATCCCACCAGGAGAAGGATTCCGTATCCCTCCAAATAAGGAAATACAATCCTATTTTAATAAGGACTCTTCCACTATCATAATAAATACATATGAGTCATCACCAGATCCGGACCATTAAATAGATTAGGTTGCACCATGGCTAGACCCAAATAATCACACTCCAACATTGCCCCCCAGTCTCTTATTTATAAGGAACTTATAAATGAGAGACTATACAAATTTATCCCAACAAAATGACCATATTTGCCGAAGACAAAATATCACACCTGAACTCCATGAGCCGAACTAAAATCCGTTCGGGAGGACGATGGTCCGTCCCGGAGGAAGTTATCTGTTCAAGAGGACGATGGTCCATCCCGAAGGAATTTGTCCGTTTGAGAGGACGTCGGTCCGTCCCGAATAAAGTAATTCGTTCGGGAGGACGATGGTCCGTCCCAAAGGAAGTTGTCCGTTCGAGAGGATGTTGGTCCGTCCCGAATAAAGTAATCTGTTCGGGAGGACGATGGACCGTCCCGAAGGATGTGATCTGTTTGGGAGGACGATGGTCCACCCCGAAGGAAGTTATCGGTTCGAGAGGACGATGGTTCGTCCCGAAGGAAGTTATCCGTTCGAGAGGACGCCGGTCCGTCTCGAAGGAAGTTGTCCATGCGGGGAGGTCGTTTGTCCGACCTTATACCCCCTCCGACCTTATGTCGCCAAAATATCTGTCCCGCCCCAAGGAGTCCATATTTTCCGAAGTTATGTAGGGTGACAGAGAAGTGACTGGTTGTTTGTTTTGCCGAAGACCAGGTCATTTGTCGACGGGCTTGGGTTGCCTTGGTTGGCTTCGGCATCAACAATCTTTGAATTCCTCATATCAAGCCTCTTCTGTAGTTCATAGGACTGATCGTCATGGTTCTGAGACGGTGGTGGGAGCTTGTTCTACCGGTATGCTTCAATTGCTTTGATGTGTAGATCAAAATTATTATAGCATATCGCCCATTAATTTAGCTCGCCGAAAACATAGGATAATACTTTTCGTTCAATAGATTCGGCAACATAAGGATCAATAAGAATCACTTCTTCCTCTCGGGTTACCGTTGTTGGGATCTCTTCAAGATCACTTAGATTGTGATAAATTCCACACCAAGGATGAATAAAACATAGAAGAATTCGAGTTGGTCTTGAAATTCTCGAGGGCGGTTCGAATGGCATTGAGACTTTTGGCCTATTGAATCGTTGACTCATCAACTGGAAAACCTTTCACGAATACGAACCAAATTCGGTTAGTGGTGTCGTCGGAATTGGAGAAGGCTGGTTTCTTGTTGCCAGAATTGGGTCGAAGGGATGATTTGACGAAACGGAGAAAGTGGCTCTAGAAATTGAGTGAATGGCGTTGCTGAGCTTGTCGTGCAAGTCCCATATTTTTTCTAACCCGCATCAATCTCTTCGACCTCCATCTCCCATACCATCTGGAAAATGAAAACCTACACTTCACGCAAAGTTAGGGTTTTTCGTTGCTCTGTTTGTGAAATTGTGCAAGAGAAAGGGGAGAAACCCTTTAGAAGAGGAACAAATACTGATAACCAATTCCACAAAAGCAGCCTTTGCAAACATAAAAAAACATTAAAATAACATAAAAAGGTAACTTAGCTTTATGAGTTAGCACTCCAATTAAATTCGGTGATTTTAAATCGACACTAGAACAAGTGTCTCGATTCCCACAGACGGCGCCAATGTTAACGCCTAATTTTATACATCTGACGAAATCACCCAAAAGGACAGACCAAAATAGCGCCAACGATTGATGGAGTAATTGTTGTGAAATCAAACTCACGAAATACACTCGCATAAACATAAATAAAGAAATATAAAGTATGGACACAAGAATTTACGTGAAAACCCAATTGGAGAAAAATCACGGAGAGAGAGTAATCCACTATAATAATATTGAGAGTACAAGTTGTGTATTTGTGTTGTATCTCTTGTGCCCTATGATATTGTCTTCTATTGTGCTCCCGCCTAACCCTAGCTTGTAGCCGTATATATAGAAGTAACCTCCACCTGCATCCCACCAGGAGAAGGATTCTTTATCCCTCCAAATAAGGAAATACAATCCTATTTTAATAAGGACTCTTCCACTATCATAATAAATATATATGAGCCATCACCAGATCCGAACCATTAAATAGATTGGGCTGCACCATGGCTAGACCCAAATAATCACACTCCAACACTTATCCTTAAAAAAATATAATTACATTATACTTTCAATTATTTCCTTTTTCATTTATAAATTGTTTAATAAATTAAATCTTTCCTAGAATAATTAAATTTCAGAAATTATTTTAATATACTTATTAATGGATACAATAATTTTGTATCCTACAAGCATCTATTTCCCTTCCTAGAAATTGTTTTCAAACAATTCATAATAAATATATAACAAAAATATATTTATTCACAAAAATCACATACTACACGACACAAATTTATTTATACAGTCCATTATCACATAATAAGAGTTTTATTAATTTAAATTCCTGTTATAATACTTTTTCGGAAATTCAGATCGTCACATAGGCTAAATACATGCTCAAGCATAATAGAAAATACTATAGTCTAACATTATTAATAGTCTTAATAAATACAGGTGAATCATCAAAGTAAATTTTTGTGAAAATTTCAAATATCTCAAATTACTTTTTTCTCACCCTCCCGCTTTAAATTAATGAATGTAAATATCTATGAGGTCTTAGCCTAGTGGTTAAAATTGAAATACTGGAATCCTTCAGGTATCAAGGTTTGAGTTTATTTCTTCTTTTAGGTGAAATATGTTTTCTCTTTATGTGAAGCTTGTGAGTTTTTTTCCTTCTCACTTATGTGAGTTTATTCCTTTCTTTATGTGAAGTTTGTTTTCTCTTTATGTGAGACTTGCGAGTTTATTTATTTTTGTTTTAGTGAAGTTTGATTGGTTCTTGATATTCTAATAGTGATGATGTATTTGATTATAAAATTATATTATATTTCTAAAAATTGGGTTTTAAAAAAATTGAGTATAAATCTTACAAATTTTAAAACGTGGCATTAATATATGAAAATTATTATAGTTAACATTTTCTTTTTAAATTTTACCTTTGATGATTTTTAACAAAAAAAATGTAAATATATCCCGCCATTTAAAAGTCTTATCCACTTGTTTGCTAAATATATATATTTTAAATTTGGACCTTAGGTAATAGTAGGTTGTGTTATATTACACTGCATTTTAATATCTACATTAATAGATAATAATAATTTTTTTAATAAAGAAATATTATGAGTATGAGAAAATGAAAAAAAGAGAGAAAAATAAATGAAAATAGAGGACCGGATCAAGTGATGAAAAATATTTGAATAACTATAAAACATAACGACTTTTATTGTGAGTAGATATATCAATTAATTAGTCATATATTTATCTTAATTTACAATTATGTTTTAAAAAATAGCATTTATACCTTCAATTAGAAAAATAAAAAGTTGCGATTGAAAAGGGCATTACGTCATCTGCTAGTACTTCTAGCGGACGTGGTTAATGAAAAATTTTGACATTTTTGCCCCCCTAGCCAAGTCAAGTCAGGTCTACGCAAGGAAATCACAGTATCTGCTAGACTTACTAGCGGACGACTAATTTTTTTAACTCAACAGCTTCCTGCAACAGGTTTAATTCAAGTCAAATACAACTTCCTATTACAACACGGCAAGCTTAATTCAAGTAATATACATGACTAAATGTTATTCCTGCTAGGGGTGCTCATCGGTAAAAAATCGAACTGGTATCGAAAATACCGAACCAGTACCGATCCGAAAATACCAAAAAAGCAAGAACCGAAATCGGTTTCGGTACTGGTTCGGTATAAAATCGGTACCGATTTTTTCGGTTCGGTTTTCGGTTATACCGCATGGTAATATATATAATTATTAATAATAACTAAACAATTTTTTATATATTAATAATTTTTTAAAAAAACTAAGAAATCATTAACTATTAATGATAATTAATATATAAAATAAAACTACAAAACATTATTAATATATATAAAAATTAATAAAACTACTATTATATAGAAATTATTAATATATAAAAAAATATTTAATATATAAAATTACAAAACATTAACTATAAATTATTATTTTATTAATTTTTGGTATTTTGGTTTTTACCGAATTCAAAAAAGTCATTACTGCTATCGGTATCGAAAAGTGTTAAAATACCAAAAAAATCAGTACCGAAAAAACCGGTACCGAAAAAAGTCAGTACCGCCGGTACCGGGTATCAACTGGTTCGATAAAAACCTGAAAAAACTAAAAATTTTGAGCACCCCTAATTCCTGCCACAAGTCAAAGTCCCTAATTTCAACAATTAAATCACAACAACAGTTAAGCAACATCACACTATGTAACATCACAACCAAATTAAATCACATCAACAGGAACATCATATAAGCTATAACAAACACAACAACATCACATCCAAATCAAATCATATAATATAAACCATAGACAAATTGAAACCAACTGATGCACACTGAAACTGTAACACCCCCTTTCCAAAATAGAAAGAGAGGTTACTCAAAACGTAACAAAACTGATGAGTTTAATAGTAAGGCTCAAAGCCCCAAAAGAATAGTCTTAATTAACTAATAAATACCACAAGTCACCCATAATAAATCTCAAACTGTCTCAAACCACAATCTAAAATAATTATTACAATTCCAAGTAACTGACACATCAAGTCTAAACAGAATATTTCTAAATCATTGGAATGAATGGAGCTCTCATCACACTTGCCCTTGATCCCCCTGATTACCTGCCGGAAGAAAAACGTAGCATGAGCCAAATGCCCAGTACGGATATAGAATACAAATAATGAACCGAAATAATTAATTCAATTAAATGAAATGAAATGAAACGAACTGAAACGAAACGAACAAAACTAACACAATGAAATGATAGGCTGAATCAAATGGCTGGGTGTTATTTCATACCGAGCTCAGAATATAGCCATATACCTTGCCACACAAGCAAGTCAAATAATGCTACACATGCAAGTCAAATAATGCCACACAGGCAATCACACATCGGACTGTGCAATCCAGATGCGTGCAAAATCGAAAGGCGTGTTTGGCACAAACATCACCAATCCGCAGAACATAACAGAACAGAAAACTAGGGTCGACTCATACGCCTCCCACAACAAAACACCAAATGGTCAACTCCCACCGGAGCATAAAACGGAGACGCCGTGGACTGATCACACCGCCACAGAAGGTGTCATGCCTCGGTGCCAAGAGGACATGCGTGTGGTACCCCCACAGGTGGTTATAGCTCAGGTATACCCTACGATATTCTAACAAAATATAATGTCACAACACATGCGACAAAATATCAACACAAAGGGATTCTAACATGTACATGTTAAATCGAACGAATCAACATAAGTCTCTAAAATATACTAACATGTACATCACTATAAATATAAAAATAAAACTTAGACATGACACACTAGTCTAAAGAGTACAATGTGAGTTCTAATACAACGCCAAAATAAATTTATCACAATAAATTGACAAGGAACAATTATGAGAGACAATACTAGATTTCGAAACGAATAACGAAACAAACGAATTAAAAATAAATGAGTCTCGCTGAAAAAGTACGGAATCCGTACCTGAAATCGATAATGCAATACCCAAAATTATTATCCCAATAGTTCGTTAAATCTCCTCGTCCGAACTAATTACACAAATTAATAAAATAAATTAATAAAATACGCATTAGATTACTAATTACTAACATATTATTATTATTATTATTATTATTATTATTATTATTATTATGTTACTGCATACATTAAAATATTAATCTAGTAAATTATTCATATTACAAATTTTAATAATTGCATACTAATGTTGCCCGGATGTACTATTTTGGTGGAAGACATATATATATATATATATATATATATATATATATATATATATATATATATATATATATATATATATATATAAAGATTTTAGCAAGTATGGAGTAGTATATATAAGTGATTTCAGCAAGTAAGAGAATATAAGTTTTGTGGAAAAGTGATTTTGAAAAGTACTCATTAACATTATTATATTAACAATATAAGCATACTTCAAATACACAATTTGCCCAACTTGCAATTATTCAAAGGCTTCACAATCACCCACAACCCTACGAAGCATACTAGACTCTGCACACACATAATTATTAATTATACAAGCATCTTGACAATCTGACAATTTCATACAACTCATACTTAACGGAAATATTATAGTACCTCTTTGCTTCTTTTTTTTTAGCTTCTGCCGCTGCCTCTCTTCTTCTTTTCCTCCGATTTTTATCAGATATGATAAGAAGATTAGGTTTTAATATTTAGCAAGTTAAAAAAAACATATTTTATTAATTATTATAATATAATTATTAACTCTCCAAATTTTAATAAAACTTTATAATTACACAATTATAAATTAGACCCACTTAATTTAAAGCCCAATTTTACCAATTTAATTTGTTCATTTATTAATACTCATTAGCCCAAAAGTAAATGACTAGCTTGACCCAAATAAAAGACAAAGCACATTTAATACAATTTAAAACAATTTTTTTTTGGGTATTACATCACCTACCCCTTAAAAGGATTTTGTCCCCGGAATCAAAAGAATAAAACGTACTAAATTATCAAAAAGATGCGGATACTCCGCTCGAATAGGCTCCTCCATCTCCCAAGTGGCTTCCCGCTCCGAATGATTTCTCCACAAAACCTTGACAAAAGGAATTGTCTTCCTCCTCATAATCCTCTCTTGACGATCCAAAATCGCCTCAGCTTGTTCCTCACAAGTAAGATCCTCCCGAATCTTATCGAACGGATATTGCACCACGTGCAATGGATGATAATGATAACTCCTCAACACTGACACATGGAACACATTGTGCACATGAGCTAGCTGTGGAGGCAAAGCTAACCGATATGCAACCTCACCAACCCTCTCCAGAATCTCAAATGGTCCAATATAACGCGGACTAAGTTTCCCTTTCAATCCAAATCGTCGAATACCCTTCCAAGGAGAAATTTTTAGAAACACATGCTCACCAGGTTCAAACTCTAAAGTCCTTCTATGTTTATCAGCATAACTCTTCTGCCGTGATCGAGCCGACTTCAATTTCTCCTTAGCCACCGCTACCTTTTCCGTAGTGATCTGGACCAACTCAGGCCCTTCTATGGCCCTTTCGCCAACCTGATTCCAACGAGTTGGTGCCCGACACTTTCTACCATACAATGCCTCAAAAGGAGCCATCCCAATACTTGCATGCCAGCTGTTGTTATAAGCAAACTCAACTAGGCTCAAGTAATCATCCCAATTACCCGACCACTCAAGTGCACAAGACCTCAACATGTCCTCTAATGTCTGAATAGTCCGCTCAGATTGACCATCAGTTTGTGGATGGAAAGAAGTACTGAAGTTAAGCCGAGTGCCCCAAGCTCGTTGAAACTCTTTCCAAAATCTTGAAGTGAACCGTGGGTCTTGATCTGAAACAATAGACACCGGAGTACCATGAAGTCTAACAATCTCCTATTGAAAGATATGTGCCAACCTATCCACCGAGTAACCCTCATGGATAGCCAAAAAGTGTGCCGATTTAGTCAACCGATCCACCACTACCCAAATGGCATCATTTTTCTTGAAAGTCTTCGGCAACCCAGTCACAAAATCCATCGTGATATCTTCCCACTTCCACACTAGAATGTCTAACTGTTGCAACAACCCACTAGCTCGTTGATGTTCTATCTTCACTTGTTGACAAGTGAGGCACCTCCCAACATATTCAGCCACGTCTCGTTTCATCCCATTCCACCAAAAATTCTTCTTCAAGTCTCTATACATCTTTGTAGAACCTGGATGAATAGAAAATGGCGAACTATGAGCCTCAGCCAACACCGCCTCCCGAATGATTGGATCAGACGGTACACACAACCGCTCACCCAACCAAATCACACCATGGTCATCAATACGAAACTCGGGCTGCTTGCCCTCCTCTAAATTCTGCGTCATACTCCACAATTCCTCATCTTCCTTTTGAGCTTCTTTGACCCACGAGATAAGAGAGGGCTCCACTCTCATACCCGCCAAATGTCCATCTGAACCTCGTACATACAACTCCAACTCAATCCGCTCCATATCTGAAATAAGCTGAGGTTGTGTAATAAGGGCTGCAACACTTCCTGAACTCTTTCGGCTAAGAGCATCTGCAACCACATTTGCCTTCCCCGGGTGATACTGAATCCTCGCATCATAATCTTTTAGAAGCTCCAACCAACGCCTCTGCCTCATATTGAGCTCCTTTTGAGTGAAAATGTATTTAAGACTTTTGTGATCGGTGAAGATATCACAAGTCTCTCCATACAAATAATGCCTCCAAATCTTTAAGGCAAATATCACCGCTGCCAACTCCAAATCATGTGTGGGGTAGTTCACCTCGTAAGGCTTAAGCTGCCTAGAAGCATAAGCAATCACCTTACCGTGTTGCATTAAAACACACCCCAAGCCTTTCTTAGAAGCATCACTATAAATCTGATAGCCTCCTATCCCTGACGACAATGCAAGTATAGGAGCTGACACAAGTCGTTTCTTCAACTCCTCAAAACTCTTCTCCCGCTCTTCATTCCACATAAACTTCACGCCTTTTCTCATCAACCGAGTCAATGGTAAGGCAAGCAAGGAAAACCCTTCCACAAACCGCCTATAATACCCTGCCAAACCCAAGAAACTCCTAATCTTCGTCACTGTAGTAGGTCTTGGCCATTTGGTGATAGCCTCAATCTTCGTAGGATCCACCTTAATGCCTTCAGCAGAAACAACATGTCCCAAAAATGCAACATGCTCTAACCAAAACTCGTATTTAGAGAATTTAGCATACAACTTCTCTTTCTGCAAAATTCCTAACACTGTGCGAAGATGCTCCTCATGCTCTTCCTTAGACTTAGAGTAAACCAAAATGTCATCAATAAAGACAATGATAAATTGGTCCAGGTACTCCCTGAACACCCGATTCATTAAATCCATAAACACTGCCGGAGCGTTAGTCACACCGAATGGCATCACCAGAAACTCGTAATGCCCATACCGAGTACGAAAAGCCGTCTTAGGGATATCCTCATCCCTCACCCTCAACTGATGATATCCCGACCTCAAGTCTATCTTCGAAAAATACTTTGCCCCCTGAAGTTGGTCAAATAAGTCATCAATCCTCGGCAATGGATACCGATTCCTGATGGTAATCTTGTTCAACTCCCTGTAGTCTATGCATAACCTCATAGACCCATCCTTATTCTTCACAAATAAGACCGGCGTACCCCATGACGAAACACTTGGTCGAATCACACCACGATCCAACAGTTCCTGCAACTGTTCCTTTAACTCTTGCAACTCCAACGGTGCCATCCGATACGACGCCTTAGAAATAGGCTCCGCACCAGGAATAAGCTCAATAGCAAACTCTACTTCCAGCTGTGGTGGTAACCCTGACAACTCCTCAGGAAACACATCGAAAAAGTTACGAAAAATTGGAACATCTTCAATACGAGACTCACCTTTAGAAGTATCTTTCACAAACGCCAAATACCCCTCACAACCCTTTGCTACCAACTTCCCAGCCTTCAAAGCTGAAATCAACTTCAACACCCTACTCGGTTGTGAACCCTGAAACACGAACTCCGGAGACTTCACATCTCCAAATATAACCTTCTTCGCTTGACAATCGATAGTGGCCTGGTGCTTATCCAACCAGTTCATTCCAAGAATGACATCGAAATCGTGCATACTCATCGGAAGAAGATTAGCCCTACGAATTTTATCCCCAAAACTGATCGGACACCCTAGATACAAATCAGAAATAATAACTAAAGTCCCCATCTGGGTAGCAATAGATATAACAGAATCTAAAGACTGAGATGGCATACCAAGGTGTCGAACAAAAGACTGAGCAACAATGGAATGAGTAGATCCCGTATCAAATAAAATAGACGCTTCACGATTTCCAACTAAAAGAGTACCAGAAACAGTACCTGGTACACCTGCCACCTGGTTATACGTCAAAGCAAACACTCGGCCACCCTGACGCTGACCTCCATTGCCACCATTATCACCACCTCCACCATTTCCACGTGGTCCAGCACAATCCCTAGCAATTTGACCCATCTGTCCGCACAAGAAGCATGCACCGGTGAGTCTGTGGCACTGCCTCCCGGATGATTAGCCCCACAAGTAACACAAGGAGCTATCGGAATAAGATTCGGGTTACCCCCACCAGCTGGTCCTGGGTAACGACCCTGATTTTGCCCTTGCGGACGATTCTGTCCCTGCTGACGATTTTGTCCAAACCAAGGTAACTGAAGCTGACGATTCTGCCCTTACTGAGGCATCTGCTGATAACCCCTGTTCTGATTCTGACCACGCCAATGCCCCTGCTGAACACCACGATTTCTGTTCCACTGACCACCTTGATTTCTCCAATGCTGACCCGAAGCTTGACCCTGCTGGTCATCTCTGTCCCTCTTTCGACTCCCTTCCGGTTTGGAAGTCCAAAAGTCCTACCGCTCCATCTCAATGTTCTTGGCCGCATTAGCCACCGCCGATACATCCGCAAACTTGGTGTTAATGAGATGTTGGCGGTACCTATAATGAATCTGCTACTTAAACTTCTCCGTCTGTTCCGCTGCAGTCCCTGCAGAAGTTCCCACAAATCCTGCCAACCTGGTGAACCTCGTCATGAAATCTGTGATGGACTCGTCATCTTTCTGCCGAATAGACAGATAATCTCTAGCATAGGCCTCTTTATCAACAGCTGGGAAGTACTGTTGATAAAAGACCTCACAAAACTCTGTCCAACTAAGTGTCTCGACATAACCATCACCCTTGGTTGTCTTCAGTGCTTTCCACCACCTCTGTGCATCCCCCTTTAGCTTGTAAGCAGCAAGCAACACTCTTTGATTATCTGAGCATCCCAACACATCAAAAATCTTCTCTAAGTGGGCAATCCAATTCTCTGCATCAATTGGAGTTGGAGCTGAACTGAATGCCTGTGGTTTCTGCTTTTGAAACCTTTCTAACCACACATACATTGGAACCACCTGCTGATCAATACCATCTGTATTCACTTCCTCTTCGTTTGCATGTGGACCATTATTTCTCGGGTTCTCCTGTTCAGGAATTTCTGGTGGCGGCTGCTGCATTGCCTGTACAACCTGCGCCACCAACTGAGGTAACGCCTGATTCACAGCCTGATTCACCAAGGTAGGCAACTAAGCATTAATCTGATCATTAGGTTGCTCATTGGATCGACCTTCACCTCTTCCCCTGTTGTTACCACGCCTCCCAGCAACTCTAGCTGATTTTCGAGCAATCTAAGAAAGAGATCACGAATATAAACAAAGCAGATTAGAGACAAATTCGAATATGGCTGATATGATAGCTGAACAGAAAATCAATCAGAACAAAAATCTAACCCATAAGTCTACCCATAACTCACAGGTCAAACCTAAATATGTTTTCTACAAGAAAGAACCTAAGCTCTGATACCAACTCTGTAACACCCCCTTTCCAAAATAGAAAGAGAGGTTACTCAAAACGTAACAAAACTGATGAGTTTAATAGCAAGGCTCAAAGCCCCAAAAGAATAGTCTTAATTAACTGATAAATACCACAAGTCACCCATAATAAATCTCAAACTGTCTCAAACCACAATCTAAAATAATTATTACAATTCCAAGTAACTGACACATCAAGTCTAAACAGAATATTTCTAAATCATTGGAATGAATGGAGCTCTCATCACACTTGCCCTTGATCCCCCTGATTACCTGCCAGAAGAAAAACGCAGCATGAGCCAAATGCCCAGTACGGATATAGAATACAAATAATGAACCGAAATAATTAATTCAATTAAATGAAATGAAATGAAACGAACTGAAACGAAACGAACAAAACTAACACAATTAAATGATAGGCTGAATCAAATGGCTGGGTGTTATTTCATATCGAGCTCAGAATATAGCAATATACCTTGCCACACAGGCAAGTCAAATAATGCCACACAGTCAATCACACATCGGACTGCGCAATCCAGATGCGTGCAAAATCGGAAGGCGTGTTTGGCACAAACAACACCAATCCGCAGAACAGAACAGAAAACTAGGGTCGACCCATACGCCTCCCACAACAAAACACCAAATGGTCAACTCCCACCGGAGCACAAAATGGAGACGCCGTGGACTGATCACACCGCCACGGAAGGTGTCATGCCTCGGTGCCAAGAGGACATGCCTGTGGTACCCCCACAGGTGGTTATAGCTCAGGTATACCCTACGATATTCTAACAAAATATAATGTCACAACACATGCGACAAAATATCAACACAAAGGGATTCTAACATGTACATGTTAAATCGAACGAATCAACACAAGTCTCTAAAATATACTAACATGTACATCACTATAAATATAAAAATAAAACTTAGACATGACACACTAGTCTAAAGAGTACAGTGTGAGTTCTAATACAATGCTAAAATAAATTTATCACAATAAATTGACAAGGAACAATTATGAGAGATAATACTAGATTTCGAAACGAATAACGAAACGAACGAATTAAAAATAAATGAGTCTCGCTGAAAAAGTACGGAATCTGTACCTGAAATCGATAATGCAATACCCAAAATTATTATCCCAATAGTTCGTTAAATCTCCTCGTCCGAACTAATTACACAAATTAATAAAATAAATTAATAAACTACGCATTAGATTACTAATTACTAACATATTATTATTATTATTATTATTATTATTATTATTATTATTATTATGTTACTGCATACATTAAAATATTAATCTAGTAAATTATTCATATTACAAATTTTAATAATTGCATACTAATGTTGCCCGGATGTCCTATTTTGGTGGAAGACATGTGTATATATATATATATATATATATATATATATATATATATATATATATATATATATATATATATATATATATATATAAAGATTTTAGCAAGTATGGAGTAGTATATATAAGTGATTTCAGCAAGTAAGAGAATATAAGTTTTGTGAAAAAGTGACTTTGAAAAGTACTCATTAACATTATTATATTAACAATATAAGCATACTTCAAATACACAATTTGCCCAACTTGCAATTATTCAAAGGCTTCACAATCACCCACAACCCTATGAAGCATACTAGACTCTGCACACACATAATTATTAATTATACAAGCATCTTGACAATCTGACAATTTCATACAACTCATACTTAACGGAAATATTATAGTACCTCTTTGCTTCTTTTTTTTTTAGCTGCCGCCGCTGCCTCTCTTCTTCTTTCCCCCCGATTTTTATCAGATATGATAAGAAGATTAGGTTTTAATATTTAGAAAGTTAAAAAAACATATTTTATTAATTATTATAATATAATTATTAACTCTCCAAATTTTAATAAAATTTTAAAATTACACAATTATAAATTAAACACACTTAATTTAAAGCCCAATTTTACCAATTTAATTTGTTCATTTATTAATACTCATTAGCCCAAAAGTAAATGACTAGCTTGACCCAAATAAAAGACAAAGTATATTTAATACAATTTAAAACAATTTTTTTTGGGGTATTACAGAAACCAATGGTGCCACACAAACTGAAAGCATAACAATGAAAAGATTGCAGTACAAATTAAACACATGAAACCACATCAAGATATAAAATTGAACCAATGAAACACTATAAACCATAACAAAATATATACTGAATTAATGAAACCTTTTGTAATAAAACTGAACAAATGAAACTATAGCAAGATATAAACTTAAATACACAATGCTTAGAACATATTACGAAAGTTGGGCAAATACAAAAATAGAATCATTTTGAAACTATTCACTTTTACGTAAATAAAAAAATAGAATCATTTTGAAACTATTCACCCGAGTTAATAAAATAACGTATTACGAAAGTTGGGCAAATATACATTCACTACTCTTCATTTAAATCTAAATCTAATGTTTGATCGTTACAAAGATATTTTTCAGGAATATCCCTAACTTTGCACATCTTAAGCTCATGTGCTATTCTAAATCTAAAGGTATAAGCCTCGTTTGGAGTCCACGCCGGTTCCTTCATGATGTTTATCCGGTGCAAAAAGAAATCTACGTACTTTGAAACATAAACGCCACAATCGTCTGAATTCCATTGTCTCGGCCTATTCACACAAACTTCAACTTTCGACTTCGATCTAGGCCACTTTTCTTTAGGATTTTCCAGACGAACCAACAAATTAATTAACTCCACCTATAACCTAAAAAACAATCATTTAATTCCCAATATACAATATATGTCTGTGTGATGACATGAAAAACAAGAAATATATGCATCCACTCACCACAACTGCAAAGAAGTTTTGATATAATTGTGACAATGTCATTAATGGTTTGTCATCATTAAGTGGGTCAAATAGTATTACTTTCCACTTGTTGACACTCCAAATAAATAGGTAGAAATGATTGTTTCTTTCGTTGATGAATGGAACGAATATGTGTTGAGAATTGCATATTTAAATTTGACGTTGAAAGTAAATAAACATGCTTATATGTAAAGTCCTTCAAGGAATACATGTACAAGGACTTAGTGGTAGATCAAAACTTGTTAGGTTTGATCTGTGCTTTATGCTTATCATTTTGTACATGAATGTATAGAAGAAAAGATCAAATTTGTTAGGTTGATCTATTTTGAGATATAATAGATAGGCTTCAACAGAATCGTAGTCTGTCAAGCCAACCAAGAGTTTGTAGAAACCAAGGCAAAATCTTAGAGTATTGAGAATCGTAGTCTGTTTGCTTTGGAGGGCCTCTCCCAGAATCATAGAGTGATCCAAACGCCTGCCGAGCCAAATAGAGTATCGTAGTCTACTCTCGGAAGCGTAGAGTCTGCAAATCAAGCAAGCAAAGATCGTAGCCTACCCGTGCTTAGGAGAAATCGTAGTGTTCTCTTCCATCAGTCTGTATCAAGCACGTATATAACAAGACACCACGATCATGATCGTAGTGCATCATATGTCTGCATCAGAAGCATTGAGCTTTGTCCATTTGTTGAAGAATCAACTACAACAAATATGGAATAGATTATAGACGATGAAAATCTCGGGAATCCCAATGACCCAACACTCATCCTTAATATATAACAAAGAAACATTTTGGAGAAGCTAAGGAAAGTACTACATGTCAGCTGAAAATACCTTTTCAGGTGTTAGGTGAGATAGCAGTCTGCTGTGTCAGTGGGCCAGACAGCTAAACAGAAGATTTCCAGGAAGTCACCATTAGTGCTCATAAATGTCAAATACAATTAATGCTTCAACAGATGCCTTCAAACGGACATATTTCAAAGGCACTTTATATACAAATCAGATGCAGATGCAAGAAGGCAAGCAAGTACACAAAGAAAAGCTGAAGAACACTCAACGCTCAACTCTACAATCTAGAAAGAAAGCTTTCTCAGCTACTCAGTTCTTTAGAACACATGCTTAGCATCAACTGAGTAGCACAACCCAAAGAACTCAACTCTCATCAAGTGTATTCCAAGTCTGCTAGACTTGAAGAGTTCTAAGTGATCTAAGAAGTTCCAAGACTGCTGGTCTTGAAGGAATATGTGAGATTCAAAGATTGTAAAGACATCCTTAGTGGATTTCCTACTCGAGGAGTAGAATAGTGGACTAGGAGTCTTGAGTGCTCTGAACCACATAAATTCTCTGTGTCTTTTATATTTTTTATTTAACTGCTATATTTTTTATAACTATCTATTAACTATTAACTCAATTTATCTTAAAGGGGAACAAACAAATCATATATTCCGTTGTGATTGATTAACAAATCTTATAAAGTATTTTGAAAAAGAAATTTTAAAATATCTATCCAACCCCTCCTTCTAGATAATTATTGTGCCTCTGGGAACTAATAATTGGTATCAGAGCAGGTTCTCTCAATCAGCCTACAAAGCTTAAGTAGATCCAATGGCACATCTGATAAGCGAATCAAAGAATGAAGGAGGCAACAAGCTACCAATTGCAACAAAGATAAATTTGTCAACTAAAAAGTTCGTATACAAGCATACATGGCCTCAATAGATGAAGAGCTTTTTGAAACTGTCATGAATAGGCCCTACATTCCAACAAAACTCGTACCAACTCCAAAAGATCCAAACAGAGTCCAAATCAAGGTTAAAGCTGATTGGACTGACAACGAAAAGAAAGCTATCCAACTAGACAAAAAGGCCAAGAACATCTTGTTCCAGTCTTTAGAAGATGATTTATTTGAGATTGTGGTCAATAACAAATCTGTAATAACCCGATATTTTTTATATAAATAAATAAGAAATTTTGCATATAATTTTTTTAAAAGGGGGAAATATATGACAGGTAATGTGTATGTATATATGTGATAAATAAAATTTATTTATTACATGAATAATTTCAAATAATTTTATTTTAGAATTATTGATTATTATAAAGTATATTTTTATAGTAATTAGTTTTATAGTAGAAATGATTATAGAATTTATTTTTCATGAAAATAAATTTATATATTATTTAAATAATATATGAAATGATAATTAGTATTATTATAATAACTATTTTATTATTTGAATTTATTTATATTAGTTAAGTTAATTATTTTAATTAATTAATAATGTTATATATGTAAGAAAAATTAGATATAGAATCCAAACCCTAATTTTGTATTTAGAATAAAGAATGAGAATAGTAATATTATATTAAATATATTTCAGTGCTATAAATATGTACTGTGTGTATAGACAGATAATGGTTGGTCAATTATGTTGTGGCATGTCAAAACCGTAACATTAATTCATTAAACCCTAACTTTAAACTCAAACCGGAGTTTTCAATTGGTAAAAAATTGTGGTACGTGATTAATGACAATTATTATGTTATGCTAATTAGGTAAACACTATAATTATTGTCTAGAAACCCTAATTGTAAATTAGAAACCCTAATTTCCAAT
This sequence comes from Panax japonicus, assembly GCA_020205505.1. Taxonomy (NCBI): domain Eukaryota; kingdom Viridiplantae; phylum Streptophyta; class Magnoliopsida; order Apiales; family Araliaceae; genus Panax; species Panax japonicus. The sequence continues at coordinate 44,374,155 of CM035105.1, read as the reverse complement.
TTAAAATCCTAATTACTATAATGGTAACCCTAATTATTATTTTAGTAAATTATAATGTTAATTAGGAAACCCTAATTCATAATTTGGGGAACCTTAATAATATCAAGAAACCCTAGGTATTTTTAAAACCCTAATTTTGTATTAAAATCCTAATTTTAATTAGTAAGTTATAATTAAAATTTTATTAAACTTTAAACTTAATTTTTCAAACCCTAGAAATTATTGGGAGACCTTAAGGTTTAAAATCTATTGATTAAAACCTAGATTTAAGTACCATGGACAAGAATACCCTTAAAAGATTTTGTTAGTTTACTAAAATACCCTTTTTGGATTTATTTTAATAGGTTTCTTGCAAATCTTTCCATATCTTGTCAAGTAATCACTCTAGATTATTGTACATGCTCTATATATCATCCAAGCTTATCCTCTTTGATACCTTGCAAGCTAGATTCATTGCACCTAAGTTATTTATATAGAATAGGAGAGAGAAAAGTGCGCTTATTTGCCCATTTGTTCACAACTTTCATCCAAGACCTTCTCTCTCTAACATACAAAATATAATAGTAGATCAGTCCCTAAACCAAGCCCCACTATCATCATAACAGATCAAGAAGCTCAGATTCAAGAATTTGTGCTTAAAGGTATAAAACCCTAATAAAAAATTTGACCTTTGATCTTCTGTTAGAAGTTGTATTTATATGTTGTAATACGTTCTATGTATTGTTAATCAATAATCTGGGTTGGTATCTTGTAGATCCATAACATCTAAGTACTTGAAATTAAAGTTTTTCAAAATCTGAAAAAAAATTTAGAGAGCGTTTGTTAGAGCGGAATGGAGCTGAATTTGAATGGATGAATCGGTCAGTGCTTTTGTTTTGGTCTGAATGGCTAAATCGGTAAGATGGACGAGCTGAATGGCTAACAGGGGCAGATCTATGCCTGGGGCAGGGGGCACCTGCCCCCACTGAATTTTCTAACTTCAAAATAGACAACATGCTATCCTACGCTCGCCGGTACCGGAGACTCACCGGACAATGTAATTAAAAGCGAGCCAAGAGGCAATATATAGTCGAGTGATACATGACATCATGAAAAGTTGTGTCTTTTGTCATCATCCGAAGCTTTCTCGCCTTCTCTCCGGTGAAACTCTCTAGAGCGACGCGATATCTCATCGGAATAGATCCGAGATCCGAGTCTGACTTGGCCTCAACTTTGGGGGAGAAATCGGAGTTGTTGTTACGTTATATTCGGGATTCAAAGTAGTCTGGTTCGAAGGACGAGCTGGACAGCGGGGTCCACCACTTAGAAGATGAACTTTTCTAATTTTGTGATGCAGTATGGGACGTTGTGAGTACTTCACGAATCAGAACTAACTTTTACTGATTGAAGTTTTGGTTAGGAAATGGGTTAGATATATATTATAACTAAATTTGTATTGTTGGGGGTTTTATATTCTGGTTGAGATTATTTTTTTTCAAGAGGCTAGTTGGTTTGCTTGTATGAAAGTTGAGTTTTTAATATTTGTAATGCAATTCCATGTGACCTTATCAAAAGATGGATTTGTCACATTTGTACTACATTTTATTTTTAATATAAAAAAAATTGCTGATAAAAAAAACACTAGTATTTTTTATAAGAAAATTATGAATATATATATATATATATATATATATATATATATATATTAAATATAACAACTTAAGTGTTGAGAAATTATACTGAATTTAGAAAAATATGTATATATAATATAACTAAAATTTTTATTCTTAACAGATTTTTTTGGCGAATTTGACCCCACTGAGTTACGCGGCTGGATCTGCCCCTGATGGCTAAGTCAGATTTTTTTAGCTGAATGGCTGAATGAGCAGCTAATTGAAGTAAAACAAAATTAAAAAATTAAAAAAACTACTAACTATTATATTAAGTAATATTAAATAAATTTACAATAATTTTGAATTTTTTCAGAGGGGTAAAATAAAAATACCCCCTTTTTAATTCAGATGTTTCAGACATATCAATTCATTCAGATGTTTCAGACATATCAATTATCAAATAACTGTTTTTATTCAGATTCAGATTCAACTCATTCAGATTCAAATTCAGATAAAAATAACCCCTTATTTTGTGTCTGATAGCCTAATGTCAGACCCTGTAGATCTTTCTCTGATAATGTTTTTGGTTGTTTTAAGCTTTGATCTTGTATTATGCTATGTACTCTTTAAATTGAAACTTGAATCAAGGTCATAGCATTAATAGATTTCAAGATATTGTTGGTCAAAAGCCATTGACCGACCATGACCAAACGTTTCTGGGTAACCTAGAAACGGGCCCAGAACCATCTGACAGCTTCTTTATGCCTCTAGATCTCTCTTATGTTTACTGTTTTGTGTTTGTTGTTGTATTCCAGTTATAGTACGGTAGTTATACTACATATTAATTCTTTTAGATCGCTTATATGACAAACGGACTGGATTTGGGGAATGGTCAAACCAAGCAGAAAGTTCACGGATGAGTTTTCTGGGTAACCTAGAAAGCTCATGAGTGTGGCTTCTTAAATGGTTTGACCGGTGAAGATCCGGCTAATCTATTGTTGTTAAGGTGATGTTATGTATTGGATTTCTTCACCTACATGTTATGTACACACTGCACCCATTATATCACACAAATATTACACGAACAACAATTTGTAGAAGCCCAAAAGTGAACAGTCGAACTGTTTTTCATTTTCGGGTAACCCAGAATTGAAGAACAGCTCTGACAGGCAATTTTGAAGGCTTAGATCTCCTTATTGTTATGCGTTATGACTTTGTTTGTTGCTTGATGGTGTAGTATTACACTAGCACTACAATATCTGACCCATAGCAAGCCCAGAAAAATGAAGACCACTGATCTAGACTTTGTCAAACATGGTATCCAAAAATTGTCCTATGAATGTTCTTGAGGACTCAAGAACACCTAAGGCAACGCTTTCTGTCGCTAAAGGCTATAGCGACAAATTTAATAATTTTATTTAAATTATTTTCTAAAAATAATTTAAAAATAGAAATTAATTATTAAAAATTCCAAAAATAGTTTTAAAAATTATTTGAAGTTATAAAAATTAACTTTTAATAATTTGATATAATTTTCATAAATTTTAATATTTAATTGAATATTATTGAATTTTATTTATTTAATAAATGCGTTAAATAAATTAATTAAAAGTGATTTTATTATAATAAAAAGTCATTTTAAATGATTAAAAGGTATTTAATAATATTTGAAGTTATAAAATATAACTTTTAATATTTTAAGACAAATTTCATTAATTATTTAGTATTAATGATATCAGATTTATTTAGTAATTATATTAAGTAAATTAATTAAAAATGATTTTTATATTATAAAAATCATTTTAAATGAAAATAAATAGTTTAAAAATATTTGAATTTATAAAATATAACTTTTGATATTTAAAGGATTATTTTATTAATAATTTAATATTAATGATATTAATTTAATATTAATGATATTAAATTTTATTTAATAATTATATTAAATAAATAGTTTAAAAATGGTTTTATTGATTTAAAAATCATTTAAAAAGAAATTAAATGAATTAAAAATATTTTAAGTTATAATTAATGACTTTTAATATTTTGATAAATAATAAATTAATATTTAAATATTAATAGTAATTATTTAAAAATGATTTTAAAAATATTTTGAGTTATTATGAATAACTTTAATATTTTGGCAATGGTTTTATTAATAATTTAATATAAATTAAATTTTAATGATAATAGAATTATTTAATATTTAAATCATTTAAAATGATTCTAGTGTTGGAAAAATGATGATAAATTATAATAATTATTTAAAAATTATTACAAGGCTATGAAAAATAATACGATTGATATTTAAATTATCTAAACGAATATTGAACAACAGAATAGAGTTTTAGACTCGATATTTACTCGATAAAGTCGTAGGTGCACCGAAATATTTCAGAAATTGATCTAGACTTATATAATTTGACTAGATAAGTGTTTGTTTATGATTCAATGACTGCTAAACATATGTGACAATGTGATTAGGTTATGTGCTGACTGCAAATAGCAGTACTAGGTGTTATGATGTATTCTTCTAATCGAATAAATAATCTTATTAATGATAGGTTGTGATATAAAAGATAAAACTAAGTTGCGTACTAGTAAGCAGCAGCTCAGGTAAGTATCCTAACTTTGTATTTTCTTTATGCAATGAACATGAGTAAGAAAGTTACATAATTATATTATTATTGTGCCAGATTATTAACTCTATTATTATCGATTATGTATCCACTCTTTTGTATGCATACAAATTCTTAAATTATCTGATCATTGTTTATCAATACAGTACTATTGTACAATTCAGATATTTAGTCTGTTCGTTAATTTCTAAATATGGTTATACAAGTGTCCTTGGCCTCCTGCTGGTTGAGTCTTCTTGACTGAAGTCTTCTGCTTATCATTCCTTAGTGTGGTCAGACTGACCAAGTACCTGCAGGTTTAAATAAATTTCTATTTTGGTACCCATAATTAAATGGATCCTGCTAGGTTAGTTTTCTAAACCCCTGTTACTCTTATTTGGATAACCATCATATTTGTCATCAACAGACATATTTATGCATGCAACTATTTTAAGATAATATGTAAAACCCCGACTTTTATAAAATAAAAGTCAAATTTAATTTATGATTATTATTCTAAAATTTTAAAATGTTAAATTGATAATTGATCAAATAGACAATTAATTGAATAAGTGAGTTAATAAAAGAGGAGAGAGATTTAATTCTTCTAGAAAGCAGCCCATGTGGGCGTCTAAGTGTTGATGTCTAATAATAAGAGTAATGTGAGTGGGAAATTATGGGGGGAACAAAGAAACAGACATCTTGGAAATGAAGGAGGAAAGGAGGGGAGATGGGACCTTAGTGTTGGAAGTGATTAAGCCTAATAAGGAAAAATCAACATCTTACTCTTCATTTTTCACACACTCCTCCCGTAGCCAACTTTAGTAAAATAAAAAGAGAGAAAAGAGAGAAGAAAGAAAAAGAAAGGAAGAAAGAGGGAAACAAATAAAGAGGAGAGAGAGAGAGAGAGAGAAGAAAATGATGACTTTCTCCATTCCCATACTCCTTCCCGTAGCCCAATTTTAAGCAAGAGAGAAGATAGAGGAAGAGAGGAAGAAGAAGAAGAAGGAAATGAAGAAATAAAGATGAAATGAAAAAGAAATCAAGAAAGGTATTTATCAAAATCTTGATAATTTTAGTATATAGATTTTATGTAAAGAGTACATACTTAGGTATGTATTTAATTATTTAAACTTGTATAAGCATGAATCAAGTGAGAGAAATCAAGAAATCAAATGAAAAGAAAAATTTGGAAATTTTCATAAAAATTAGTTTATTACTCGATTTTGTAAAATCCATAACTCTTTGTGTATAATGGGTTAGGAGATGAGCTATATATCAAAAGAAAGCCCCAGAAATAAGCTAAATGCAAAAATTTGAAACACCCAAAAATTCTTTGTAGATATTTCGTGGTGACAGTTTGAGTGAAATTGGTCTGAAGGACTTATAGTCTGAAAATCAGTTTTATTAAGCTTTATTGCGTGAGTTATAATTTTTAATCCGACCGTTGGATCGTTGTGATTTTCAGATATGTTATACATATATAAGTTTTGTAGATGTCCACAAAATTTGTAACCGTTAAAGATTAACATATAATTTGTTATGAATTTTGTGAGGTGGCTGGTTCAAAAATCTTTGAGCAGAAATTTCGGTAAGACTATTTCTCTATGTTAGAGTTAGAATTTGGGAAAACTTTCTTCTAAAAAGTTGTAGATAATTAAATTTTACATGGAAAGGGCTTAGGATCCTTATTTTTCTTATAAAAGGGTAATTGTTATGAATTATTGAAATTTCTGAATATTAGAGTTTATGATTAATTTATCAGAAAAATTATTTGGGTTGAAATATTTTTACAGAATGCTTATAATATTATCTTAGAATTTTTGTAAAATTTTGATGAATTATTGAAAAGCATAAATATTTATTATATTTTAAAACTATTTATGGTTAGTTTAAAAATGGAGGAAATTCATAGAAAATTCTTTGAATGATGAAAAATTATGATATTTGGTGAAAAATCTTATAATGTTATTTTATAATTTCTGGACAGTTTTGGAAAATTATTGAATAACAGAAATATTTATTATATTTTTAAACTATTTATGGTTAGTTTAAAAATAGAAGAAATTCATAGGAAATTCTATGAATGGTGGAAAATTATGATTTTTGCTGAAAATATTATAATAATGTAAGATTAATATTGATGATGTTTTCAAGATATAAAAGTATATGGAGTTAGTATTTCTATTTTGAAGCTATTAAATGATAGTTTTTGTAAATAGAAATAATTATTAAAAATTGTTGGTTAATCTGAAAAAATATGAAAATTATTTGGAAAATTTAGAATCATATTTTTAAATATTTTAGAAGTGTTAGTAAGCTCATGAGGTGTCAGAATGTAAACGCACTAGTAACGAATGAGTTATGATAAAAACAAAAATAATATTTTTGTTAAAGTAAAAATGGTGATAATACCAGAATAGTGGATTGTCATATATGAGCTTTTAGATTTCTCAAGTTTTATTATCCACTTCTAAAGTTTTGGAATATGAATATTGATTTTATGAGATAAATAGAGATAACTTGAATGAATAATGAATTGTTAGTTGGTTTATGTGTTATTCGAGATGAATATGATTTGGTGTTGATCCGATCCCTACTTTTAATAGAATTTAAATTGTTCATAGTAAGGTGTTGATTTGATTCTTACGTAAGAAGTCACCATGTATTTTATTCAATAATTGTCACAGTAATTATTGCACAGTGATTTATACTATTGATTCTTAATTACGTAAGAAGTCACTTAGTCTTTCATTCAATAATTGTCACAGTAGTTATTGCACATCGAGTCATATTATTTGATATGATATAATTAAACTAGTTGGCAGTATTGTGAGTCTATGTTAATAATTATGAATAAATTGTTGAAAGATTTAAAATGTGTAAATAATTGATAAATAAAAGGGTGTTGATTAAAGATAAATATGATATACAGATGTTTGTTCAATTATTTTTTTTTTACAAAAATAAGTTTGACAGGACTTGCCGACACTCTACTTTTTCTAAAGTAGTATGTACCACAACTCTATTATTGAACAAATTTTGTTAAAACGTGTACAAGTTGGTTTAATTTTCTTTGTGGGACCATAAATTCCACTACCATTATTATATAACTCATGTGATTATTTTGTCAAAGCAGGTGTGCTAGTTGTTTAGTAAATTTTCAGTATAAATAGGTTGCCAGGTTGAGCCACTAAAGACACACCATCACTACATTGAAAATATATAATTCTTTTACTTCAATATTGTGAGTATAATATTGTGAGTATTTCTATTGAGTGTACTGTTACTCCAAGTGTAGATAAGGAATGCAAGCATTGTTTAAGTTGATAAATTTCACAGAAATCAGAATCAAGTCACATGCTAAAGGTAAAGGATATCATTATTGTGGTAAGGATGTATCATTTTTATGGTAAAAAGAATATCATTTTCTTTCATACTCCATATTATAATAAGATATTATTATTTGTTTATTCAGTTTATCTTTAAAATGGTGAAAAGTCCTGAAAGGATTAGAATATTCTTAATAGTTTGTGCTTCATTTATTATTATGTTATCAATTTAGACTCTGGATAATTAAGTTAAAAATCATTAAGATCTATGTTATCTTATTATTATGATGATTTATGTTTATTCATTATATATATCATTGTCATCATTCTCATGCTTATATTGTGTTGAAAGTCATCTTTGGCCCGTAGTGCATAGATGGAATTGGTATGATTATGACCAGGGATTATTCGATATAATCATGACCGTAATGTTATAAATGATGTGATAAAAGTCATCTTTGGCCCGTAGTGCATAGATGGACTTGGTATTATTATGACCAGGGATTATTCGGTATAATCATGACCGTAATTGAAAACACGAATATCCTTAGCTTGTAGTGCATGGATAATTCGTGGTCGTGATACTATTAAGTTGAGTCTCAACATTATTGGTTTTACATTTGTATATCTTTGGCCTGTAGTGCAAAGGTGGACTGTTGGTCATTGGCTTTATAGTTGTATATCTTTGGCATGTAGTGCAAAGTTAGACTGTTGATTTACTTGATTATAAATATGAATTGTGATTTAATTATAATCTGTGGTGGTTCAGGTGAAGACAGGTGATGAGAGTTCTCTTTGTCTTGGGTATAACCAAGAACTGTTGATGAGTATTAAAGGAATGAAATATTAACGATGGACTTTTAATCTATGGGAGATAGTAGACATTATGTTCTACTTGGTTCTTCTAATGGATTGTTGATTCCGTTGTTATTATGGTTGAAAACTTTTATCTTCTACCATATGTTATAAATATCTGAATTCTTTTGATAATTTAATTATCTTAAGTCATGATATTCTTTACTGGGCTATTTGTGCTTACCCTTTTACTTCACCACCCCTTTCAGGTAATAAAAGTGTAGCTGGGACTAGCAGAGAGAACATGAGTATAAAGTGGTGATATAAATTAGTCACAAGCCTAATCAAATTATGAAATGGCATGGCATAATAATTGTACTGAGAACTTAAAATGTGTGTGACATGTTTTATACATCATTTAATATTTAATTTTGGTGAACTATAATAGGGTGAGGCGAATCAGAACTTGAAAACGTCAAAGGTGCACTCCATTAGAATGAGGAGAACAAAAATATTCTCATGTCCCTTCGGGGACTTGATACATTTGCTGGTGTACTTTATATGGCATTATAATAATTTAAATATGAATATTATCGTATTATATACGTAATAATATTTGTATTGAAACTCACAATATATGAGTCGTCGTATTTTGTACGACATTTGTATAAATGGACTTGTAAGTAGTGTATTTTTTGGCGACCCAAGATGGGTGATGTATACCTATTTTGGGGGCGTCACATAATACATTTTGAGATGCATGATGGTGAGTGTGTGTAGGATTTGGCATTTAATAACACACTCTTTATATATGACGGTTTCATCATTTACTGGATTATGTTCACAATGTTTAAGTGTTCACAGAGTAGGAATCAACTCTACGATTTATGAGTATCTAGTTGATTCATGGGGTGATCAGTTTCTATAAATCAGTAGGATCCTCTTGTAAAACTGATCATACTTGATGGGTTCTCAAACACTTAGAGCATAGGCTTGTACACACATACTAACCCACCAAAAAAGATTACTTCACATAAAGTTCATTAGGCTTGTGATGCTCTTATAACCAATTTCAGATTTCCTTCAAGATACCATCTTCAACCTAAAACTTGGATGGAGATAAGGTTTATAGTCATTTGAGTTTCCATCCTCAGGTAACTTTCTCTCTTCACCGTTTTAGGTAGATTATGACTCCTTGACAGAATACTGTTATAGTTCATAAGAAGATACAATTATGATGTATACATTTATAATAATGAGGAACCGTACCTTTTTACTGTCAATTACTAAACAGTCATTTATCTTAGATATACTGAGTTTAGGCATGATGTGCATAACTTTACTTTTGCACCTGACAGCTTATTGCTCTTATTGACCTTTAATCAATCAGTCGTGGTCTTGAAGATGTAGGCCAAGATAGTCTCAGCATTAAGATCTTTGATATCCTTTAGCTGACAGAGTTTGCACCCAGCTGTTGGTTGACCAGACCTATATCTGAGGAGAACCTCTTTCTTCTCTAGAAGAACATTTCTTTGTATGTATGGTCTTTTCATTTTTTAGAGTGGCGGATGCTTGACTCTTTGTCAATGATGTCTCTTGAGCTCTCTCGTCTGGTCTTCAGACTACAACATTGACTGTAGGCAAGGATTGGTCTTATTGATTTAACACTCGAGACCATGGACCAATCTAAGCAGCTTCAGGTGTATATACACATTTAACCTATACACAATATTTCTAACATGTGAGCTCATCTGCATATAATAAGTTACTTACTTCTAAACTAAGTTTAGAACAATGTTGGTTCCTAGGATCAAACTCAAAGCGATTAGCTTTTGAATATAGCATGAGAACCTGCTCTGATACCAATTGTTAGTTCCCAGAGGGCACAATAGATCTAGAAGGGGGGTTGAATAGATCCTTTTTATTTCAAATACTTTTCAGGTTTATTTTGTATTGCTATTAAATTACCATATGACAAACATAAGAATATTTTCAAGCACATCGAAATAAGTAAAAGATCCCCTTCATTGATATATTCATGATCATACATACATTTTTCGTTGAGTTAGTTTAGTTGTAAGCAATTAAAATATACATAGTAGTTATAACAGTTTTAGTGCATAATGAAAATGACATAATGTAAAAGACACAAGGGGTTTTAAGTGGTTCAGAGACTCAAGCTCCTAATCCACTCTTCTGCTTTCAACTAGCAGGATTTCCAATAAGGAAGGGCAGTACCTTGAATCACTAAGATTCCTTCAAGGCCAGCAACCTTGGGACTCCTCTAGTTCCCTAGGAACTCTTCAAGCTTAGCAGGCTTGGAACTTCGTTTAATCCATCCGGACAAGGACCCTTCTGGCCCTGCTATGTTTAGTCCCTTCGGACAAGGACCCCTCAGGCCCTGGCTTTGTTGAGTTATTTGTTTGTTGTTGTTGGAGTTGGTGCTGAGCTGCTAAGATGTCTTCATGCTCTGAACATCTTCTATCCTTAGCAGCTTGGCTTAATCATCTTTGATGTGTAGCTGAGTGTTGCATGATGCTCAACTTCTTCAGTTACTCAACCACTTCGGATGACCCCTTTATAAACTGCCTTGAAGATCCTTCTCCTTGGTACTTGATGGCTGCACATGATAGCCTTCTAAGATGATTGTAAGCTCTTTTGTTAGGTACTTAGAAGCTTTCTCATGCTTGACACCAAGATGGAATTTGTGATCTCCCTTCTTGCTACTTGATGCCTTCTCATGATGGACTTACTAAGATGATTGTAGGCTCTTCTCCATTGTACTTAGAGTCTTCCCATGATGGACATCCAGATGACATGATGCTCTTCTTTCTCTCGGCAGTTCAGAACACTCTTTAAGTAGTAGAATTCTCACTTCTACATTTTAAAACTCTCACTTCTACGTTTTTCAAATATCTTCACAGATCTCGAGTTGACAGAGGTAGAATGCTGATGTGACATGTCATACTTTATCTGACATTGCAGTATACTATTTTACCTACCCTGTCAGATATATCACTTTAATGTCTTGGGCAGGTTGAAGACTTTCTTTCCTCTTTTTGATTTCTCGATCAGAGGTTGTCCTATTGCATCGATGCTCTCAATAAGCACTTGTCCGAATATTACCCTTTAGATTGAACCTTTGCCAATGCTTCAGTTTTAAGCTATTCAAACTCTTCGATTCGGATACACGTCTTCAAGGACCTGATCATAGTGTCTTGTTGAGTGTTGCTCATTGACTGGTAGAGTTAACATTACGATCTTGAAGAATGTTGATTGGATCTTCAATGTAGAACACCTCTTCCTTGTATTGTGCAGTGCTTCAATACTTCTGTTAGCTTCAACTGTTCTCAGAGACTGATGTCCTAATTCCTTGCTCTGGTCCCCTTCTGAATATCAAGACACTTCAAATTTGTGGTGCGTTCAGCTTACTTTCTCCTTATGATCTCCAATTCACTTATCATACATGAACTGACCCTGCACTTAATCACTTTAGCCTTGCTCTTCAGAAGCTGACCAGTATCTCGGTTAACCTTCCATCAGTTCCTTCTTTATTTGGCAAACACTACGATCTTGGTTGCTTCCAAGATCGTTGTCTTCTGTTCACTTGATAGCTACTGCATTAGCTGACTTTCCCTAATCAGCTTCTGAAGTCTTCTTTGGATCTCCTTGTGGAAGACTTCATCACGAATGGCCTTACAACTCAATCTTGATGCTGATTGGGTTGGTGATTAGACCTTCTGTTAGCCTGCATGCCATTCATTGAGTGCTCTTTGGTTTTCTTGGATGTAGCTTGCAGCTTAAACCAGAGGCCTCGTTCCTTTGGATATTCTGGGAGTGCTCATTTATTGAGAACCGTATATGCTCTACGATTCAACCTTGGCATTATGAGTTCTTCTGTTGAGGTCGTAGTTCTGCATTCTACGATTCGGCTTCGGCTTATGCAGACACTACGATCCCGAGATCAGATCTTGACATTCTACGATTTTTACCTTGTGTTTGTTGTCTTCATCTGATCTTGCTTGACTGCGATCTCTATATTTAATCAATAGACTCTACGAACTCAGAGTGTGATCTAAGATCCTTGACTTGGCTTCAGCATCAGTATACTCTACGACTCTAAGTGTAGTCTATGTTTCTGTCTTGGCTTTGGAAGATGATTGGTCTGCTCGTTGGTAGGCTGTCTCTATGATTCTGAACATGACTTCCTTAGCACACTACTGTGACGCCCCCAAAATAGGTATACAACACACATTCTGAGTCGTCAAAATACATGGTATAGAAACAACTACAACCTTATCAATATAAAATAAAAACTGTGAGTTTAAATACAAATATTGTCATCTAGACAATATCCACACTCAAATAAGTCTTCATTACAATTATTGATACATTATTTTACAAAAATGGTGAGGACTACTAAAAAGACTTTCTAGAACCTTCATTCCATACTCCGACTAGTACTCGCTACATTCTCGCCTCCTGAGAAGAAAAATGGAACAAAAAGGAAAAGGGTGAACTCAACTAGCCCAGTAAAGAATATTATGACTAAGATAACATAGAACAAATTATCGTTAGTCTTTAACAGGGAAAAATCTAATAGAATACAACAGACAACCAGTTTTAAATCAATCTTCGCAGTGGAAATAATAATTCATTAGAAGAGTTAAGTAGAGAATGCAAACTAATATCTTCTATATATGAATTTAAAAGTTCATCGTTGATATTTTATCCCTGTAACATCAATCAATATATATCTGGAATTAAATATTTATCTTTGCACTACAGGCCAAAGATATTCATCAGTTGGTCATGTTCATCTAAACACCTGTTCATCTTTACACTACGGGCCAAAGATATTCATCAGTTGGTCATGTTCATCTAAACACCTGTTCATCTTTACACTACGGGCCAAAGATATTCATCAGAAAATCATTCATCTTTGCACTACATGCCAAAGATATTCAGTAATATCATCATTTAGGACTGAGGATGATGAAAAAATATTTTTAAAGAAAACGAATCTAGTGAAACAAAAGAATAAATATTAAGAATTCGTATTTTAGCTATTCCATGTCCAAAAATACCTCATAATTAATCATAGTGGAGTAAAATTCAAGAATGGTCAAAACATGGATATAATCAAAGCTAGTATCCATAATAGATATTTTGGACGAAAATTTAATAATTTATTTTTTTGTGAATAGTGCAGTATACGTGAATAGTGTCGTATACGTGAATAGTAACCCCGACACCAAAAAACAAGAATTTCACAAGAAAAATATTCCCAATATACCAGCATAATGATATTGAAAGAATAATATCATTTTAAAAAAATAATATCCCTTACCTCATAAAGACAGTACTTCTAGTTGAAACACCGGATATAAACTATGACTTGAACTTGCACCGTATAGCAACACTCAAAGTATTAAAATACTCACAAGAATACGCTCAATATATCGAGAGAGAAAGAGAGAAAACTTCAGTTTCTGGTGTGATTTTCAATTCTAACCTAAGCACCCTATTTATAGGAAAATGCTTAGAATACCAAAGCAGAAAATTTAATATAATATTAATATATATTATTAAGTTTCCTACGCCAACCTTTGTAGATCTGAATTCAGCAATTGAACACATGTAAATGAGGCCCACAAAATGTAAAAAACGTTTTTATTAATATAAATATGTAAAACTTCCAAAAATCAATTATTTCGGAACTTCGAAACTTCAATAATTCATAACAAATAGCCCTTTTATCACAAAAATTCGAACCTCATGTCTTTTCCCTAGGAAATTCCATTATCTAAAACTTTGCAGAAGAAAGTTTATCCAAAATCCAAATAGAAATTGACCGAAATCCACAAACGAACGATTTTACATGCTATAATCAAATTTCAGTCAAGAAAACTACTCTTTCTCCTCATATACTCATATATCCCACATTCATTGTAAAAATATCATCATTATTATCATATAATAATATAATAAAATATTATTTTATCAAAAAAGATAAAATATCAATTTTTAAAAATTGTCACTTTAAAAATTTTCTTCATCTATATCCACATAAAATAAATATTTTCCTCATCATATAAATCAATAATTAATTATTCACAAATAATATTACAGAATCACAATACTAACAACCAGGCCGTTGCCAGGAAAGAGGGGCTTTCCAATAAGAATTTCTCCTTACTGACGCACAATTAGGTAACCAAACCTCTCCTTAGACAGAACTTTCTAGACATTGCCAATAATGTTATCTAATAATATTATTCAGATAATATGAATTATTGCTCCGATAATGGAAAATACTGTGTAGTGACAATTATTGAAACAACAGTAATATAAAATATCAACGCAACAATTATTGAATCAATAAAATAAAATACTGAACAGTAATTACTGTAACAATTATTGAGTAGTGCCTTCTTACGTAAGAATCAATAATTGGTGCAATACCGTGTGCTACTGTGCAACAACGCGTATTACTGTGTTTTAACCACCGGGTATTCCAATAGTGTTAACGGTAACAACTACGCCGTTATTTATAAACAACTTATACTTTTCTTTTTCTTCATCCAATCGCTTTCTATTATGGGGCCCACACAAGGCTGTGTCGTCGTACGAATATTATCCGACAGTAAGAATATTCCACGACCAAACGAATATTCTCCGATAAAAATGAATATTTTATAATCACTTGCTTATTTAAAATATTTGCGCATTTTACCCATAACTAACCACATTAATCAAATCAACCTTTACTATTTCAAAATAATAAATAGAGGAATTAAATTTCATTTATTAATAATTTGGGGTCTTACAACCTCCCCTCCTTATGAAATTTCGTCCTCAAAATTGATGTACGTACCTGGTGTTTCGAAAAGATGAGGATACCTCACTTTCATTTCCGTTTCCAACTCCCAGGTCATTTCCTCAATAGCATGGTTTCTCCACAAAACTTTAACTTGTGGTATGACCTTCGTGCGTAGGACATGCTCCTTCTTATCCAAGATCTTGATAGGTACCTCTTCGTACGTTAAGTCTTCGGCTATTTCGTCCGGTTCTAACTCAATAACGTTGTTTGGGTCTTTCACATATTTACGTAGCACAAATATATGAAAAACATTATGAACACGAGACATACTTGGAGGTAATGCGAGTCTATAGGCCACATTCCCTACTTGGTCAAGAATCTGAAAAGGACCAATAAATCATGGATTGAGCTTTCCTCTCTTCCCAAATCTTGTAACTCCTTTCTATGGAGCCACACGCAACAATACATGATCCCCAATGTCAAATTCCACGTCCTTTCGATGAAGATCCGCATAACTCTTTTGTCGATCCTGTTCCGTTTGTATACGTTGTCGAATCATTTGGATCTTCTCTGTAGTCGTTCGTATTAACTCTGGTCCCAACAATGTTGCTTCTCCCACCTCATCCTAACATACTGAAGAGCGACACTTTCGTCCATACAATGCTTCAAATAGAGCCACACCTATACTTGCCTGATAACTGTTGTTGTAGGAGAATTCCACTAATGATAGGTACTTATTCCAACTCCCTTTGAAATCTAGAACACAAAGTCTTAATAGATCTTCAAGAGTTTGAATAGTCCTCTCTGATTGCCCATCCGTTTGAGGATGGTATGCCGAACAGAACTGTAAATCCGTGCCCATAGCTTTTTGCAAGCTAACCCAAAATCTTGAAGTGAATCTTTGGTCACGAACCGAAACTATGGATACTGGCATGCCATGCAACCTCACAATCTTATTCACGTACATACTAGCAAGACGTTCAAGGGAATAAGTCTCACGTATCGGCAAGAAATGAGCAGACTTGGTTAATCTATCAACAATAATCCAAATAGCATTTATGCCTTGAGAAACCGTGGGAAGACCCGTAACGAAATCCATGGTAATATGTTCCCACTTCCATTTTGGAATCTCAAGTGGTTGTAATGGACCCTTAGGCACTTGATGCTTCGCCTTTACACGTTGACAAGTTAAACATATCGAGATAAACTTTGCAATCTCTCTCTTCATATTATTCCACCAAAATGTATGTCGAAGATCACGATACATTTTGGTACTTCCAGGATGGATTGTAAATGGTGTATTATGTGCCTCCATCATGATCTTGTACTTCAAATCAGAACTGTTAAGAACACAAATTCTGGAGTGGACTCGAAGTATTCCTTCTTCATCGATTCTTGCTTTTGGAATAGCACCTTCTTGCACTTTCTTCTTCATACGCATCAACTCCGGGTTTGTGGCTTGAGCAACTTTAACTTTATCGATTAAAGTTGGTTCTGTGCGTATACTTGACATCATTGCACTCGTTCCTGCATATGATCTTCTACTCAACGCGTCAGCTACCACGTTTGCTTTTTCAGGATGGTATTGAATAGTGTGGTCGTAATCTGTCAACAGCTCGAGCCAACGTCATTGCCGCATGTTGAGTTCTTTTTGAGTGAAAAAATATTTGAGGCTTTTATGGTCTGAATATATCTCCACTTTCTCCCCATATAGATAGTGCCTCCAAATCTTTAGCGCAAAAATGACTGCTGCCAACTCTAGATCTTGAGTAGGATAATTCCTCTCATATTGTTTAAGTTATCACGAGGCATAGGCTATAAATTTCCCACATTACATGAGAACACATCCTAGCCGTTTGCCTGAAGCATCGCTGTAGATAACAAATCCATCCGAACCAGATGGTATGGTCAAAACAAGTACCGAAATGAGTCTCATCTTAAGCTCTTGGAAACTCTTCTCGCATTCCTCGCTCCATAAGAATTTGATATCTTTCCGAGTCAGCTGAGTTAATGGGGTAGCAATTCGAGAAAACCCTTCCACGAATCTCCGATAATAACCAGCTAAGCCCAGAAAGCTACGTACTTTGGTCACCGTCTCTGGTTGTTCCCAACTTTGTATTGCTTCAATCTTCGTCGGGTAAACAGATACTCCATGTTTTGACACCACGTGCCCTAGAAATGCTACTTCCTCAAGTCAGAACTCACATTTCTTAAACTTAGCACATAGTTTGTTTTCACGCAGCCTTTGGAGTACCAGTTTCAAATGGTGCTCATGATCTTCACGGCTTTTGGAATATATGAGGATGTCATCAATAAAGACAACAACGAACTGATTCAAATAATCCTTGAATACTCGGTTCATCATATCTATGAAAGTCGCAGGAGCATTAGTCAATCCAAAAGGCATGAATAGGAATTCATAATGCCCGTACCGAGTTCTGAAGGCAGTCTTCAGAATATCCTCAGTTTTAACCTTCAGCTGATGATATCCAGAACGAAGATCAATCTTTGAAAATGAATTGTGCTCCTTGTAACTGGTCAAACAGGTCATCAATACGAGGTAATGAATACCTATTCTTGATAGTGACATGTTTTAATTCCTGGTAATCGATACAAAGTTGCATACTTCCGTCTTTATTCTTTACAAATAAAATAGGAGCACCCCAAGGAGATGTACTAGGACGAATGAAATCGATGTCCAACAACTCCTGTAGTTGGACCTTTAACTCCTAAAGTTCAATAGGAGACATTTGATATGGGGTTTTAGAAATGGGCTTTATACCAGGTTCAAGATCAATAAAGAATTCAACTTCACGTTCCGAGGGTAGACCAGGAATTTCTTCAGGAAATACGTCAGGAAAGTCGATAACAACAAGAATATTATTCAAATATGACATGTCTTTATTCAAATCCATAACATGGGCTAAGAAAGCTTGACATCCGTTTTTTAATAAACGAATGGTTTTATGACTTGATATAACAGTGATTGATTTTAATGGCTTAGTTGCTTGAATTTTCACAACAGGTTGGTTAGAAATATGAAAACTAACAACCTTACGAAAATAATCAATTTTGGCATGATGAGTAGTTAACCAATCAATCCCTAAAATCACATCAAAAGTAAGTATCTTTAAGGAGATAAGGTCAACAGGTAATGTGATGGTGCCAACTTGGATCAAACAAGATTTATAAACAGTGGATGTGATGAAAGTTTCTCCTAACGTAGTCTCCACAGATAAATCAAAGTCTAATTTCTCTAGAGTCAAGTTTAAACGTTAAGCACAAGCAAGAGAAATAAATGAATGGGTAGCACCGGTATCTAGTAAGGTATAAACTTCGCATGAATTTATGATTAGCTTACCCGTGATCACCTTGTTTGGGTTCCTCACATGTTGACCAGTCACGATAAACGCTCTTCTAAGAACCGTTGACTTTGACTTTTCTGGGACAGCCTTTTGAGTCACCATCCCCGCTGAACTTGGTTTTCCTACAGTGAAATCTCAAGCGATATGTCCTTCCTTTCTATAATTATAAGATACCTTAAACTGTTGTGGGCAGTTTGGGCTGATATGTCCTTCTTTTTCGCACTTATAGCTTATGACCGGTGGTCGTTCTCCTCCCTTGGAACCAGTTGTTGCTGGTACTGACGTCTTCACAGTGTCATTGATGAATCTCCTCTTTTTAAAATCTCCCCCCAACTCGCTTCTTCTATTTTTATGGCCACGATTACCACCAGAGTGGTTACCTCTCTTGTCCGTATTTTTCTTTCTCTGCTGGTTATCGTTGTTCTGATGACTGCTGTCACCGGTATGATCCTGGTTGTGGTCCCTCGGTTGACCGTACTCGTTATCTCGCTATAATAATTGAGCCTTGTTGACAACATCTAATAGAGAGAAAATTTATGAGAAATGAGATATTGACGTATGCCGGGTTTCAAACCTCTCAGAAACATCCGCGTCATACGTTACTCATTCTCCCCTAAATGAGGTGCAATCCTGGACAACTCTGCAAACTTCGCCTCGTACTGGGACACCGTCATGTTATTCTGCTCCAGTCTAATAAACTCTACTTCCTTCATATGACGAATACTTTCAGGAAAGTACTTGTCATTGAACAGTTTCTGAAATGTCTCCCAAGACACGCTGAGTGCGGCTGGATGGGTACGCTTTACAGACTCCCACTAGTAGTCTGCCTTGCCACAGAACATAAAGGTGGCGAATGGAACCTTCTGTTCCTCCATACATCCCAAGACATCGAATATCTTGGTAATTTGTTTAACTCACATCTCTGCTGTGATCAGATCCAGCTTTCCAATAAATTCTGGTGGTCCCAACTCTTTGAACTACTTGGCTGTGACAAACCGTGAATTGCTATCATTTTCTCCTGTATTTTGAACACGAGTCTCTCTCGTCTGATTTTGCTTGAACTACAAAAAGCTTCTAAACATCCCATCGTTCATCATCTGTTCAGTGGTGTTGTTCACAGGAGGAACATTGCCAGCCTGTTGCACGTTCTCCTCGTTGGTGAGCACAGGTGTCTCCACGGTCTTATTTACTCCACTGTTAACATTCTCAGTCGACATTCTCAAATACTGCCATAAAATAAGGGTTAATTTAAAAAATTAACATATCACATAATAACCCTATATTATGACCGACCAACAAATAAGCTTAGGTAGGACACACTAGTGAAGAATTTGTTAGAGTTTATGCCCTAGAGGCCAATTATTATGGTTTTATTTTATGCGTAATATAATTGTTAACATAATAAAATTCCTTAGAATAGTGATACAAATTATATAGTTTCAAGTATGTGACTTGAACATAAGATTATATAATTACAATTAGTATCATTGTTCTTAAATATCCCTAGTCGAGTATCATTGTTGATGGGACAATAATTATGCATTGAGACTAGTATGTGGATTGACTGATGACCAAATCTCATTGGTCATAAATATATGAGATATTAAGTCAATGCATAGGTACATGTTAGAGAACGATGTACTGGACAGATCCACCATGAGAATTCTATATGCAGCATTATGCGAAGTGTCATTAGCAATTCTCATAGTGACAATGAAGTAATGGTCCTCTGACCTGAAATCGCTATATTACTACACGAGAATTTATGTACTTTGATATCATCAAATGTCACCTTTAATAGGGTGGACTATAAAGGTGATTATTGGGTTCATCATGAATCGTGTGAGAAATATGAGTGATCTAGATGGAATTTAACCACCCTATATATTATGGGTGATATCCATAGGCCTTTTGATTGAGTAGCACTATAAAATGCATGGCCATGCTCAAATAGTGATTTGTTTCATATAGTCTACTCATTGATCAAGAAAACTCAGATTAAATTATGAAGATTATGACACATTCCATAACTCGAGTTTAATCTAGGATATTAAGGTTAAAAGGATTAAATTACATTGAAACATTGGTCACGAAAAGGTTGCATCGAATCATCGATCTTATTATTACTTGAGTAGCAGTGATGCATTACTAGATGTCGCTCACTGTTTATAATTTTATAATATGATTTTAAAATTATTGTCAACGTAATAATAACCTATAGGGTCACACACAAAGAAAGTAATTAAAAGAAAATTAATTTAAATCGTAAAGATTTAAATATGTCAATATGATTGATAGAATTTTAAATTACGAATTTAAATTAATAGGATAATTTATATATAGGTATATTAATTAAGTAAGACTTAATTAAGATATATATAAATTCGGATTTTAATAATATTAGATTTTGATTAATTCCTCCTAACAGCTATATATATGATTTATATCAGTCACTTTAGGTTTTACGTCAAAATATAAAACCCTAGCAGCTCTTAGAGAGAGACTAGAGAAAAAGCTTCAAAAATCCTCTTCCTTGGTGGCTAGTACTGGGGTTACTTCTTCTGCAGATCATAGGACGATTCGCGGAGCATTCGTGTGGATACCGTAGAGATGCAGCTTGTTTAGATTGCATTGGAGATTCGATCGTATCAATTTCAATTTCTTAATCGGTATAATTTCTAACCTCTGAATTAATTGAATTTTTCGCATGAATCCTGTTTTAGGGTTTCAAAAATTGCTTTAAAATTTTTATTTTCGCTGTGCGTTTCTGTGCCGAAACCCCAACAGGATTTACTCGTTTTTCCCCTCCTAGTTCTATTCCCCGATCTCCGCTAGAGATCATATCCCTAAGCTCTGATACCAACTGTGATGCCCCCAAAATAGGTATACAACACCCATTCTGAGTCGTCAAAATACATGGTACAGAAACAACTACAACCTTATTAATACAACATAAAAACTGTGAGTTTAAATACAAATATTGTCATCTAGACAATATCCACACTCAAATAAGTCCTCATTATAATTATTGATACATTATTTTACAAAAATGGTGAGGACTACTAAAATGACTTTCTAGAACCTTCATTCCATACCCCGACTAGTACTCGCTACATTCTCGCCTCCTGAGAAGAAAAATGGAACAAAAAGGAAAAGGGTGAGCTCAACTAGCCCAGTAAGAATATTATGACTAAGATAACATAGAATAAATTATCGTTAGTCTTCAACAGGGAAAAATCTAATAGAATACAATAGACAACCAGTTTTAAATCAATCTTCGCAGCGGAAATAATAATTCGTTAGAAAAGTTAAGTAGAGAATGCAAACTTCTATCTTCTATATATGAATTTAAAAGTTCATCGTCGATTTTTATCCCTGTAACATCAATCAATATATATCTAAAATTAAATATTTATCTTTGCACTACAGGCCAAAGATATTCATCAGTTGGCCATGTTCATCTAAACACCTGTTCATCTTTGCACTACGGGGCAAAGATATTCATCAGAAAATCATTCATCTTTGCACTACATGCCAAAGATATTCAATAATATCATCATTTAGGACTGAGGATGATGAAAAAATATTTTTAAAGAAAACGAATCTAGTGAAAAAAGAATAAATATTAAGGATTTGTATTTCAGCTATTCCATCTCCAAAAATACCTCATAAATAATCATAGAGGAGTAAAATTCAAGAATGATCAAAACATGGATACAATTAAAGCTAGTATCCATAATAGATATTTTGGACGAAAATTTAAAAATTTATTTTTCTGTGAATAGTGTTGTATACGTGAATAGTGCCATATACGTGAATAGTAACCCTGACACCAAAAAACAAGAATTTCACAAGAAAAATATTCCCAATATACCAGCATAATGATATTGAAAGACAAATATCATTTTTAAAAAAATAATATCGCTTACCTCGTAAAGTCAGTACTTCTAGTTGAAACACCGGATATAGGCTATGACTTGAACTTGTACCATATAGTAACACTCAAAGTATTAAAATACTCACAAGAATATGCTCAATATATCGAGAGAGAAAGAGAGAGAAAACTTCAGTTTCTGGTGTGATTTTCAATTCTAACCTAAACGCCCTATTTATAGGAAAATGCTTAGAACACCAAAGCAGAAAATTTAATATAATATAAATATATATTATTAAGTTTCCTATGCCAACCTTTGTAGATCTGAATTCAGCAATTGAACACATGCAAATGAGGCCCACAAAATGTAAAAAACATTTTTATTAATATAAATATTTAAAACTTCCAAAAATTAATTATTTCAGAACTTCAGAACTTCAATAATTCATAACAAATAGCCCTTTTATCAGAAAAATTTGAACCTCATATCTTCTCCATAGGAAATTCCAATATCTACAACTTTGCAGAAGAAAGTTTTTCCAAATTCTAAATAGAAATTGATTGAAATCCACAAACGGGCGATTTTACAGGCTATAATCAAATTTTAGTCAAGAAATGGGATCCACCGACACACAAAACATGTGTTAATCATTTAATGCAACAAAAATACTCTTTCTCCTCATATACTCATTGTGACAACCCGAGAATTTGGATAGATATTCATAAAATCTTAAAATATTTAATTAAGGTTAAATAATAAATCTAGATAGAAAATAAGTGAATGAATTTGAGATTTTCGGAAAGGAAATTTTGTGAATTTAAAATTTTTATGGTGAAGACGTACAGGGTTAAGTGTATATGTTTGGTGTAATTTATTAATTATTTTAAACCTAACTTAATTGGGTTGCATAATAATATTATCTAAGTATTTAAATTTCATAATGAGTGAATTAGAAACCCTAATTAAATAATTAGGGTAATGTAAAATTAGTGTGATGGACCCATAATATTTGACATGACCCAAACAAATTAATTAGAGAGTCCAAATAAATTATGAAAGGACCCAAATGATTATTACATGGATGCCCAATTGTTTATTTAGTTTAAGCCCAAACTATGACCCAAATTAAATGAGACTTCTAAATAACTAAATTACACAAATTGACAATTAAAATAAAAAAATCAAAAATGGGTAAAATAGGGTGTATAGCCGGCAATAAGGGAGGAGGGGGAATGCATCACATGGTTAAATGAATCTTCCCCTCATTTGTCCAAATGGTTTACTAACTCCAAGCTAGGTGTCACTTGGTAAATTAGTCCAACACTTTTATTCACATGTGCAAGTAATCCAAAGCTAGCAAGTAAACTAATGGGTAGATACATTCCTTACATTATTACACTAAACAAAATCCAATTCTTCACTTCTCTCTCTCATTTTCTCTCTCACTTTCCAAGTTGCTAAGTAAAGAAAAACAAAATAATAGAGAGAGAAAGGGGACTGCCGAAATTTGAAGCCATGGAGAGTCTAGGAGGGGTCTTGGATCTTCATACAACTTAAACTCATAAGCTACTTTGAAGGATCAAGAAGGTTTGCAAGAAGAAAAATGTAAGAAATTGAAAATTTTAAATTTTTGTGCTCTCTTATGCTAGATCTTTATGAACCAAGTAAATTTTGTTTTGGATCTTTAAAAACTCATGATTTAGATGAGTATTGTTATTATATATGTGTATCAAAGTATTTTTGAAATCAAAAGTTAGATCCAAAGTGAGAAAATCAAATTTTGTACCAAAAGGGTTAAGAAAAAGATTTCCTTTGTATGCTATATATATATATATATATATATATATATATATATATATATTTTTATGTTAGATTCTTTGGGTTCATGTGGTAAACGGTCTAAAACATGTTAGCATACTAGATACACGAGTTAAGGTCAAAACCCCTTTGGAATCACTCAAATATGTTAAGAAATGAACAAGTTATGTATTAAATCCCAAACTACCCTAACTGTTGAAAACAAGCTACGAATTAGTCACTTCTGTCCATTTTCTGGGACCAAAACAGAACCAAAATGGATGTTTTTTATATAGAAACTGTCGTTCGGGAAAATACGAATCCAACGATACCTACTGGACCTAAATCCAATTTTTAGATTTCGTTTTATAAGCGTTTCCGTTAAGGACCCCAAATCTGGAAAAAGAACCAACTGTTGACGAAAACCTTGGTCACCAGTAACTTTGGGCCTGATTTTTGGGACCTAGACAGATTGGAATTTGGTGTTTGATAAATGAAAAGTGTATTTCAAGAATATACGGATCCAACGAGTCTGATCGGGCCTCAAACGGAGTTGTTGATCTCGTAATACAAGTGTTTCTATAAAAGATTACAAAACTGAAATTGTTTACAAGGCATGTAATGGTCAGTCGGTAGTGATCTATTTTTAGGGTGCTATACTGGGCCAAATGGACTGTTTCTTGAGCCTAAAACGTAGCTCGGGAAGTCACGGTTCTAACGATACCAAGTGGGCCCAAATTAGACTCGTAGATTTCTGTATGGATTATTTTTAACAAAGTACGAAAAACTCATTTTTCCATTTTTGCTACTGCGAAAGACTTTCCAGTGGCTGTTTCAGCAACTTCAATTATTAGAAAAATTCCGACCTTTTGGGACTTGAAAATATATGGTATAAAGTAACTCCTGTCTAAAAATGAGCTCATTCCGACTTAAAATGACCAAGTTATGACCATTTTAATTTTTGTGATTTTTCGACGAAAATCGCTATAACCGGAGTTCTACAACTCGATGGCCACGAAATTTAAACCGGAGCATCATGTTAACATGTATAAGACTATGCCAATAGATGGGAATTTCTGGAGTTGAGCATGATAGGGCTAATTTCTTAAGCTACGTACTAAAAATGATTTTTGAAAAATACTAAAGAAAGTTGGAAAATTTTGGAAAAATACTTTTTGTGTATGATTTATATGTATATGTGTTTGGACAAAGGATAGAAAAATAATAAATTGATTTGGTATTTTCATGAAAAGGATATGGAATCCAGGTTGCTGGATTGAAAAATCTGATGAATCCAGCTTGCTGGATTAAAAAACAGTTTACTGAATTAAAAATATGTTGGATACAGTTTGCTGGATTGCAGTTTAGTTTGCTAGATTGACCATTTAGATATTGGATTTAGAATCCAGTTTGCTGGATTCCAAATCTGGGTTGCTGGATTGGTATTTGATTTATATATTCAAGAAAAACATATAATATATGAGATTAAAGTATTTAAATCATATAACTATGATAATAATGATTGAAAAATTATGATAAATGATAATAATTATTTAACAATTATTATTAGCTTATGAAAATTATTATTTAAGTTAATTATTAAATGTTTAGGCAGAGTTTAATTAAACTTAGACTCGATAAAAGTCCGACTAGACCGTCGGGATGTTAGATTTGTGTCTGGTTCAACTCAGACTGCAATAGTTTGACTTGATATCGAGTCTTATATGTGTTATAGACTGATAGAGTTATGTGTTATGTGTTTAGGTTATTCCAAGTATATCTATATATATATAATAGTATTATATTGTGATGATATTATTCTAATATTGGAGATCTATATTACGAATATTAGGTCTTCAGATAAAGCGATATAAATTACGTAGCGGTAATCAACGGTTCAGGCAAGTTTATTTTTACTTAACTCTACTAATAGTTGTTTCATTTGGATATGCTTATGGTTAATCATTGTTGATTGCAATGTATAATTGTACTCTATACATATTGCATGTATAAGTCGGGTATGAAAGGCTGATCACCTTCATTACCCTTCGGTTCAGATATAATTGTTCATGTAAAATACTTGTTCAGTCAAAATTTTGTTCCTGCTAGTTCACAATTATATTGTTGAATTATAGCCAGCCAATTATTCAAATCATTTCAATCATGATATATCGTTATATTATTGAACTAAAACTTGCTGGGCAATCCTTATG
The DNA here is from genome assembly GCA_020205505.1 of Panax japonicus. Classification (NCBI taxonomy): domain Eukaryota; kingdom Viridiplantae; phylum Streptophyta; class Magnoliopsida; order Apiales; family Araliaceae; genus Panax; species Panax japonicus. Next base: position 44,347,745 of record CM035105.1, on the reverse strand, counting down.
CTCACACTTGCTATATCATGATAAAACATTGTAGATTAAGACGAATGCGTCGGATACAAGGACAGATTAAAGACAGTTCCAGCGTTAGGATATGTGTGCAGCTAAATTGTATAAGTATTGTATGTTAATAATATTATTTGTTAGAAAAATTATGAAATCTGTATTAAGTTAAGATTACTCGACCTTGGGGATTATGTATAAGTTATTGTATAAACAATTTATGTTTATATCTTCCGTAAATATAGTTGAATAGTTATAGAATGATCGAACCGGATCCGAGGTGACTTAGGACCTAGATTTGGGGCCCTCACACTCATATATCCCATAGTCATTGTAAAAATATCATCATTATTATATTATAATAATATAATAAAATATTATTTTATCAGAAAAGATAAAATATCAATTTTTAACAATTGTCACTTTAAAAATTTTCTCTATCTATATCAACATAAAATCAATATTTTCCTCATCATATAAATCAATAATTAATTATTCACAAATAATATTACAGAATCACAATACTGACAACCAGGCTGTTCCCAGGAAAGAGGGGGCTTTTCAGTAAGAATTTCTCCTTACTGGCACACAATTAGGTGATTAAACCTCTCCTTAGACAGAACTTTCTAGACATTGCCAATAATGTTATCTAATAATATTATTCAGATAATATGAATTATTGCTTTGATAATGGAAAATACTTTGTAGTGACAATTATTGAAACAACAGTAATATAAAATATCAACGCAACAATTATTGAATTAATAAAATAAAATAATGAATAGTAATTACTCTAACAATTATTGAGTAGTACCTTCTTACGTAAGAATCAATAATTGGTGTAATACCGTGTGCTACTATGCAACAACGCGTATTACTATGTTTTAATCACCGGGTATTCCAACAGTGTTAACGGTAACAACTACGTCGTTATTTATAAACAACTTATACTTGTCGTTTTCTTCATCCAATCGCTTTCCGTTATGGGGCCCACACAAGGCTGCGCCGTCGTACGAATATTCCCCGATAGTAATAATATTCCACGACCAAACGAATATTCTCCGATAAAAATGAATATTTTATAACCACTTGCTTATTTAAAATATTTGCTCATTTTACCCATAACTAACCACATTAATCAAATCAACCCTTACTATTTCAAAATAATAAATAGAGGAATTAAATTTCATTTATTAATAATTTGGGGTCTTACAACTACGATCCCGAGGAAGCTCTACTCGACAAACTACGATCCTTCTTCGTTTTCCCTGACAGTCTACGAACTCTGAGATCTACTATCTTGCATACTCCTATTCTGCCTCGATAGCTCTCGAGTTAAACTTGACTCTCCTGGCAGACTACGACTTCTGGTGCAGTGCTCGACGATCAGACAAGCCTGTCTATTACATCATAAGATCAACCTAACAAGCTTGATCTTTCTATATTTATAGTCCTTGTACATCATTTTTTAAGGACATTATAAAGCTGTTTTGCTTATGTAGGATCAACTTAACATATTTGATCAATTCATTCTAAGTCCTTGTACATATATTTCTATTATCTATCAAAGGACTTTATAGCTTTTCTTAATGCAAGAATACTTGCATATTCATTCATATATATATATATATATATATATATCATAATCAAATCATATATATATCATAATCAAATCATATATTAAATAGGAATATCATTCACATATTTATTCATGACAATCTCCCCCTATTTGATTATGGCAAAAATAATAAGTGCATATGAATGTTATGAATGAATCTTATATACAGTGAGCAGCTGTATTTCTAAAACAGATAATTATGAATGTCATTTATATTGATATGACAATTTATATATTAAGACATTCTACATCATGGATCCAGAACATACCTAACTAGTTAGAGATGTACTCTTTGGCTCCTTGTATGTTTCCAGGATGTTTGCTGATCAACTACTCATCTGATTGTTCTTCTTGCTCTTTTTCCCCTGGGATGATGACCTTCTGTCTTTGTTTTTCTCCTTTTCAGCTTCTTTCTGATCATGCTCCCCTTCAGACTCTGCTATCATTGGATAATCATCTTTTGGCTCCCTCTCAGATGTTGATTCTTTTTTTGCTACAGCTGCTGTCTTCTTCTTTGACTTCTTCTCTGTTATCCCTCTGTTATTCCTTGAGTGCTTCTTGCTCCTCTTCTTTTTATGCCTCTTTTTCTCCCCCTTTTTGTCATCAATCATTTGAGAGAGCTACTCCATGTTGGACATAAGCTGCTCCATTAGGTAGGAGGAGTTAGCAACTTTGACTTTAGTTCCTGTTGTCCTAGCTCAAGTTGCACAGAGAAAGACTACTTCAGGACGTCAATCTTGTCAGAGAGGGCTTGTATCTGTTCTTCATTGACCTTTTGAACTCGTAGAGCTTCTGCCTTTTGATCGTGTATGGCCTTCTAATAGATGTTATCTCTTTCTTGGAGTTTGAGCAATATCTCAGCCATAGCAGCTTGAAGTCTGGTCTGAAGAGAATTATCTCCTTTTGTTGTCAGCTTTTGTGACTCTTCAGTGAGTAGAGATATCTTCTCACTTAATTCACCAGAACTCTTCAGTAATTCCTGTTCCAAAGTAGTTTGATCCTTTTGTTGGGTAGCAGTTGGTTGAGCATCAGTTTGGACTCTACGATTTTCATCCTTAGATAAATTTTTGAAAGTCTGGAGAATCTGAATAATCGTTGAGTTCCAATCAATGGATGAGGAAAAGGGAATGTCTGATAGTAGTGCTTGAGCATAAGGAGGCTTCTGGTTTTGGGCTTGAACATCATCAGCAGTAGAGTGAACAGACTCTACAATCAGCTCCTTGGTCATGACTCTTCGTCCTTCAGAATCCACTTTACGATCATAGGGGATATAGAGATTTTCAGCATGGCGATAAACTTTGAAGTGGGGCTAGTCTTTGATTAGTTTGGTGGCAAACTTCTTTACTCTTGGAAAGTTCTGAGCCACCAGTTCCATGCTTGGAAAGTGAGTGTAGCACCACCTGAGGTAGCTTCCATCTCCTTTAGTATGAGCTTTTAGCCATGGCATCCACTGAAAGAACCATCTCATCAGTATGTCGTCAGGATTGTAGAGTATGGTTGAGCAGTCTAGCTCCATATTGTTCCAGTTTTTGGTTATGTTAAAGGTAGTCATTCTTACTACCTTGAGCTGCTCATTTCTATAGTTCACCCATCTCTCTGATCAAGCATCTGATAGATCATTTGAAACTTCCACTACGATCCTTCTGCTAAATCTTGCAGGAGAGAGAACTAGATAATCTTCTTGTTCGTCTGCTTCCTGAGGTGCAGAACCAGAATCTTCTTCAATCTCTTCTCTCTCGGAGCCTGAACTTTCTTGATCTTTTTCAGTAGAGAATTCTTCTTGCTGCATTTCATTCTCTGAACTTTCTTCAGCAAGAACTTCCTCTAATTCATTTTCTTCATTGCTGGTCCTATCCTTAGCACTATCTTTCTGTAATGCAGACTCATCATCACTTAATTCAATTGGGGCATTTGATTGATTACTTTCCTCTTGGAGGCAAATTTTGCTTGCAGTCTGTAGCTCTTCCTTCTTCTTGGAGGTTCACTGTGGGAGAGTCAGACTTCTTTTCTTCTTCAGACTTTGAATCCTCTGGTTTAATAGACAAACTTCTTTGTGGTTCAGAACTGGCAGGGGCAGATTCTTCTTCTTTGGGCTCGTCATCTTTTGAGCCATCAAGGTGGCTATCTGGATTGGAGGGGGCAATGTCTTCTTCTTCAGACACACCATTACTTGACCTATCATCTTGGGTCATTGGGGCAGTTGCACTTAGAGATTAAGTTTGGTCATCTTGAATCTCTTCTTCATTCATAGAGTGACTGCTTTGAGGATTAGCTATGGGGCTTGAGCATTCTTCTTTATCAGCAGATGCTATAATTTCTTCCATCACATCAGCTTCATTTTCATTGCTGGATGTTGTCAGTGGAGACTGGGCCTTGACATCTATTTATTTTTCTTCTCCTGACTCTACGTCCCTCTCTTCAGTAGATGTACTATTTTAGGAAGCTGAGGCTGGTTTGTCTTCCACCTTAGCTTTCTTGCTGACTGACTCTTGAAGCACCCTGCTGCTTCTCCTTTTTGTTGTTTCAGCTGTTAGGACTTTTTCTTCTTTATCCTTGTCCTTTGAGGAGACTTTTCTTGATGAGGTTTGAGCTTTCTTCACACTTTCGGCTCTCTTCATACTTCTGGATTTCTTCTTGGCTGGTGCAATTTCTGTTGGTTCAGAGTCATCAGACTCAGAGTTCTCTGTCTCTTCTGTTTTCCTTTTCTTTGCATAGGCTCTGCTGCTGTTCCCAGCTGTCAGCGTTTTGTTCTCCTTAGGGTTCTTCTTCCAGTTCACAAATAATTGTGGAGACATCACTTTGTGCACATTCAAAGTTTCTCCCTCATCATCCTTGATTTTCCCTCCTAGATTCTTCTTCAGTACAATACTCAGCAGCCTACCATGAAACACCTTGGTCAGGGGGTTTTTCAATGGACTTCTTCTTCTCAGCCTTTTCTACCCACTTGGAGATTTGATCAAACAAGATAGCTCCAAAATCAATTTGTTTCTTTAGAACTATTGCTGACATTATTTTCAACTGTTGGTCGATCACTGTGTCATGTGCAGTGTTCTTGCACAATATGCATTTTCCAACTATTTCAGCAAGGAGCTTATACTCTTTAGGAAATTCCTTCTTCTTCATGTCTTTAAGATTAGGGTTTCTTTGGTACCCCATAACCTTCTTCACTTGTTAGGTATTGACATCATCAAGGTTCTTCAGCCCTTGGTTAGGAAAACCTAGGCATTGATTGAGGTTAGAAGATTTTAACTTCAGAGACTGACCTTTAACCTTTGTAGTAAGGGTTTCGAAGTTGATGGAGGCGTTTGAGTAGAACTCTTTAACCAGGTCGATGTAGACTCGAGTATTTGCCTCAAGACATTATGAGAATCCAGCTTTCTTCACAAGCTCGAGAATGTCCCTGAACTTCTTTTCGAATTTCTTAAATGATTTGGTTCCGAGCTGAATGGCAGTGATTACTTGCCAGTTTTCCATTTGAGTAGTTCGAAGAATGTGGGTGTCTGATTTAGAGAAGTTTATAAGAGATGGCTGATTGTGATTTGGTAAGGCTCTGGAGTGTTAACTACTTTTGGCTCTTAAGAGGATTTTAGGGTTTAAAAATGGGAGGGAGAAAGGTTCAATAGCTTTTAGTAACTGTCTGCAGATTTGAAATTGTCTTTAAGGCAGTTCCTTCTAACTCTTCATACTCAGTGATGTGTCAACTGTCCATTGGTTGCACGTTTCCTAGTAATGAGCTGTAACTCCCCATAATTTTCAGTTACATATTTCCTTTTAGAAGAGTAGACGTTTAATTAACGTGGCTTTGACCGTTGACCTTTTGATTCGTAGAGTAGTATGATAAGGCAGCTATAGACTCTATGATTTCCTTTGTTGACTCAACGATCAATTTCTGAGAGATGCTACAGTGGATGGCTTTGACTTCTATCCTTACAATTATGCAGCATAGCTGAATCACTGATATTTGAACTTATCTCCTCACCTTGAATAGTTTAACAAATGTCTCATTTTCCAACCACCTTGTGAATTGGAGTACCCTTTGGTAGGACTATGATCATCGAGTTGTATTCTACGATCGCTGAGGTTGTACTACGATCGTTGAGGTAGCACTAAGATGATTGAGGTTGCACTGCAATCGCTTAGTTCTCTTTAAACTCGATTCTACGATCGTTGACTGACTTGGTCCTTGAGATGAACTAGATCAAACATTCCTTCTAGGTCAAGGTAGCTCAGGAAGGGCCAACCTCTTAAAGTGAGCTAAGGGTCAGGTTTATCTCCGAGGCGCTCTCCAGATGCAATGCTATGACAGTGATTTGCAATGAAATCTCATTTGACCTTTTCTGATTTGGAGTTCTTCTACCAACTTTAGACAACTGCATTGCTGAAATCGTGGTGTCATCCTGCTCTTACACTACGATCATATGTTTGATCGTAGGCACTTCACGATTATGGGCTGGGTGGCTGAAAGGTTATCAGTAGTACATTTTGAGACGTTTCTACTGACTATGAGTCTTCATTTGGTTCATCAGCCACAAAGTTTTGGGACTCTGTAGCTGGTATAACATTTTATAGTATATCTCAGTGTTGTTGTTCCTTAACAGATCACTGCTCCCCCATTGTTGATGTTGTCTTCCCAGATAGATGTGATTCCCTCTTCTTCAAATTCATTTGAAGGCATCCTTGCATATCTCCCTCTGATTGGAATCTCCATCATTACTTAGATCTCTTTGTATCGTAGAGATAAGTATTTTCAGGACTGATCATTCTACGATTATTTGACAACACTACGAACGTAGTCTTCTTTGATAGTTGTGTTTGTGAAGTTCTGTTCTTGCAATAAGTTCCTTTTGAATGATGCTCGATGATCTTCTGTTGTGAGCTTCCTTGAGGATTCTTCTCATATAGCATTCTTTGACTGGATTTTGAGCACATAAGACCCTTTCCTTCTTTGGCTGAATGGCTGGCTTGTATATACAAATTAGCAGCCATGTGAGCTTCATTCTGATTAGCTTAGAGGGTCTTCAAGGATAAGCTTGGACATATAGGAATTTTGTCAGAATCAATTCTGAACAGTCTTTGGCCTCCTGCTGACCAAGTACCTGCAGGTTTAAATATATTTCTATTTTTTGTACCCATAATTAAATGGATCTTGCTAGGTTAGTTTTCTAAACCCCTGTTACTCTTATTTGGATAACCATCATATTTGTCATCAACAGACATATTCATGCATGCAACTATTTTAAGATAATATATTTTGAGATGCATGATGGTGAGTGTGTGTAGGATTTGGTATTTAATAATACACGCTTTATCTATGATGGTTTCATCATTTACTGGATTATGTTCACAATGTTTTAAGTGTTCACAGAGTAGGAATCTACTCTACGATTTATGAGTATCTAGTTGATTTATGGAGGTGATCAGTTTCTACAAATCAGCAGGATCCTATTGTAAAACTGATCATACTCGATGGGTTGTCAAACACTTAGAGCATAGGCTTGTACACACATACTAACCCACCATCAAAGATTACTTCACATAAAGTTCATTAGGCATGTGATGCTCTTATGACCCATTTCAGATTTCCTTCAAGATGTCACCTTCAACCTAAAACTTTGATGGAGAGAAGGTTTATAGTCATTTGAGTTTCCATCCTCAGGTAACTTTCTCTCTTCACCGTTTTAGGTAGATTATGACTCCTTGACAGAATACTGTTATAGTTCATAAGAAGATACAATTATGATGAATACATTTATAATAGTGAGGAAACGTACCTTTTTACTGTCATTTACTAAACAGTCATTTATCTTAGATATACTGAGTTTAGGTTTGATGTGCATAGCTTTAATTTTGCTCCTGACAGCTTATTGCTCTTGTTGACCTTTAATCAATCAGTCGTGGTCTTGAAGATGTAGGCCAAGATAGTCTTAGCATTAAGATCTTTGACATCCTTTAGCTGACAGAGTTTGTACCCAGCTGTTGGTTGACCAGACCTATATCTGAGGAGAACCTCTTTCTTCTCTAGAAGAACATTTCTTTGCATGTATGGTCTTTTCATTTTTCAAACTTGTGGATGCTTGACTCTTTGTCATTGATGTCTCTTGAGCTCTCTCGTCTGGTCTTCAGACTACAAAATTGACTGTAGGCAAAGATTGGTCTTGTTGATGTAACACTCGAGACCATGGACCAATCTAAGCAGCTTCAGGTGTATATACACATTTAACCTATACACAATATTTCCAACATGTGAGCTCATCTGCATATAATAAGTTACTTACTACTAAACTAAGTTTAGAATAATGTTGGTGCCTGGGATAAAATTAAAGTGATTAGCTTTTAAATATAACATGAGAACCTGCTCTGATACCAATTGTTAGTTCGCAGAGGGCACAATAGATCTAGAAGGGGGGGGGGTTGAATAGATCCTTTTTATTTCAAATACTTTTCAGGTTTATTTTGTATTGCTATTAAATTAGCATATGACAAACATAAGAATCTTTTCAAGCACAGCGGAATATGTAAAAGATCCCCTTCATTGATATATTCATGATCATACATACATTGTTCGTAGAGTTAGTTTAGTTGTAAGCAATTAAAACATACATAGTAGTTATAGCAGTTATAGTGCATAATGAAAATGACATAATGTAAAAGACACAAGGGGTTTTAAGTTGTTCAGAGACTCAAGTTCCTAATCCACTCTTCAGCATTCAACTAGCATGATTTCCACTAAGGAAGGGCAGCACCCTGAATCACTAAGATTCCTTCAAGGCCAGCAGACTTGGGACTCATCTAGTTCCCTAGGAACTCTTCAAGCCTAGCAGGCTTGGAACTTCATTTAGTCCCTCCGGACAAGGACCCTTCTGGCCCTGCTTTGTTTAGTCCCTTCGGACAAGGACCCCTCAGGCCCTAGCTTTGTTGAGTTATTTGTTTGTTGTTGTTGGAGTCGGTGCTGAGCTGCTAAGATGTCTTCATGCTCTGAACATCTTCTATCCTTAGTAGCTTGGCTTAATCATCTTTGAAGTGCAGCTGAGTGTTGCATGATGCTCAGCTTCTTCAGTTACTCAACCACTTCGGATGACCCCTTTATGAACTGCCTTGAAGATCCTTCTCCTTGGTACTTGATGACTGCACATGATAGGCTTCTAAGATGACTGTAAGCTCTTCTGTTAGGTACTTAGAAGCTTTCTCATGCTTGACACCAAGATGGCATTTGTGATCTCCCTTCTTGCTACTTGATGCCTTTTCATGATGGACTTGCTAAGATGACTGTAAGCTCTTCTCCATTGTATTTAGAGTCTTCTCATGATGGACATCCAGATGACATGATGCTCTTCTTTCTCTCGGCAGTTCAGAACACTCTTTAAGTAGTAGAATTATCACTTCTACATTGTAGAACTCTAACTTCTACTTTTTTCTTTGCATGTCTTTGAGTGTTCTTGGTGGATCGTAGAGTGAGCCTTCGGACTCACTATCTCACATGGTTTAGATCAGTCCACCTTCTCTCCAAAACTGACGACTCCCTTCTCTTTTTTGATCTTTGAATCTTTTCTAGATTTATACTCCTTCCCAATACTTCCATTGAAAAGTAGCCGTTGAAGGCTATTCAAATATCTTCACAGATCTCGAGTTGACAGAGGTAGACTGCTGATGTGACATGTCATACTTTATCTGATATTGCAGTCTACTGTTTTACCTACCCTGTCAGATGTATCACTTTAATGTCTTGGGCAGATTGAATACTTTATTTTCTCTTTCTGATTTCTCGATCAGAGGTTGTCCTATTGCATCGATGCTCTCAATAAGAACTTGTCCGAATATTACCCTTCAGATTGAATATTTGCCAATGCTTCAGTTTTCAGCTATTCAAACTTTTCAATTCTGATGCATGTCTTCAAGGACCTGATCGTAGTGTCTTGTTGAGTGTTGCTCATTGACTGGTCGAGTTAACACTACGATCTTGAAGAGTGTTAATTGGATCTTCAATGTAGAACACCTCTTCCTTGTATTGTGCAGTGCTTCAATACTTCTGTTTGCTTCGACTGTTCTTAGAGACCGATGGAATAATTCCTTGCTCTGGTGCCCTTTTGAATATCAAGACACTTTAGATTTGTGCCGCGTTCAGCTTGTTTTCTCCTTGTGATCTCCCGTTCACTTATCATCAATGAATTGACCCTGCACTTAATCACTTTAGCCTTGCTCTTCAGAAGCTGACCAGTTTCTCGGTTCACCTTCCATCAGTTCCTTCTTTATTTGAAAAACACTACGATCTTGGTTGCTTCCAAGATCGTTGTCTTCTGTTCACTTGATAACTACTGCATTAGCTGACTTTCCTTAGTCAGCTTCTGAAGTCTTCTTTGGATCTCCTTGTGGAAGACTTCATCAAGAATGGCCTTACAACTCAATCTTGATGCTGATTGGGTTGGTGCTCAGATCTTCTGTTAGCCTGCATGCCATTCGTTGAGTGCTCTCTGGTTTCCTTGGATGTAGCTTGCAGCTTGAACCAGAGGCTTCGTTCCTTTGGATATTCTGGGAGTGCTCATTTGTTGAGAACCGTATATGCTCTACGATTCAACTTTGGCATTGTGAGCACTTCTGTTGAGGACGTAGTTCTACATTCTACGATTCAGCTTCGGCTTTTGCAGAAACTACGATCCCGAGATCAGATCTTGACACTCTACAATTTTTTCCTTGTGCTTGTTGTCTTCATCTGATCTTGCTTGACTACGATCTCTGCATGTAATCAATAGACTCTACGAACTCAGAGTGTGATCTACGATCCTTGACTTGGCTTCAGCATCAGTAAACTCTACGACTCTGAGTGTAGTCTATATTTATGTCTTGGCTTCGGCAGATGATCGATCTGCTCGTAGGTAGGCTGTCTCTACGATTCTGAACATGACTTCTTCAACACACTACGATCCCGAGGAAAATCTACTCGACACACTACGGTCTTTCTTAGTTTCCCCTGGCAGTCAACGAACTCCGAGATCTTCAATCTTGCATACTCCTATTCTGCCTCGATAGCTCTCGAGTTAACCTTGACTCTTTAGCAGACTACTACTTCTGGTGCAGTGCTCGACGATCAGACAAGCCTATCGATTACATCATAAGATCAACCTAACAAGCTTGATCTTTCTATATTTATAATCCTTGTACATCATTTCTTTTTAAGGACTTTATAAAGCTGTTTTGCTTATGTAGGATCAAACTAACATATTTGAACAATTCATTCTAAGTCCTTGTACATATATTTCTATTATCTATCAAAGGACTTTACATCATTTCTTAATGCAAGCATACTTGCATATTCATTCATATATATATCATTATCAAATCATATATTAAATAGGAATATCATTCACATGTTTATTTCTGACAAGTACGTAGTTTCAAAAATTCGATATGGAATTAATATGTAGCTATTATTGGTTTAGCTTACTTCACAACCATTGACTCATTGTAGAAGAGTCATTCAAAGAAAAAATTTAATCTTTTCAGCTAATATTTATTGTTGTTATTACTTGCTGGGCACCCAAATGCTCATTCTTGCTTAATTTAAATGTTTTCAGCCAATCGTGATCAACCTGAAGGATCATACAGAAACAAAGGAAAAGGAAAACAAACATAATAAGATTTTTTGTATTCTATGTAATAATTAGACTTTATTAAGACGATGATACTTATTAATTATCATGTAAGGAATGTTTAAAGGTCGCGTACCTGTGATTCAAACTCTGGTATTTAATTAATTTTAAGTATTTATATTATTGGTATTATTATTAGTATTATTTCGCTCATAGAAATGATATCGTGAAGCACCGAGTTCGGGTTTTAAGTACCTGAATTTGGGGGCATCACAACATGGTATTAGAGCTTAGGGTTAGAAACCTTAGGTGGGATAGACCTTATGATATAACCTTTGAACATAGGGAAACATTGAAAATACAAATAACTCATATAGAGTTTAAAAGGAGATGAATTGGACAAATTCATTGTCAAACAAAATGAAAGATAACTTATATGAAACTATTACTTGCTGTGTGTATATATTATATACTAATCTAGATATTTGTGTAGATGTCAGGTGGAAAAGGCTTATTATATGCTTATAGCATGAAGAAGGATTAAATCCATACAAACGAGCTAATATCAAGGCACATAGCTGAAATAGACGCTCACAATGAAAACAACTCGGATGATGTGGTTATTTTGGAAAACGTAGTACCAGATCCGAAAATGGTGGAACTAACAGATAGTGACTCTGACACTTAAGTTGGAGCTGATCAAGCATCAACAGAAGTGCAGAGTCTGAGGAACAAGATTTCTTTTCTGGAAAAGTTGTGGGAAATAGAAAAGCTATTAAACAGTCAGTTGTGAAAAGAATTAATAGAAACAATGGAAGAACAAGATAAGCTTAAAATCCAAATTGACCATATGGGAGCCAAAAGCAACATATCGAGTGCAGCTCCGAGCAATAAGGGGAAAAAAAGATGAAAGACCACGACTTAGGAAAATCCAATAAAAACCAAGGGAAAAAGATATGTTATATTTGCGGCCATGAAGGACATACCTCTCCTCATTGTCCCGACTTTAAGTAAGGTGCATGTTTAATTTGTGGGTTGGAAGGTCATTGGGCGAAAGATTGACCAGAATAGGGAAAAAGGTGTAGAAAGTAATTAGGATTAGTAGTTGATTATATATGTGTAATATAATATTCCCAACTTTTGTATAAGTTATATCAGTAAATCCCAACTTTTGTTGTCACAAAAGAGATATCAGTATGTGCTATGTTATGTAAAAGTACTATAAATTAGCTGAATGAATATGAATCTAAGTTTGATTTATGAAATAAGTTTGATATGTTAAATTTATACAATAAGGTTTAGAATGTAAGTTAAATTTATGATTCTATTTAATTAGATAATGCCGCCAAGACGTCGAACTCGAAATTAAAGGGTAGAAGAATCTGTTAACAACGCTGAAGGGAAACCACAAGACCCGATGCAGAACTTTGAAAACATGGTAGCTCAGGCTATGCAGCAGGGAATACCAGTCGTAGGGAACCCGCTAAAAAATCGCTTAGAATATTTCAAAGACTTTAAAGAATTCAGACCACCAAAATTCAGGGGAACAGTTGACCCTATAAAAGCCCAAACTTGGGTAAAGGAGATAGAGAAGGCGTTCATAATTGGTAGGGTAGATGAGGGGAAAATCTTGCTTTTGCCACTTATATGATGAAAGGGGAGGCTAACTTTTGGTGGGAGGCAAATTAAGCGAGGGCATGAGAAGGTGTAGTCACATGGGCTAGGTTTAAGACTTTATTTTTCAAAAACTATCTCTAAGCTAGTATGCAGGCGAGGATGGATGTGAAATTTTTGGAGTTAAAGCAGGATGACATAACAGTTGTGGAGTATGCCGCAAAGTTTAATGAGTTAGCTAGGTTTACTCCGCATTAACTTGATACGGAGGCTAGGAAGGCGAGAAGGTTTGAGATGGGATTAAAACCCTAGCTCTACAACAAGGTGGTAGTGTTGCAAATATCTACATTTGCAGCACTCATGGAAAAAGCTATTATAGCTGAGGAAGGGAGTGAGGCCATGAGCCTCTCTATAACAAGGAGATGATGAACAAATGCAAGGCAGTAGGAGCTGTGATGGTGGAAAGTAATAGTGGGAATAGAGGTGAAAAGAGGAAGGGGGACTATTTTGGAAATGTACATGTGAAGCAAGAAGGTGTGAAGAAAAGGCAGGTGGTACAGTGTGGTAATTGTGGAAAGAATCACTCTAGGGAATGTCTGAAGGGAAAGTTTGTGTGCTATAAGTGCGGGCAGGAGGGTCATATATCTCCCAACTGCCCCAATCCTAGAATGAATACTAGTTGTTTTATATGCGGGTCAATGGAGCACACGGTGAAGGATTGCCCGAAAAGGAGAATGGAACAGGATGCGTAAACACCAAGAAGGGCAGCGGGACTCTGGCGATCACGGGACCAACGTCATCCAACAAGCCAAAAAAATCAACCGTGAGAGTCTACAACACGACGGTCCTGGATACCGTGGCAGCTGGTGATGGAACTCCAGGTATTATTCGTATAATTTTTAATTTATATATATACGATTTCCCTATATAGTAAATTATTTTATAAAAAAAGTTTGAAGGAAGAATTTGAGTTCTTTTAGAAATCAAACTTCCGTATAATCAGATAGACAAGCTTTATGTAGAATAGTTAAGGATTAGTTCGATCAATTATGATCGAGATCTATTGACAATGATTGGGTATGCTATGTACCCTTGTATGTATGAGTCTTAAAACGGTGATTCCGGGGATGAAATCGTTATAAGGGAGGGTTAATGTAATAACCCGATATTTTCTATATAAATAAATAAGAAATTTTGCATATAAATTTTTTTAAAGGTGGGAATATATGACAGGTAATGTGTATGTATATGTGTTAAATAAAATTTATTTATTACATGAATAATTTCAAATAATTTTATTTTAGAATTATTGATTATTATAAAGTATATTTTTATAGTAATTAATTTTATAGTAGAAATAATTTTAACATTTATTTTCCATGAAAATAAATTTATATATTATTTAAATAATATATGCAATGATAATTAGTATTATTATAATAACTATTTTATTATGTGAATTTATTTATATTAGTTAAGTTTATTATTTTAACTTAATTAATAATGTTATATTATATGCAAGAAAAATCAGAGATGGAATCCAAACCCTAATTTTGGATTTGGAATAAGGAATGAGAATAATAATATTATATTAAATATATTTCAGTGCTATAAATATGTACTATGTGTATAGACAGATAATGGTTGGTCAATTATGTTGTGGCATGTCAAAACCATAGCATTAATTCATTAAACCCTAACTTGAAACTCAAACCGGAGTTTTTGACTGGTAAGAAATTGTGGTACGTGATTAATGACAATTATTATGTTATGCTAATTAGGTAAACCCTAATTATTGTCTAGAAACCCTAATTTCCAATTTAAAATCCTAATTGCTGTAATGGTAACCCTAATTATTATTATAGTAAATTATAATGTTAATTAGGAAACCTTAATTCATAATTTGGGGAACCCTAATAATATCAAGAAACCCTAGGTATTTTTAAAACCCTAATTTTGTATAAAAATATTAATTTTAATTAGTAAGTTATAATTAAAAATTTATTAAACTTTAAACTTAATTTTTCAAACCCTAGAAATTATTTGGGAGACCTTAAGATTTAAAATCTATTGATTAAAACCTAGATTTAAGTACCATGGACAAGAATACCCTGAAAAGGTTTTGTTAGTTTACTAAAATACCCTTTTGGATTTATTTTAATAGGTTTCTTGCAAATCTTTCCATATCTTGTCAAGTCACCACTCTAGATTATAGCACATGTTCTATATATCATCCAAGTTTATCCTCTTTGACACCTTGCAAGCTAGATTCATTGCACCTAAGTTATTTATATATAATAAGAGAGAGAAAAGTGCTCTTATTTGCCCATTTGTTCACAACTTTCATCCAAGACCCTCTCTCTCTAACATATGAAATATAGTAGTAGATCAGTCCCTAAACCAAGCTCCACTATCATCATAACAGATCAAGAAGCTCAGATTCAAGAATTTGTGCTTAAAGGTATAAAACCCTAATAAAAAATTTGACCCTTGATCTTCTGTTAGAAGTTATGTTTATGTGTTGTAATATGTTCTATGTAGTGTTAATCAATGATCTGGGTTGGTATCTTGTAGATCCATAACATCTAAGTACTCGAAATTAAAGTTTTTCAAAATCCAAAAAAAAATTTTATTTTGTGTCTGACAGCCTAATGTCAGACCCTGTAGATCTTTCTCTGATACTATTTTTGGTTATTTTAAGCTTTGATTTTGTATTATGTTATGTGCTCTTTAAACCAAAACTTGAATCAAGGTCATAACATTAACAGATTTCAAGATATTGTTGGTCAAAAGCCGTTGTAGACACTTGAAATTTTCTGCACTACTGTTACTAACATTGCATGAAGACAAATTCGTCTTTTAAGAGAGAACCCTGAAAGAAAATCCAAATCCATACCGGATACTACCGAAAGTGCAGCATCAACCCTAGATCGTAATCTGGGAGTAACGGTTTCAACCTTGGATCTAACCCCGAGACCTGCAGATACAATACCGGAACACACACCGGAGAAGACCGATTAATCTCGGAGATAACCTCGAGGTATCCAGTCTCAGTCCCAACCATGGGAATAGCCACCAACCTTGGTGATAACCCCAAGGAATGTAGTTTCGAAGATAACCCCAGAAATTCTTGTTTCAAATGCCATCAGCTTCAATCTCGGCACTCACAACGAGATACACTATACCAACCCAGCAATAACATCGGAAAGACAGGCACACCTCAAAGATGACAATGAGGACCTTCAAAAAATGCAGCAATCCAATCTCAGCGAAGTCTGAGCAACGTCTGCTTATCGGCCCAATCCGGCAGTAACACCGGTGAGGAGCAACATCGCCATCTCGTCCAACACGATGCCACGTCTCGTCCCTAATCAACATTGTCCCACAAGGCTAACCAATCCCGAGTTACTATTATGCGGGGTAACAGATAAAAGTTGAAGCTTGAAGACCGGATGGCATCGTCCCATCTTCAAAGACTTCATATAAACTCTAATCGCATGCCATCGTACAACTCTCGACAACGGCGGTCCGAAATAGGTCTTGAATACCTCAAAACGGATGCCCGGATTGCACTTCTCAAAATTTGAGTTGACATTACAGTACCTGAATGCACGTACTTCGAGACGACCCGACCCGACAGAACCGGGCCGACCCGACCCGCATCTGGTACACCTGCGGCTTAGCCGCAGGTACACCTATGGTACATATTGCCTATAAATAGAGATCTTGGGGTGCTAATTTTTAAGAGAAAAAAGACGGGAAAACACTGCACAATTTGCTCTACACTTACCATACAATGTATTTTCTCACTTTCAAACATCTGTGAGCTCATATATAGCCTCTTTTGTACCCACAAAAGCCCAGTGTTTACCCACTCTAAATATATAGATGCCCTTTTATCAGTCAGCTATAAGCCTTCTCACATACTTTAGAGTCTTTCTCTCCATCTTTTCACACACCCTTCTACACATTGAGAGTCGTGTTGCTTGCTTTTGCCCGGACTTCGGTCTGTGGTTTCATTCCAGTCTGTATATTTTATATATATATATATATATATATATATATATATATATATATATATATATATATTGACTAACATTATCGAGTTATGCATCGATTAAGCCTAGACTTCGGTCTGGAGCGTTTACTGCTTTAATATATGTATATACTTATATATATTAACTGTCTGTCAGACTTTGTTCGATGAGCCTAGACTTTGGTCTGGTGCGTTTATTCGCTTTTATATATATATATATATATATATATATATATATATATATATATATATATATATATATATATATATATATATATACTTATATATATCAATTGTGTGTCGGACTTTGTTCGATGAGCCTAGACTTTGGTCTGGTGCGTTTACTCGCTTTTATATATATATATATACACACTTATATATATGAACTGTGGTCGAACTATGTTCGATGAGCCTGAATTTTACATCCGGTGCGTTTATTGCTTTTATATATATATATATATATATATATATATATATATATATATATATATATATTAATTTATTTTGTCCTGCCTGGAGTTCCCTTCGTGGAAGTTGATCGCTTTTACAGCTTTCTTTATATTTCGTCCTGCCTAGAGTTTACTTCGTGGTAGTTGACCGTATTTACAGCTTTTAACAGCTTTATTTACATTTCTGATCCCCCATGGAGGTGCTTCGTGGTTGGTGATCATGTCTGTATATATATATATATATATATATATATATATATATATATATATATATATATATTTACCGCTTTTATATATATACCTGTTTATTGCTTTTATACAAATTGCAATATTCTGTGCGCCTAGAAATCATGTGATCACAGATTCATCCCATTGGTTCTAGATTCGGTTCCCGTGATGGACATTTACAGCTGTAAGCAGCTTGTAAATTATTCTGCGATGTCTGTATTTCCTCAGGTGGTTTCCATAATCACGATGAAGTCGACATTATTTTTGGATATATTATTTTTCATACGGATGCCTCACATCCGTCGAATAAAATCAATTCAGCCGCTCATTTAATAAAAATGGAAGTGTAAAAGGTCTTAATTACTTTGAGCATCAGGGTTTGAAAAACCTCTTTTATAAAACATTAATGCCATATCTTGCTAAAAACTGAATTTTTACATAAATTCAAACCATGCTTATATAGGTTTGAACGTGGCCTCGCACAACTTTCATATAACAGCACATTGACCCACACACATACACTCAGATAATAGTTTCTTGAAAAGAGGTGGTCACCGTGGTAACACGGATGTTGGAGGGTGCCTAACACCTTCCCCCCGAATAACCAAGTCCCCGGACCCTAAACGAATCTCGATTTCGTCGACCCGTATATCGGTGTCACATCACTGGGTCATTGTGCAAACCTTTTTTCGGTTGTGTTGGTACAACCATTTAAAAAACCAACTGTCGACTCTTAACAGTCCCATCGTCGATATTATACATGTCGGACCTTTTTCACTTGTTTTTTAAACAAATCTCACCTAAAATGAGAACACCAAAGAACAAGTAACGGAAAGGGACATCCAAAAATCCCGACATCGACAGGTGGCGACTCTGCTGGGGACTCCAGTAAGAGGACTTAAGCCGCTACTAAAATCTTTTTAAAACTGTTATATGCTTGTGTGTGGATGTTGCAATTACATTGGATGAATGTGTACGAATGCTTATCTTGTTTGAGCTTAGTGCTTCGCATCATATCTGCGTGTGATGTTAGTGCTTCGCACTATAAACTGCTTATAATATTAGTGCTTCGCATATGTCATCATTTCATACGGTGAGACGCGATGTATATGAATGTATGTTGCGTGGTCCCTCCACCAGGAGGCTATCCCGTCGGTGTTTGATTACTGGACTCGTGAGAAGACTAATTCTCTAAGGCTCAGGAAAGGCACCACCCAAATTTGCTCAAGTTGGAAGATCGGATTAACTTCCCATCTAGTAGATTGCGATGATTTGGGAATCTTCATGCTAAAAAGCCGCGAGAGTAACCTAAGATAGATCAGCCTCTAATAAACCCAAACGAAGGAAAGTCTCTTCATGCTCTCATGTTAATTACTTGTAAACACAGTTACTTGTAATTTCATTCCATATATATCTCCATGTAATGCTACAAACAGTTGACACCCGTTTTGCAGGATAAAATTCCTAAAATGGACACATCACATAGCATGTCATTATACACCTTCCCTAAGGACTAAACTATGCCAGTCTTTCGCAGGGAATTAATCGGACCTACTACCCGGTCAAAGTCCAAAAAGGCAACATGCCTACAGTTAATCACGTCGTCATCCGACTAGACTGAACTTAATACAGTTTCTCGCAAAGAATTCGACGGGTTAAGCAAATAGATTATAAATTTGGTTGTTCTATTAAAAGAATTACACTAGTCTACACAGGGTCAGAAAATACCCATACATACTAAGCCCTCCACACAAGGAGGAATTTTGGTCATTACCACACCAGAGCCATAGTTGGATACGACCAACAAAACTAATGATGCTGCCCATTCCACTAGAGATCCAGACAATGGTGACATCAAAAAGAAATTCCTCTAAATAGAAGAGACCCTTCGCGCTATCGAAGGAATTGGAACACACGGGAGTGTTTCATATACTGATCTATGTATTTTTCCTGGTGTTCACTACCCAGAAAAATTTAAAACTCCTGACTTTGAAAAATATAACGGGTTAGGGGATCCTTATACACATTTAAAAGTCTTTATTGGAGAAATGGGATCCTATGCAGAGGATGAAAAACTCAGAATGCAATTATTCCAAAAGAGTTTAACTAGAGAAGCCCGTTCGTGGTACACGAGATTAGACAACTCCAAAATCCATAGCTGGGAAGAGATAACACATGCCTTCCTCACTCAATACAGTTTTTAAACTCAAATGGCTCCTGATCGGTGTAAGATTACCAAGATCAAGAAACAGTCTAACGAGTCTTTCAGAGAGCATGCTCAAAGGTGGAGACGCCTGGCTGCCCAAGTTAGTCCTGCCATGTCAGAATCAGAAATGGTCATGACATTCATAGACATACAAGAAGCTCCCTTCTATGAGAGAGTTTTAGCAGGCATCGGCAAACCATTTTTTGAAATGGTTAAACATGGAGAGATGGCTAAAATAGGATTAAAGTCAGGAAAGATTCAAGACCTAGCCGCACTCAAAGTTGTTGCTGATCACATCCAATCTGGAAATTATGGGAACAACCCCCGGAGGGTCCATAAAAACAAAGAGGAAGATGTTTCCTTGATACTACAGAGACAAAAAGGCAATCAAAGTTTGCCCATTCAAAGGAGAAACTACACTCCCTTTCCAGCACAGTCTGCAAACCCTCCAGTACCAAAAGGTGGAGAAGTCAAACACCATCGAGTGTTTACACCCTTAGGGAATACCCTCGAGAATATTCTTAATCTTTTGACAACACAAAAGAAAATTACGCATCTTCTTCCACCAGCTAGCCTTAATGGATGGGGTTTCAATGCTGCTAGGAAATGTGATTATCATGTCAGGGCACCTGGACATTATACTCAGGATTGTTGGGCCTTGAAACACAAGATCCAGGACCTAATAGATAATGGAGAGATCGTAGTCACCAAACCCGATTTGCCTCACATACAAGACAACCCTCTTCCTCAACACAAAGAAGAAGAGGTCAATATGATTAACTGGAGCAGTGGACAGAGTTCCAACTTCAGCTGTGATTCCCCCCCCCCCAGACCATCAAAGATGGTGATGACAGATGGGATTATGCTAAGTTCCAGTTCACAATGGAACGAAAGATGAAAGCTCTCTGCAAACAAATTAAGTAATTGGCAAAACTGGTGACTTATCAGCATCAAGTGACTCGACAATTAATCAGCCAGGAGCATGCTAGTCTCTTACCAATCGTCATGAATATTCCCTCGTCACTTTCAGAAAATGAAATGCTGGAAGACAAAGTGATGAAGAGAGCAAATGCCAAAGCCCTTCGGGATTTCGCCAACAAATGGGAATTCACCTATCTGGGCCAACCCATGGAGGAAATTCTTCACAGTTAATCAATGAAGGAAGGATCAGTTCCCTTCTACCTCCAATCAACCCCCGTTCGGGCTGGTACAACTCTGATGGAGTATGTCAATACCACTCCCAGTCTCGCGGTCACATCACAGAAGAATGCTTGGCACTCTGCCACCTTATTCAAAATCTAATCGACAGTGGTGTACTACACTTGGCAGATAACGACACTGTGTTACGTGCAAGTGAGAATGTAGGCCTTACTAAGTGGAAAAGTGTGGTAACAGTTATATCTACTGAAGTTGAAGGGATTAATACTTTGCTCACAACACCGATAATTCAGCTCAAAGGAGGAAAAAATCCTTTGAAAGTGGCCGCTCCCGATCCAATCAACTTTCCATGCAGAGCACAATATCCTATTGTTAGCTTGTGTAAGGTTCCGTGGAATTATGGAGAAGGTGAAGGATCCGCCTCACATACCACTACTGCAGTGTCGAAGGAAAATCCACTATATATTCCCCATCGGGTGATGAACACCACCACCAAATCAAAGGGGAAAATACCCATGGAGTAGATTGAAAAATACCTCCACGCTGTGGGTCATAATGAAGCTACGGTGGTTTCAAGCTTGAAAGAAGCTCCACAACAAATATCAATTTTGGACTTGGTCCTAGCTTTCGAGAATCACTGGAAGGTCTTGTTAAAGGTTCTAGAAGAAGCCTATCTCCCGACATCAGTGGATACGAAAAAGTTTCAACATATGGTTGATCACATTTTCAACAACAATGTGATATCTTTCACTGATGATGACATACCATCCGAAGGGATCGGTCATTGCAAACCGTTGCACATTGTGGTCTTATCCTCTGGATATATGGTGGCTGGAGTATTAATAGATGGAGGTTCCTCTTTGAATATCTGCCCATATGCCACTTTGGTGAAGATGAATATCAATCTCAACCGAATTTGGAGTAGCCATACTATCATCAAAGCTTTTGATGGAGCCCGCCGTAACTCGGTTGGAGTAATTGAGCTGCCAATCGAAATTGGCCCTCATACATTCTGTGTATCCTTTCATGTGCTCAAGATAGATTCGGGATACAACCTGCTCTTGGGACTACCATGGATCCATATGGAAGGGGCAATCCCCTCCACCCTTCACCAACAATTGAAGTACATTATCAACAATATCCTGGTCACAGTCAACATTGAACCAGAGATTCCTCAGCACGGGGACATTCCGTTCATCAATGCCAATACAGACGTAGAAACAGTCAGTTTTCATTCTTTGGAAATAAGCAACACCCAATACCACGCTATTTGAGCACCATTGCCCGAACCCCACATTTCTGCTGAGGTGATGTCAGCCACTCAAGAAATGATGTCGTTGGGACATAAGCCAGGACAAGGGTTGGGTAAATTTAGCCAGGGTATCCAGTAACCCATTCGATTAACCAAGCAAGTTGGAACAGCTGGACTAGGCTATTCTGCCAGCTCTAGTCATGGGAATCCTCATAAGCATCAACAGATTCCTTCAGCTTCAACCATGTGGCGTTCAGCTTCGCCTTCAAATTCTGAGTCCGCACAACCTCCAGTAAAGGTGTCGTTATTCCAGATCCCGCAATCGAAGAAGAGGAGCGGAGAATCAAGGAAAACGTTTTCCGAATAATGTCGTGCATTTGCATCATCGTCTATAATGAACATACCAATAAATACACCCCAGATGATGATTACCCTGATGTAATGGCCATCATTCGGGACAAGGAGGATGATGGCAATCCCTCCATCACTGCGGTCCACCCGGACTTTACCCTTACCAATTGGAACAACATTCCTTGCTTTGGTCGACAAGGGTAAAGCGGGCCGAAATTCTTTTCTGCCCTGTAGATACAATAACTGCTTACTTTTCTGTACAGTATTAGCAGTTTATTTTGGCAGTATATGCTAACATTGTGTATGATCAACGCATTTTATATATAAAAAGTGAAAGCATATTTTTTTCAGGACTCTAAATTTAGATGTGCATGTACTTGTGGATACGTTGCCTCTCCTATACAAGGATTGTACCTTTGATGTAGAGATGAATTGAACCTTGATGGATCTCCAGGATAACATTGGGGTGCCTCCAGAAATTCAAGAATGGGTTAAAGACAAACCCAAACCTAACCTTGATCAAACCACTTCTTTCAATCTCGGAACCTTAGAAAGCCCTAAGTTAATCCAGATTGGTTCAGACCTTACCCCAAACCAATGGAATAACATGGTTACGCTATTAACCCAATTCCAGGATATGTTTGCATGGTCTCATGAAGACATGGTGGGTTTATCCACTGACATTGTCCTTCATCGCCTTCCCATTAAAGAGGGATTTAAGCCAGTCAAGCAGAAACTCAGGCGATTGAAACCTGAGTGGAGTTTAAAGGTGAAAGAAGAAATTGTGAAACAATTTCAAGTTGGTATCATTATGGTGTCTACATATCCTGACTGGATATCCAACATTGTACCCGTGCCTAAACCTGGAGGGAAGGTGCGAGTTTGCATGGATTACTGGGACTTGAATAAAGCTTGCTTAAAAGACAGCTTTCTCGTGCCATTTATCCACATTCTCATTGACACTACTGCGCAGTACGACATGTACTTCTTTGTTGATTGCTTTACGGGGTACCATCAGATCATGGTTGCCGAGGTAGATCGTGAGAAGACTGCTTTCATCACTCCTTGGGGAACTTTTTGCTATAGACGATTGTCATTTGGCCTCATCAATGCCGGAGCTACCTATCAACGAGCTATGATGGCTCTTTTTCACTACTTAATGCATAAAGAGATTGAGATCTACGTGGATGACATCATTGTTAAGTCCCGAAAGGAGAATGACCATCTAGACCATCTCCGAAAGTTGTTCAACAGGTTGCATAAGTACAACTTGAAGTTGAATCCAGATAAGTGCGCCTTTGGCATTAAATCAGGCAAGTTGCTAGGATTTCTAGTCAGCTACAAAGGGATTGAGCTGGATCCTACCAAAATTCAAGCCATCGCAGAAATGCCCATTCCTCAGACAGAGAATGAAATATGGGGATTTTTGGGAAGGATCAACTTCATCAGCAGGTTTATCTCCCAACTCACAACAAACTATGAGCCAATCTTCAGGTTATTAAGGAAGAACTCCTTCATAAAATGGAATGATGAGTGCCAGAATGCCTTCCTTACAATCAAGAAACAGCTAGTCAAAGCTCCTGTCTTGGTACCACCCAGGGATGATGTTCCCCTGTTCATGTATCTGTCCGTAAGTGACAATGCCATGGGATGTATACTGGGACAGAAAGATGATAGAGGCCAAGAACGAGCTATCTATTACCTCAGCAAAAGGTTCAGTAGCAGTGAACACAAGTACACTCTGATCAAGAAGACGTGTTGTGCTTTAGCATGGGCTTCCATGAGGTTACATCATTACTTACATGGTCAAACAACCCATCTCATATCCCGCGTGGATCCTCTTAAGTACGTGTTCAACAAACCCATGTTGAATTGTCGGTTATCCATATGGAAGTTGATCTTACAACAATTTGACATCGTATGTGTGACTCAAAAGTCCATCAGAGGTTAAGGAATCACAGATCAACTGGCCGCCTCACCTTCAGGGGATTTCAAACCCTTGGAAACATATTTTCCCGATGAAGGAGTAATGACAGTATAGCAACACCATCATTACGATACGCCCCAATCATGGAGGATGTATTTTGATGGAGCTATTAACATGGAAGGTTCTGGAGCTGGAGCAATTCTAATATCTGATACAGGGGAGCAGTATCCTGTTGCCGTCAAATTATAGTTTGTCAGCACCAACAATACGGATGAGTATGAAGGCTGCCTCATGGGGCTAAAACTTGCCCGTTCAATGGGCATCAAGCGGTTAACTGTCCTTGGAGATTCGGAGTTGGTAATCAGACAATCCATTGGAGTTTATTAAACCAAGGAACTACATTTGTTGCCTTACCATCGGCAGGTTTTGAAGATGGCTTTGGAGTTCGAAGAAATCTCCTTTCTACACATTCCTCGTAATAGGAATGATTTCGCGGACGCATTAGCAACTTTGGCCTCCTTGATTTGCATATCAGACAAGGAACACTTGCCAAGCATCGTAATTGCCCTGAACAAGGCCCCAGCCTATGGGAATTACGTTGGAGAAGTATCGGATAAGCTACCTCCCATCCAACCTCCTTGGTATTAGCATATCAAGGAATATCTGCGAGATGGATCTACACCCGCTGAGGCGAACCTGACTGAGAAAAGGCAGATCCATCGACTTGCTATGAAATTCTACCTGAGTGGAGTTGCGCTCTACAAAAGAGATGCAGGACTAGGTCTCCTTAGGTGTTTAGACAAAGATCAAGCCTAGAGGCTTATGGATGAAATCCATGATGGAGTCTATGGCCCCCACATGAGTGGCCCCCTCCTTGTCAAGAAAGTCCTCAGGATGGGACATTACTGGCTGTCTCTCAAAGATGATTGCAACGACCACGTCAGAAGATACTATCAGTGCCAGATTCATGGGAATGCTATACACGCTCCACAATATGAGTTCGCCTTGGCCATTCTCAATGTGGGGAATGGATGTTATTGGGCCCATTGAGCCTAAAGCCAGTAATGGTCACTGATTTATCTTAACCATGATCGACTACTTCACCAAGTGGGTAGAAGCAGCCTCCTTCCCCAGGGTCACTAAAGAAGTCATCATTGCTTTCATCAGAAACAATGTCGTTTGTCGATATGGACAACCAGTAGTGATTGTGTCAGACAATGCCAAAAACCTCAACAACAAAATGATGGAGGAATTATGCAGTAGATTCCACATCAATCATCTTAACTCTGTCATCTATCGTCCGAAGATGAATGGTGTTCTTGAAGCGGCCAACAAAAATATCAAGAAGATTATGCAAAAGATGTCAGCCAACCACAAAGATTGGCCTGACCTATTGCCTCTGACTCTATTATCCCATAGGACCACAATGCGTACTTCAATTGGGGGAACTCCCTATGCTTTAACCTATGGGATGGAAGCAGTGCTCCCCATAGAAGTTGAGATGGAATCTCTTAGAGTGTTGATTGATGCTCAGCTGGATGAAAACCAATGGGTACAAAACAGGTATCACCAATTATCTCTGATAGACGAAAGGCGAACCGTGGCTATCTTCCATGGTCAGCTATATCAGAAAAGGATCACCAGATCCTACAACAAAAAAAGTCCGGCTACAGCAATTTAAACAACATGACTTGGTTCTGAAGAAGATTCTTGACAACCAAAATCAGGCCAAAGGAAAATTCGCTCCTAACTGGGAATGCCCGTTTATTGTCAAAGAAGTATTTACAGGAGGCGTTCTCAGATTACAAGAAATGGACGGTGATGAATTTCCACAACTCATCAACTCAGATACCATGAAACGGTATTATGTCTGAAGTAACCAGCAAGCACCCTGGTGCATCATCATCAGGTCACCAGTCATTCCGGTTCTTTAATCCTTTACCACCTACAACTTTTTTACACTTTTCCCCTCAGGGAAACATACTCTTCAAGCCAGCAGCCTGGCTTTCTCCTTTGCGCTCATACAACTTAGGTCATCCCACCGCGGATTGAACCTCTTGCATTCGCAGTTTGGCTACCCATACATGGGATCAAACTTCTCCTACCTGCAGTTTATCCTAAACCTAGGATTAAACTTTCTCCTCCCCGCACTCTGACCTACACATGGGATTACGCTTTTCTTCACGCCTCGAGGGGCGAACTACGTCGACCTGATCTCCTCTTCAATAGGAGTACGTAGGCAACCATTTCATATGGCCCGGTCGTAATAAAACAAAAATAACAAAAAAAATTCTACCCTCTTCTCCTTACAAAAACAAAAACAAAAACAACCAAAAACATTCCTACACCATATCATCCATATACAGCGTTGAACCTCTTACACCAGGTTCGAACTACGCAGACCTTATCTCCTCTTCAATAAGAGTACGTAGGCAACCATTCATGGTGCGGTCTCACCCCCTACCAAAACACAAACCATTGTCAACGGGTGTTGGGATTCCCTTTCAATCCATTATATGTCATTCGGCATCAAACCAAAGGGATGGAATTACCTGAACTCCTCCCAAATAGGAGATTCGGCGACCATCTAAGCTGCGATCATACCTTGAAGAGCAATACTAAACCATAAGAGGTGGAATTAACTAGGCTTCTCCTAAATAGAAGTACTGGCGACCATCTGTTGTGCGGTCAATCTCAGAGAGGAAAGCCACACTCCTCTCCACATTTCTATTCAGAAATAAGTCCCAAGACACCAAAGATGGTAGGGATACACATAGATCAATGATCCATTCTAAACTATCTAGATACATCTCAATGTCCATCCACCAAGGAAGAATTCAGAATTCATCAAGATCACAAGCCTTGAAGCAGCAGGCAAAATATCAAGCAAATAGCAAGGCATATCTAAAAGGGAAGTGATCCAAAAATATTTTTACCTATCATATATAATTCTGTTTGATATATATACAATGTGAACTGTACATGACAAAATGGCTAAGCTAGTCTGTGCAGGTAAATACAAGCTCATCTACGAATCAGGGTACATGCGAGCTAGCAAGACCAACATGGCATCCTTCTCAGATGAAGGAGGTAAAGCTGTAGTTTCCTGGATAAGAATATCCACACGACCTAACAGATCTGTAGCCATTTGCATGATGACCATATGCTCATCGATATAAGCGCCCATCTCTGCGATCATTCCAGTGGTAAGGGACCTCGCTATAGTACTATCTGTGACAGCCACATCCCGGGCAAATATAGCACTATCCCGCTCAACTATCACTGCGTCTCTGTCTGACCTGGCCTCATCCCGCTCAATAACAACGACATCTCTACGAGCTAATGCCTCGTCTCTCACATCAAGATCGGTCGACATCATAGATCGAATCTGGTCTCTCTCATAGGTCATCTGATGAAGACTCTGCTCTAAATACTGTGTCGAGTGCTGGATCACAAAATTACTGGTACTAGGAGAATTCGAAAAAAATGCTGGCAACACAACATCGGTATCCTCCTCTATATAGGTATCAATGTCCTATATAGGCTCTACATTGTCTAACTCAATCTTTGGTACTGCAAATACTTCTGCAGCCGATAAAACCTCTATCTCCATCCATGCGGAGTACTCTGTGGAATAACCGGGATGACTGGCAGGAAAAGCAGCTAGCTCACGCCGATCCTAGCAAGCGTATACACGAGATCAGTCCTCGACTGAGAGGTATCGAGAAGCTGAGCGCTGACCTGCCGCCCCCTCAAAAGGATGAAAATCCTGAAACTAGTCAAACTGCGACATCACGACCAATGGATGATAAGTCGTCACGCCCTTCAAGCCAGCCAAAGGGAGGAAATCCATGCCCGGATCATGAGTAATGAAGCTGTATGGTGAACAAAGCCCCGAGCACATCAATATACTAAATGGATCTCTGATATCTGCCAAAAATACGGACTGTGACACCCCCAAATTCGGGTTACCTGACCCCCGAGTTTAGTGTTCACGATCCACAATATAAATAACATTTAACTACCCATATTATATACAGATAGTATCTTACATAAGTTTTTATCAGAGTTTCATAATACATCACCTAGGTTTTCTAACCTTAACTTTACAAACATACCCTTTAGTTATACAAAAAGGGTTCACAATACAACATAATAAATATGTTCAACATAACTAATTTATAACTACGCCTTTTCCCTTGTCCTTTGCAGCACCTCCTGCAACTTCGTCCCTAGCTGAAAAATTTTATTTAGCAAGGGTGAGCAACAAATTTGCCCCGCAAGTTAAGACATACAATAAATGTATAAGAATTCAAAACAACAGTTTATCTAATTTGATAGAATGAAATCAAAGTTCGGGGAACTTTGAAATAGCTGAACAAATCGTTATTCAATAACAAGTTTTTTCATATTTTAAACCATAATAATTCAATAATGAAAGAGTACAACGCTTTCAAAGTTTCTACGATATTCTAATGAATAATCAAGAATCAATTCTACGAAATATCAAAGTGGAATATTTTCCAGATTTTTATTGAGCGATCATACAAGATCTTGAACATATTTTCTCGGGTAGATATCAAAGATTTACTTTGATAAATACTCAGGTTTATCAAATAACCATAAAGATTAAATCATACTCCTCTGCAAGTGATCAACTTATTATACCCTATATTATGCATAATACTCAAAGCGCGCGCAAAGGTCGAATTCACGACCAACAAAATGTTTCCTTTATATAAAAGGTTGTTCTTCTCAGTCTTAGAATCAAAAGTTTGATTTTACAACGAAATACTGGGATTTCAAATTCTATTAGCTTCTCTTCTTAAACCTAACAAGTTTTTACAAATGTTTGTCTAACCAGAATAATTGGCTAAGACATTTCTCAACATAATTTGACAATCAACAGGAATTATCTGTACTGTCAATTCTAACTTCTACATATATAAATATCCAACAACAGTAATTCTACGAATATATATTTTCTAATTCAATAATTTAATTTCAACAATAAATCCCTGTACGTGGCATAATTAGCAATAATTATCCACCAATAATATTTGAATGAAATAACTCGAGGTTGAGTTAGGGAACTTGCCTCTTCCGCTGATTACAGCTACACAAAATACTTATCTGCTTTCGAAAGACCTATAACCAATAATATCGATCTAACAATTAGCACAATAATTCATAACACACAACACTGTAGTTCATAGTCAAACTTCTCCTAAACACATTACCACATAGCCACAACAGTGTTTATAACCTATATAAACACTTAACAAATCAAACTAGTTCAGTCTGGTTGGACTTCGGTCCATTCTCGGTGTTCTGGTCACCCTACCCAACAATTAACACATTGATTGTCAATTACACTTGGTCTCTAAGCTTCAATATTAATTTAGATAAGTCAATTATCATTAATAATATTTTTCGGAAGCTTTTAATAATTATCAAACAATTATTATAATTTATAATAATTTTTCAAACACTTAGATTATTTTTAAATGATTTAATTATCAAATAATCTTATCATTATTAATATTTAATAATATCCAAATACAATAACATACAATCCAAAATATTAAAGTTATCATCAATAACTTAAAATATTTTTAAATCATCAATATTCTACTTAAATGATTTTTAAAATAATTAAAATCATTTTTAAATCATCACCATTAATATATAAATATTAATGAAATTATTATCTAAATATTAAAAGTCATAATTTATAACTTAAAATATTTTTAAATCATTTTTCTCATTTTTAAATGATTTTTAAATAAATAAAACCATTTCTAATTCATTTATTTAATATAATAATTAAATAAATCAAATATCATTAATATTAATTTATTAATGAAAATTCTCCAAAAATATTGAAAATTATATTTTATAATTTAAAATATTTTTTAACACTTTATTCTCAATTAAAAATGATTTTTAAATCATTTAAATCATTTTTATCTTATTTATTTAATTTAATAATCAAATAAATATAATATCATTAATATTAAATTATTAATGAAAATTCTCCAAAAATATTAAAAGTTACATTTTATAACTCAAAATATTTTTAAATACATTATTCTTATTTAAAATGATTTTTCATAATATTAAATTATTTTTCTCTAATTTATTTAATACACTAATTAAATAAATTAAATACCTTTAATATTTAAATAATTATAAATATTAAAGAAAAATATTCCAATTGGTCAAAAATTATTTTTCATAATTTAAAATAATTTTTTAAAACCATTTTTAGTAATTTTTAGAATTTATTTCTAATTTTTAATTAATTACCGGAAATTCTAAAAATAAAAATTAAATAAACCGTCGCTAAAGCCCTTTAGCGACACAAAGCGTCGCTGTTGGTGTTCTTGAACTCAAGAACACTGACAGCTTCGTGTTCAAGGGGTCATGTTTGACCGACCCTAATTCTCTGTTCAAATTGTTTCTGGGCCATCTAAAACTTATATTTTGAAATAGAAATGTAATACTGCAATTATCAATCACTAACGTGATCATAACACTTCTTAGCAAGGAGATCTGATCCTCTAAATTCACTGACAACGTGTTCCTGGAATTTCTGGGCTTAAACAGTTCCGAGTTGCCATATTCAACCTCAATTTAATCTATGTTTTGGTCATGGTTCATGTGGTTTGATGGCTCAAAATTGTAGCCCATATGTCAATGAACAAATAAACAACAACAAATCAATTAAACAACAACAGAATCACTAGCTATGCTTCGGTCAATATCTGTCAGAAAACAAGTTCATCACTTTTCTGGAAATTCCAGAAATTCCCAACCGTGGCCAAGCGACCTACTTTGACCAATTACTATATTAAATCCTTGGATGTTTTAGGCGATCTAAATACCCAGATATGTATTACACTATTCATGCTACATATTAATAACAACAAATATATCATAACACCAATATCATGACAGATCAAGCGACTTAGAAATCTTTTCAGACGCTGATTAAGTTTCTGGGCTTGCCCAGATTTTCTTGCGGTCAACGTCGGTCAACCTACTTTGACCGTGAATATAATGAAATCTACAAATGATTTAGCTATACTACCACCTACAGACTAAAGACCATATACCAGGCTACAACTTAAAGCTTTCAAATAACAAAAACAACAAACGAGAAACGATCTGTGGCGCCTGACATTAAGTTGTCAGACCACAGATTTTGTTCTTGAACAGTTTTAGAAAAACGTACTTTTACTCACTTTGGTGCTATGGATCCATCATGGATCATCATATAACCACTAAAAACATCTTCTAGCAATATTCTAAACATATAAACACAAAAATTTCTCAAGCATCAAAGATCAAAAATAAAAACTTGATTATACCTTTCTAGCTTTTGATTCTTGATTTATGCTTTCCAATTTATTTATGATTGATCTAGGGATGGTATTATGACTGATTTACTAAGCAAATTCGGAGGTGTGGGAGGGAGAGAGAGTTGGTAAGAGCTAATGTGTAAAATAACTAAATTATGACCATTTTCTCTCTCCAATCTAATATATATATTTCTTGATGCATTGAATAAGCTGATCTTGCTGTCATGTAGGGCTGATGTGCTGTGTTTGTAGGCTATATAAAGTTAAGGTTCGGTTACCAACTAAATATGTTGCAATTTCTCACAAGTTATCTTATAAAATATGTAAAAAGGGTATTTTGGTCTTTTCTAAAATGCCATAAAAGACATTCTTGACATTTGCATAATCTCTTAGGGTTTGGGGCTTGGATTAGGGTTTAATATTTGAACCCTTTAGGTATCAAAAATTCTATTTCCCACAATTTTCAAATTTAGGGTTTACAATTTAGAAAATAAAATTCCTAAAATGTAATTAGGTTTTCTAACTAGAAAATTACTATACAAAAATATAATTAGAACTTTCTAATCATATTTAAGTTTAATGAATCCATTAGGTCTACCAATTAGGATAAGGGTTTCCTAATTTAAGGTTTACAAATCCCCGATTTTTGAAATTAGGGTTTTTTTTCTACAACATATTATGGTTTTCTATAACACATTAGGGTTTTCTATAACTGAGATTAGGGTTTCTAATCCCTTATTAAGGTTTATTAATTATAACACATCCAATCAACTATTGGTCAACATTTCTAAACTGTACAAACACATAATCAATAATACAATTATTTTAATTGTATTTTCTATCGAATCCCTATCCGAAAATTAAGGTTAAGATTTTCTAAAGTTGTTAAGCACAACTCTACTCTAAATTTATTAGTCAATACACAAATTGACTTTCTCGAGACTCGTATCACAGGTACTTGTCATAAAATTAGTATTAATATTAATTAAAAAAAAATTCGCAAATTTTGTATTATTCGAAATCCAGGGTTATCACATTCACCCCTCCTTAAAAGGATTCCGTTCTCGGAATCACCGCTTTCTTATTCTCTACAATCTTTTAAAGTTGTATCATCAATTTATTTGATCAACACAATATTACTTTGTGTTTCAAATTCTAACCTGTGACTTAAATCTATAAAAGAAAACAGTTCACAGAATTATCTAAATCATAATACTCGCGTAATTAAATTTCTAAACGAAATCATTACCTGCTACTACCTCCTGAGTAGCCACTGCATCTAGCGCCGTCATGTTAAATGTACGGGCTGTTGGTCTTCCTGGCTGTGCAGGTCCTCGAATTGCCAAGGTTCCATCACCAGGTCCCTTGTTGGCACTTTCTTTTTCTGCATTCTTCTTCGGACAATTCCGCACCAGATGATCAGTCGATCCACACGCATAGCAACTTTGAATCTTTTTCGGGCTGGGACAATTTGGCGACATATGCCCTTCTTGTCCGTAGTTGTAACAGACCCCCTTCTTCTTCAAACAAACTCCTGCATGATTCTTCCCACAATTTGTACAAGGCCCTCCTCCTTTCTTATTCCCTTCAGCTTTACTACCCGATTGGGTAATCTCACTCCACTTCCTCTTATTCGGGTTACTAACACCACTGCTTCCACCCTCATTGTTATTCTTCTTCTTCTCCTGATGAAAACGAGATGCAGCCTCGCTTCCTCCTTCAGCAATTAATGCTTTCTCCAATAGAGCCGCAAAAGTGTTGATCTGCAGCACGGCTACTTTGTTGTAAATCCCCGGCTTCAATCCGTTCTCGAATCTTCTTGCTTTTCTAGCTTCGGTATCCACCTGATGAGGTGCAAATTGCGCCAATTCGTTAAATTTAGCAGCATACTCTGAAACAGACATATTCTCCTGCTTAAGTTCCAAGAACTTAACTTCCATCCGAGCTTGCATACTCAGCGAGAAGTAGTTCTCAAAGAACAACTCCTTAAATCTTGTCCATGTTACTACCGCCGTACCCGCTCTTGCTTGATTGGTTTCCCACCAATAATTGGCTTCTCCCTTCATTAAGTATGTCGCAAAAGCCGTCTTTTTCTCTTCTACCACTCGCGCAATCACGAACGCTTTCTCCATCTCTTTCACCCAAGTTTGGGCTTCGATCGGATCCGTAGTCCCCTTGAATTCAGGCGGTCCTACCTCTTTAAAATCCTTAAAATTAGTCAATCTGTCGGCTGGCTGATTCCTTGGTCTTCCCCTGACTGGAGCCCTATTTTCCATAGCTTGGGCCAGCATATCCACAAAATTCTGCATCGGGTCCACTTGACCTCCTTCGTTATTCACCGATTGTTCTTCTCTTTGGTTTCGATTCTGTCGTCTTGGCGGCATGATCTGATTTAAATGAAAATATTATATTAATACTCTTATTCTACATAAATTCTTAAGACAATAAGAATTCAACACATAATTCTCAAGTAATCACATATTTATTCAAATAGCACATAGTACCTATAGTACTTAACACATATAATTATCCCTTTAAAATAATACTAGGGTTAACACACACAACTTTACAAAAGTTGCAATTCCCCAACTTTACACAAAAAGTTGACATTCTCTAATTTCACATTACTATTTCCAGTTCATCAAACTTACCACACTTAGGAGTTCAGTAACTTGCCACAATCATATGAGTGTATGAACTTATCCTAGTCAGACCTTTGGCGTCTATTCGCTGAGGGGTTCTGGACATTTCATATAATTATGAGTCATGAACATACCATAAGTATGAGTTTTAAGAACACACAAATTCATTTTAATCTTATATTCATATAGAAAATAAAGATTTCATTCATACAAACATATATTTACATATGTTCAAACATCGTTCTTGATATTACATATCTTAATATCAGAAACTTCTACCAAAAGATACTATTACATATATCTAAGTTGTCTACCGACCACTTCCTTCACCAATCTTCTTCTTGTTGGGACACTTGCTAAATCCATGACCCGTTTGCCCACAGGAAAAACACTTCCTCATATTAGGTTTAGGACAATGCAAAGAGATATGTCCTTCCTGCTTACAGTTGAAGAACACATTCTTCCACATCATGCATTCCCCCGCGTGAGTTTTACCACACTTGCCACATGCTTTCTTTTTCTTCGGGTTCGAATTTCCAGAATTGTCACTGTCATTGTTCCTCTTTCTTTTCTTATTGTCCTTTATGCCGGTTCCTTCAGATGATCCACCACCTTCAGCCTTCATCTTCTCCACCTGCGCTTTCAACTCGTTCCGTTCTTCAGTCATTTCGCGTAATGCCCACTCCGTCTTCCACAACTCCTCCAAAAGAAATACTTTGCTCCGAAGTTCCTGGACTTCCACAGATAACTGATCTTGCTCACCAACCTTGATCTTATTATTTAGTTCCACCCTAGCTTCTTCAGACTCCGTTTCCTCATCACCACTTAGATACATCTCAGGATAATCGTCATGATCACTCCCAAGATTGATCATTGGTTCATCTTTCCCCACTTCTTCAACCGATTCGCTCTGTGCTGGCACCTCGGCTACTGGCATTGGTGCGACAGCCGCTGGCTTCTCCGTACTCATTTCATCTTCTCCTGACATCCTACAATCAGTTTTACACAACTTGATTAGTACTTCACCCGTACATATTTCTCTCACTACGAATTTACTTATCTTACTATAGATATATACACTTCAACGATATCTCACTTAGTACTCTAAATGAGTATTCTCTATCTCACTATGGTCATAATCCTAGGGTTTTCCCCCACCCCACTTAAGGTTTATAACCTACAGCTCCACTACCAGCTGGTGACACCTTGGTCACTTCAGCTCTGATACCAACCTATGACACCCCCAAATTCGGGTTACCTGACCCCCGAGTTTGGTGTTCACGATCCACAATATAAATAACATTTAACTACCCATATTATATATAGATAGTATCTTACATAAGTTTTTATCAGAGTTTCATAATACATCACCCAGGTTTTCTAACCTTAACTTTACAAACATACCCTTTAGTTATACAAAAAGGGTTCACAATACAACATAATAAATATGTTCAACATAACTAATTTATAACTACGCCTTTTCCCTTGTCCTTTGCAGCACCTCCTGCAACTTCGTCCCTAGCTGAAAAATTTTATTTAGCAAGGGTGAGCAACTAATTTGCCCCTCAAGTTAAGACATACAATAAATGTATAAGAATTCAAAACAACAGTTTATCTAATTTGATAGAATGAAATCAAAGTTCGGGGAACTTTGAAATAGCTGAACAAATCGTTATTCAATAACAAGTTTTCTTGTATTTTATACCACAATAATTCAATAATGAAAGAGTACAACGCTTTCAAAGTTTATACGATATTCTGATGAATAATCAAGAATCAATTCTACGAAATATCAAAGTGGAATATTTTCCAGATTTATACTGAGCGATCATACAAGATCTTGAACATATTTTCTCGGGTAGATATCAAAGATTTACTTTGATAAATACTCAGGTGTATCAGATAACCATAAAGATTAAATCATACCCCTTTGCAAGTATAACAAGTGATCAGCTTATTATACCCTATATTATGCATAATACTCAAAACACGCGCAAAGGTCGAAGTCACGACCAACAAAATGTTCCCTTTATATAAAAGGTTGTTCTTCTCAGTCTTAGAATTAAAAGTTTGATTTTACAACGAAATACTGGGATTTCAAATTCTATTAGCTTCTCTTCTCAAACCTAACAAGTTTTTACAAATGTTTGTCTAACCAGAATAATTAGCTAAGATATTTCTCAACATAATTTGACAATCAACAGGAATTATCTGTACTGTAAATTCTAACTTTTACAGATATAAATATCCAACAACAGTAATTCTACGAATATATATTTTCTAATTCAATAATTTAATTTCAACAATAAATTCCTGGACGTGGCATAATTAGCAATAATTATCCACCAATAATATTTGAATGAAAAAACTCAAGGTTGAGTTAGGGAACTTGCCTCTTCCGCTGATTACAGCTACACAAAATACTTATCTGCTTTCGAAAGACCTATAACCAATAATATCGATCTAACAATTAGCACAATAATTCATAACACACAACACTGTAGTTCATAGTCAAACTTCTCCTAAACACATTACCACGTAGCCACAACAGTGTTTATAACCTATATAAACACTTAACAAATTAAACTAGTTCAGTCTGGTTGGACTTCGGTCCATTCTCGGTGTTCTGGTCACCCTACCCGACAATTAACACATTGATTGTCAATTAAACTTGGTCTCTAAGCTTCAATATTAATTTAGATAAGTCAATTATCATTAATAATATTTTTCGGAAGCTTTTAATAATTATCAAACAATTATTATAATTTATAATAATTTTTAAAACACTTAAATCATTTTTAAATGATTTAATTATCAAATAATCTTATCATTATTAATATTTAATAATATCCAGATACAATAACATACAATCCAAAATATTAAAGTTATCATTAATAACTTAAAATATTTTTAAATCATCAATATTCTACTTAAATGATTTTTAAAATAATTAAAATCATTTTTAAATCATCACCATTAATATATAAATATTAATGAAATTATTATCTAAATATTAAAAGTCATAATTTATAATATAAAATATTTTTAAATCATTTTTCTCATTTTTAAATGATTTTTAAATAAATAAAACCATTTCTAATTCATTTATTTAATATAATAATTAAATAAATCAAATATCATTAATATTAATTTATTAATGAAAATTCTCCAAAAATATTGAAAATTATATTTTATAATTTAAAATATTTTCTAACACTTTATTCTTAATTAAAAATGATTTTTAAATCATTTTTATCTTATTTATTTAATTTAATAATCAAATAAATATAATATCATTAATATTAAATTATTAATGAAAATTATCCAAAAATATTAAAAGTTACATTTTATAACTCAAAATATTTTAAATACATTATTCTTATTTAAAATGATTTTTCATAATATTAAA
The DNA here is from genome assembly GCA_020205505.1 of Panax japonicus. Taxonomy (NCBI): domain Eukaryota; kingdom Viridiplantae; phylum Streptophyta; class Magnoliopsida; order Apiales; family Araliaceae; genus Panax; species Panax japonicus. The sequence continues at coordinate 44,309,907 of CM035105.1, read as the reverse complement.
TCACGTTTCTCTAATTTATTTAATACACTATTTAAATAAATTAAATACCTTTAATATTTAAATAATTATAAATATTAAAGAAAAATATTCTAATTGGTCAAAAATTATTTTTCATAATTTAAAATATTTTTTTAAAATCATTTTTGGTAATTTTTAGAATTTATTTCTAATTTTTAATTAATTACCAGAAATTCTGAAAATAAAAATTAAATAAACCATCGCTAAAGCCCTTTAGCAACACAAAGCGTCGCTGTTGGTGTTCTTGAACTCAAGAACACTGACAGCTTCGTGTTCAAGGGGTCATGTTTGACCGACCCTAATTCTCTGTTCAAATTGTTTCTGGGTCATCTAAAACTTATATTTTGAAGTAGAAATGTAATACTACAATTATCAATCACTAACGTGATCATAACACTTCTTAGCAAGGAGATCTGATCCTCTAAATTCACTGACAACGTGTTCCTGGAATTTCTGGGCTTAAACAGTTCCGAGTTGCCATATTCAACCTCAATTTAATCTATTTTCTGGTCATGGTTCATGTGGTTTGATGGCTCAAAATTGTAGCTCATATGTCAATGAACAAATAAACAACAACAAATCAATTAAACAACAACAGAATCACTAGCTATGCTTCGGTCAATATCTGTCAGAAAACAAGTTCATCACTTTTTCTGGAAATTCCAGAAATTCCTAACCGTGGCCAAGCGACCTACTTTGACCAATTACTATATTAAATCCTTGGATGTTTTAGGCGATCTAAATACCCAGATATGTATTACACTATTCAGGCTACATATTAATAACAACAAATATATCATAACACCAATATCATGACAGATCAAGCGACTTAGAAATCTTGTCAGACGCTGATTAAGTTTATGGGCTTGCCCAGATTTTCTTGCGGTCAACGTCGGTCAACCGACTTTGACCGTGAATATAATGAAATCTATACATGATTTAGCTATACTACCACCTGCAGACTAAAGACCATATACCAGGCTACAACTTAAAGCTTTCAAATAACAAAAACAACAAACGATAAACGATCTGTGGCGCCTGACATTAAGTTGTCAGACCACAGATTTTGTTCTTGAACAGTTTTAGAAAAACGTACTTTTACTCACTTTGGTGCTATGGATCCATCATGGATCATCATATAACCACTAAAAACATCTTCTAGCAATATTCTAAACATATAAACACAAAAATTTCTCAAGCATCAAAGATCAAAAATAAAAACTTGATTATACCTTTCTAGCTTTTAATTCTTGATCTATGCTCTCCAATTTGTTTATGATTGATCTAGGGCTGGTATTATGACTGATTTACTAAGCAAATTCGGAGGTGTGGGAGGGAGAGAGAGTTGGTAAGAGCTAATGTGTAAAATAACTAAATTATGAGCATTTTCTCTCTCCAATCTAATATATATATCTCTTGATGCATTGAATAAGCTGACCTTGCTGTTATGTAGGGCTGATGTGCTGTGTTTGTAGGCTATAAAAAGTCAAGGTTAGGTTACCAACTAAAGATGTTGCAATTTCTAACAAGTTAGCTTATATAATATGTATAAAGGGTATTTTGGTCTTTTCTAAAATACCATAAAGGACATTATTGACATTTGCACAATCTCTTAGGGTTTGGGGCTTGGATTAGGGTTTAATATTTGAACCCTTTGGTATCAAAAATTCTATTTCCCACAATTTTCAAATTTAGGGTTTATAATTTAGAAAATATAATTCCTAAAATGTAATTAGGTTTTCTAACTAGAAAATTACTATACAAAAATATAATTAGAACTTTCTAATTATATTTAAGTTTAATGAATCCATTAGGTCTACCAATTAGGATTAGGGTTTCCTAATTTAAGGTTTACAAATCCCCGATTTTTGAAATTAGGGTTTTTTTTTCTACAATATATTAGGGTTTTCTATAACACATTAGGGTTTTCTATAACTGAGATTAGGGTTTCTAATCCCTTATTAAGGTTTATTAATTATAACACATCCAGTCAACTATTGGTCAACATTTCTAAACTGTACAAACACATAATCAACAATACAATTATTTTAATTGTATTTTCTATCGAATCCCTATCCAAAAATTAGGGTTAGGGTTTTCTAAAGTTGTTAAGCACAACTCTACTCTAAATTTATTAGTCAATACACAAATTGACTTTCTCAATACTCGTATCACAGATACTTGTCACAAAATTAATATTAATATTAATTAAAAAAAAATTATTCGCAGATTTTGGATTATTCGAAATCCAGGGTTATCACACGGACCACGACTGAGCATCTACACACTCCGATGGCTGAAAGGAATACGACATAGCTGCCTCATGGGAGAAGCAATACTTGTGCCGCCTAAGGGTACCAACCGGTCGCAAGTGTGACATAAACCACACATACAGCATGACCGAACTCCCAGTAAACACGCCTGACGGGTACGTACTACAGTAGGATGCTGATCGCAGGGTCTCTGCCACGATCATGGGTACAATGGTACGACCCTCCCTAAGAGCACTCATGGCCATGATAACTCCTATGTCTATCTCATCCATGTATCGCGGCATATACACGTATGACAGTACACAAAGCATTAGTACATCAACTCTGGCCAAACGCCAATGATCCTCCGACACGGTGAAATCCCCTGAATGTCGTGAGTAGCTATCCTCCGTACCAAATCTATCATACAGAAAATGCTGAGAGATCACATGGCCAGATGTCAGCTCATCCTGTACCACTCTGCACCTCAATCCTATGAGAGTCATGAATCGTCTACTCATGTCTCCCAAATCCATGTGTATGTAAGGTCGGTCTAGGGGCAGCATCGTCAAACGGGCATACTCCTCTAGAGTAGGAGTCAACTCATGGGTGCCAAAATGGAATACATGCCTATCAGGTAGCCAATGCTCTATCATCCCAACCATGAATCATGCAGGAACCTGAAAAACCAAAAGGGTCATGGTATGCTGCAGCAACAGATCTACAGTCATCCTCTCTGGTGGTGACATGCTATCGTACCACAATCGCATACCCAATTCCACCTCTGACGGTGGGGTATGATCTATACGGCTAACTGTCGAAGAAGACATCTGTGCGGGCCGTGTCATAAGACCATCCAGGGGTCAATGTCGAATATCTCTGGACATACATACATATGCATAACATGATACATGTATAACAGATAATGGATGGCAATATGATATAAGGAATGAAAAACGGTGCATACATTACTAAATATATCATCATCTAATACATCAACTATATACAGCTACAAGTACATGAAAATAGGGCACAGACGCCCTACTACTAACAGAGGCCTATCAAACGATATAGCGAGAATGGGGAACAGCCACCCAATATCTAACAGAGGCCTATCAAAAGATATAACGAGAATATACATCAGAAGAAGACCAGGGTCTCGATGTCCACATCCTCAATCCTGTCCACCTGATTTAACTCATCCTGAGTCACTGGATCTCTATCAACAAGGATATCAGGCCTATAAAGGGGAGGATCTACGCCGTCAAAACCAAATGGGTCGTCTGAGGGGCCAGCACCTGAGCTAGAGGAACAAATATCTCCGCCTCTGCTGGATCTCTACCCAAATGCCGAATAAATATGTGTGCCTGATCCAACTGCCGGGTCAAGCTATCAATCTGGGTCAGATGAGTCGGAGTTCGGACGTAAGCCACCCAATCCGTCATCATCAAAAATCCTGGAACCATGTCCCCCATAAACTGTGTGGCACGGGACTGGGCCCCAATAGTGCGAGGGAGCCACCAGCGCTGGAATATCTCCTGAGTACATGGACCCTCGGATAAATCAAAACCGTCAACTCCCAACAATGGAATATCAATGGCGGGTGACAGTGATACAGGCCAATAACACCTAACAGGAGGCAAGATCGGTATACGAATCTCCCCTATGGTGCTTCTAATAGCATGCTCTCCTAAATAGAGCTCCCAGCCTCCATCGGTGAAAAGAGGAAATCTCCGGGTGGAAATCAAATACTCTACTCCAGTAGGGTGTCCATCCTCAAAACCGATGATCAAATAATCCCCTGAGTATGGAATCCATGTAATGGCATAAGCCATCAGTAGCTCCAGCTGCATATGGCAATGAGTGAAGCCCTCAGATACAGGGACCTCTGGCAAAATAGAATGGTGCCATCGTCGTCCTCATGGATAGGTATCTAAGCCTAACACACTCATAGGATGCAAACATGGAAGCCTCTCATAGGCCCAAAACTACCAACCCAATGGCAGAACATCTGCTATCAGTAAACACTATTAACCTGTGAAGGGAAAAAGACAAGAGAAATACTCACCAGCAGGAACGGGTAAAATCCTAGCCAAGCCTCGGTCAAACCCTGTGAGCGTAGACGCATGCCCCAGAGGAAATAGGCAAAGGTGTAAGAGCCCCAGTCATACTCTCCTATACGGTCCACATCGTGTGTGGCGCTGACCAAAGCGAAAGATACTGTGGAAGAGTTATCTGCTATGAAGCAGCCTCGAATGATCATCAGGAACAATAGCCGCAAAACGCGATCCCTGATCCTGACATCATCAGGCATGGGCTCACGCAATAGCCCGCTCATGATATCTATGCTCAAAAGACCTGAACGGACAGTCCTGCCTTTGAACGCACCCGCCGGAACTCCTAACAAGGACCGAACGGCAGTAGAGGTGATATTCGCCATGCAAGGCACTGGCTCCCCTCCAAACTCCATACCTGTGATAAATCGATAATCCATAGGCATCATCATCACCTCGCAATCCAGCAGGTGGAGTGACTGAGTTTGATGAAACCATCGCTCAGACAATGCCCTGAGGTAACCCCAGGGACAACGACGGGGAAGGATGGAGAAAAATGCCCCAAATCCCTACTCATGCACTACTACTCTATAATCAGGATGAAGCGCCTGGTACATGGAGTGGATGCTAAACCAGTTCCCCTGAGGCTATGTAAAACCTGGAACATGCATAAAAAGCAAATCAACATCAGAACCCTTTAAATCCTCATCAATAGAAAAAAGGAAGATAAAGTCTAACGTCATACCTCGTTAGTATGCAAGTACATCGATGGGTGTCTACCCAAATCATCCAGCAACTCTGGGTTCACCAGCTGGATGCTTGGAAGTTCCCTGCGAGGGATAGATACAGCAGGAGCGGGATCCTCAATATCCACCTCCTCGTCCTCGACGTCTGGAACCTCTACCTGGACGGGACGAATCACAGCCTCCACCAACCGATGAGGTTGTCTGACAGAACGGGGACGAGGCACTTTAGAAGCCCTCCGCCGTAAGCCAGAAGCGGTCCTATAGGAACTGCTCGGATGATCCGGATCCATAATATCTGGACAACAATTCTCTAAATCACCTCATAAAGGGTGTGGTATTTCCTTATCTAGAGCTTTCTAAAATGCATTATATGACTATATGCATGCATGCATTTACTTTAACATATAATAGAGTTAGAATGCATGACTACCCAATGCCTACATTTGGAAAAATTTTGTCATAGTCGCCTTTGAAAATAGGACTATCCCCATGCACGCAAGCATGTCTAGGTGGCCATTCAGTAGCACACCTGTCCCAAAGCCATATACCTAATATATGCATTAAAAATCAAAATTATCATGTATAAGGCCAACCTCAATGCTAGGAGTATTTTGCCTTTCTACCTTTTGCTCATTGGACCTCAAATATGACAAAAAATAGCAGAAAAAGGTGCCAATTTAACTGTCTTAGAAGTCAAATTTTTTCACATCAATATGTTCAGCATGGTTTAATACTAACATTTACTATGTTGAATATTTTTTATCAAGTCATTTGTGCATACATAATCACTACTATGTGTTTAGATGCATTTCGTGCAATATCTCACAATCCAATGGATAGAAACTGGAAAACAAATACATGCATATATTACCAGGATAGCGTAGAACACTTGTACGGTGACAAAATTTGCAGAAAGCAGCCCGAACTCAGCAAATCTGAAGATGGCTCACGGATTTTCCTAAGCGAGGCGAGTTAGAAATGAACCTGCGAAGGCAGGCTGCTGGATTTATCATCCATGCGTGGCCACAGGCTCACCTGCGGCTCCTCCATGTGGGTCCCACCCCTCCAGTTCGGTCCAGTTTGAGTTAAAGCGGAGTTCTTACAGGCTAGAAATGTCAAATCGAGAATAAAAATGCCATGCGATTGAGCAAAACAGCATACAATCCTGGTCTTCTCAGATGAGACTTTGAATCTGCACATCACTCATTGGTAGTCACCTGAGCACAAGTTATACTCTACCGATGACCTCAGTTGTCACAAATCATATACGGCAATACCTTATACAGGTCCGATGTCGCCGACTCCAGGTTGTTACTGTAATAAACCGATATTTTCTATATAAATAAATAAGAAATTTTGCATATTAATTTTTATTTTATTTTATTTTAAAGATGAGAATATGTGTCAAGTAATGTGTATGTATATATGTGATTAATAAAATTATTTATTTCATGAATAATTTCAAACAATTTTATTTTAGAAATATTGATCATTATAAAGTATATACTTATAATAAGTAATTTTATAGTAGAAATGTCTTTATTATTTATTTTCTATGAAAATATGATTTTTATATTATTTAAATAATATATGAAATGATTATTGGAATTATTATAATTACTATTTTATTATATGAATTTTAGTTCAGAGTTTTAAGTTAATTATTTTAACTTAATTAATAATGTTATATATGAAAGATAAACCAGATATGGAATCCAAACCCTAAATTTGGGTATTGATCAAGGGATGAGAATAATAATATAATATTAATTATATTTTAATTTTTCAGTGCTATAAATATGTACTGTAAATGCGTAGTCTGATAATGGTGGGCCAAATATGGTAAATTAGGTCATAACCCTCATATCGTATTATTAAACCCTAATTGTTAAACTCGATTATGAGTTTAAAACTGAGCAGTAATTGTGTTATATGAATTTTACTATGTATTATATAATTTTTGTAATTAGGAGAAACCCTAATTATTTATTTAAAAACCCTAATTGCAAATTTTAGAAACCCTAATTATTATTTTTGTGAATTATAATGATAATTAGGAAACCCTAATTGTTAATTTGGTAACCCTATGGTATTAAGGAACCCTAATTTAAAAACCCTAATTTCTATTAAAAACCCTAATTAATTAGTATGTTTTAAATTAAAATTTTATTTCACTTTGATTTTTAATTGTCTAAATCCTAGAAATTATTTGGGAAACTTTAAGATGTAAAATCTAGTGATTAAACCCTAGATTTAATAACATTGGACAAGAATACCCTTGAAATTAAAAATAATTACCAAAATACCCTTTTGTCCCATTAGTTGAATTATTGCTAGCAAATCTTATTTAATCTTGTAGCCACCCTACACTAAACCTACCTAAGAGCTATAGCATTGCCAACAATCAGATTCAATGCACCACCCATGTGCCTTGAACCATTATTTGTATTGATCAAGAGAGAGAAAAAGTCAAATTTATGCTAAATTTTTCACAACTCTCATCCTAGAACTCCTCTCTCTAAAACCCACGAAATTTCCTTGTTAGATCAGTCACAAGCAAGCCCCATGAAATCCACAAACAAATCAGAAGCTAAGAATCAAGATTTTTTTTAAAGAGGTACAAAACCCTAATTTACAATCTGGTCTTGAAGGTCATGTTAGATGTTATGATTTAATGTTAGAATATGTTTATTATAGTGTCTTATGATGATCTGGGTTACTAGATGTTAGATCCATAACATTTAGAAGCTCAGATTTGAAGATCTACAAAATTTGGAAAAATTGTGTTCAGTGGTCTGACAATGAATGTTAGTGGCCATAGATCCTTTCTAGATTATGTTTTGTGTTGTTTGTAAGATGTTATTGGTAGCCTGCAATGTTGTCTTTAATCTACAAAAAGAATAGAGGTCATTTAATGTACAGATTGGTAGCTATTCACGGTCAAATACCGTTGACCGGCATTGACCGGGATTTTTCTGGGCAGCGCAGAAAGCCAAGAACAGAAGTCTGACAAGATGTTCATGATCTCAGATCTTGGATGTGTTTTATGTTTTGATTGTGTTAGTGTATTTAGTTTATAGTATGTTATGTGTACTTGAGATCTGTACCTTTAGATCTGTTAAATAACAAACATGAGGGATTTTATGGACGGTCAAACTAGGCCATCCGGTCATGAATATGATTTTCTGGAAATTCCAAAAATTTCTAAGATGAACTTTCTGACAGGTTTTGACTAGATCGAATTTGGTTATTGTGTTATACTTTGACTGATTTGTTGTTGGATGTATGTTCCTTGATATATGAGCTATGAATTAAAACCTTAATATCATTATTGAAATGACCAGAACATGTAAATATTTGAGCTTCAAGATGGCCAATCGAATTAACTGGGTTTCTGGAAAACCCAGAACCCACCTGACATCTTCTTTGGAGACTTAAATCTCTTTGTGTGCTTATAGTATGGTCTAGATGTTGATTTCTACTTGTAGTGTTGTGTAATGACTATAAGATCATGGCTAGAAATTACACAGAAACACACCACACACTGAGTTACACTTGGTCAAAGTAGGCCACTCGATAACTGCACTTGAATTTCTGGGTTTGGCCAAGAACATGAAGAACACCTATAGCGACGGTTCTGTCGCTATAGGCAGTCTTTAGCGACAGATAGTATTTTATTTTTTGAAAATTAATAAATAATTATAAAAAAAATTAGTTTTTAATTATTAAAAATACAAAATAAATTATTAAAAATTATTTTAAATTTTGAAAATTATTTTTTAATTATTTTAAATATATTTCATAAATATTTAATATTTTTGGAATATTAAATGTATTTTATTTATTTAATTATATTATTAAATAAATTAGTTAAAAATGATTTTAATATTTGAAAAATCATTTAAAATTATATTATGTTATAATAAAATATTTTAAGTTATTTATAATGACTTTTAATATTTTGTGATAAATTTCATTAATAAATTAATATTAATGATAATTAAGTTATGTACTAAATGAATTAAATAAATTAATTAAAAATGATTTTATTATATTAAAAATCATTTTAAATAATAATAAAGTATTTAAAAATATTTTATATTTTAAGTTATATAATATAAATTTTATTATTTAAAAGTAAATTTTATTAATTAATTATGATTAATGATATTAAAGTTATTTAATAATTATATTAAATAATTTAGTTTAAAAATGGTTTTAATAGTATAATAATTATTTTAAATAAAAATAAAGTGTTTAAAGATATTTTAAGTTATAAAATATAACTTTTAATATTTAAAGGATAATTTCATTAATAATTTAATATTAATAATTATTAATTTATTATTAATAATATTAAATTTATTTAATAATTATATTAAATAAATAGTTTATAAATGGTTTTATTAATTTAAAAATAATTTAAAAGGGATATAAATGAATTAAAAACATTTTAAGTTATACTTAATGACTTTTAATATTTTGACAAATAAAACATTAATACTTTAATATTAATGATAAATATTTAAGAATGATTTTAAATATTTTAAAAATCATTTAAGGGTAATATTAATACTTTAAAAGTATTTTTAGTTATTATAAATAACTTTAATATTTTGGCAATAGTTTTATTAATAGTTTAATTTTAATTAAATATTAATAATAATAGAATTAGTTAATATTTAAATCATTTATTAATGATTTCAGAGTTTAAAAATTCATGATAAAGTATAATAATTATTTAAAAATTAGTATAAGGCTATGAAAAATAATATGACTGATATTAAAAATATCTAAACGAATATTGAACTACACGATAGAGTCTTAGACTCGATATTTACCCGATAAAACCGTCGGTACACCGAAATATTTCAGAAATTGATCTGGACTTAGCTAAATTGACTAGATATGTGTTTGTTAATGAATCAATAATTTTTAGATATATGTGACGAAGTGATTAGGTTATGTGCTGACTGCAATAGATAATGTTTTGTGTTACGATATATTATTCTAATCAAACGAATGATCTTATTACTGATAGGTCGCTGTATAAAAGATTAATCTAAGTTGCGTTATTGTAAGCAGCAGCTCATGCAAGTATCTAAACCTTATGCACTAATTTTATTTAGTGCAAACAGGTATATCATGTTATGCAAGTTTCCTAAACTTACTCCAATTATTATTGAGCAAGTATCTGATCTATTATTTACATTGTGCAAGTATCTTACCTTTGCATTTCTTTTATACAATGGACATGAGTAAGAAAGTTTCAGAATTATATTATTATTGTGCCAAATTATTAACTCTATTATTATTCATTATGTATCCAATCTTTGTATTCATACATGTTCTTCCATTATCTGACCATTGTATTATTGTATAATTCAGATATTTATTCTGTTCGTTAATTCGTATATAGGGTTAGACAAGTGTCCCCACTTGGATAACCATTGTATTTAATCATATGTTGATACATACTTATTGATGTCAAGTATGTATACGTTGACTTAAAAGCCGTCTAAGCTATTTGATTCAGCTAGACATAAAAATATTGTTGAAAAAGATAGAACGTTATTGTATCCAACCAGATTGTTTTGGTTCGGATTCCCGACTAAGTATGAACATCCCGAATATGGGAAAACTTTTGTGCACCTAAGGTGGATAGAGTGAACGATAATATCATTCTTGCATGTAGTATTGATCAATACAGGAAACATTGGGCAGATCACCCTCATGTCCGTAAGTTATGACGGTTTGCGGATGAAGTTATGCTAAACCCTAGCGAAAATAAAAAATAATGTTCATAGTCTGTCGACTGATCTCCAATTATAGTCTATACGTAGTTTCAAAGATTACATGTGGAAGTGATATGTTGTTATTATTGGTTCAGCTTACTTCACAACTGTTGATTCGTTGTAGAAGTGTCTTTCAAAGAAAATATTTAATTCTTTCAGCTAATATATATTGTTGTTATTACTTGTTGGGCAATCCAATGCTTATTCTTGCTTTAAATTTAAATGTTTTCAGTTAAGTATGATCAGCCAGAGGTTCAGGAAAGAACAAGGGGAAAGGAAAGCTGTTCGAATGAGATTTATATTATGTTGTGTAATAGTTATAGTTTATTAAGAAAATGATACTTATTATCTATGATGTAATGAATGTTTAAAGGTCTCGTACCTGGGAGTAAACTTTGATGCATATGTAAATTAAGTTTGAATTTTATATTATTATTATTATTAGTATTATTCAGCTTATAGAAATGGTATCGTGAAGCACCGAGTTCGGGTTTCAAGTACCCGAATTTGGGTCCGTCACAGTTACCCTACGTGAATCCCCGACGGGGGTTACAACGTGAATCCCCGACGGGGGTTACAACGTGAGTCCCCGATGGGGGTTACAACGTATATCTCCGGCGGGTGTAGCAACGCATGCTCAGTCGTTGACACACATATCAACGAAGGTCAAGCAACCTTGACATCATTTCAGTCGATAGCGTTTAAACCTGTCAGAGATATAGAGCTATTCGAGGTTCTCATACCCAGCTGCTCATATTCCCCAGCGGATCCCCGATGGGGGTCACAATGCAATGCTCCGTTGATCTACACGTCAGCGAATGTCAAACAACCTTAACGATCTCCTCACAGAGTTTCAGCCGTTGATTCACACGTCAGCGAAGGTCAAGAAACCTTGACAGTATATCCCACAGTATGTTTCAGCCATTGAATCACATGTCAACGAAGGTCAGGCATCCATGACAGCATTTGCTGTTGGCAGTAAATCAAACAGAATCATGACATATTCTGGCGATACTAACCAGGAGAGGTCAACATTATCAAAGAGGATAGATGATGGAATATGTTATACACATCCTCAAACAGATCAAGCTTTATCCCCACAGATCTCTTACACATAACATATACCCCTTCAGTATCAAGTCATTATCAAGAACACAGGAATTTGGTGATAACTCCAACACAAACATCCTAACAGATTCGGCTTGCACATCAGATCTGGTCGGTATTGCCAATCCCCAGTTGAAGCAACAGGGAAATAGCAATCATCCCCATCATGTTGGGCCACAACCCTGTACACATGCATCATACATTTGCATCATGTTGCTATCCATATTACCATGTTTATTTTATTGTGTTTCAAGTGTCTAGGATTCTTTATCCTACCCATGCATCGCCAGGCATGAGTATGATAAAGAGGGGCATCTGTAGACACTCAAAAATTTTTGTACTACTGTTACTAACATTGCAGGAAGACAGATTCGTCTTTTAAGAGAGAACCCTGAAAGAAAATTCAAATCCATACCGGATACTACCGGAAGTGCAACATCAACCCCAGATCGCAATCTGGGAGTATAGGTTTCAACCTCAGATCTAACCTTGAGACCTGCAGATACAATACCGGAACACACACCACAGAAGACCGATTAATCTCAAAGATAAACCCGAGGTATCCAGTCTCAGTCCCAACCATGGGAATAGCCACCAACCTTGGTGATAACCCCAAGGAATGTAGTTTCGGAGATAACCCCGAAAATGCTTATTTTAAATGCCATTATCTTCAATCTCGGCACTCACAACGAGATACACTGTACCAACCCGACAATAACATCGGAAAGACAGGCACACTTCAAAGATGACAATGAGGACCTTAAACAAATGGAGCAGTCCAATCTCAGCGAAGTCTGAGCAACGTCTGCATATCGGTCCAATCCGGTAATAACACCGGTAAGGGGCAACATCGCCATCTCGTCCAACACGATGCCACGTCTCGTCTCTACACAACAATGTCCCACAAGGCTAACCAATCCCGAGTGACTATTGTACGGGGTAACAGATGAAAGTTGAAGCTTGAAGACCGGAGGGCATCGTCCCATCTTTAAAGACTTCGTACAAACTCTAATCCCATGGCATCGTACAACTCTCGACAACGGCGGTCCGAAATAGGTCTTGAATACCTCAAAACGGATGCCCGGATTGCACTTTTCAAAATTTGAGTGGATATTACAGTGCCTAAATGCACGTACTTCGAGACGACCCGACCCAACAAAATCGGGTCGACCCGACCCGCCTCTGGTACACCTGCGGTTCAGCCGCAGGTACACCTGCGACACATATTGCCTATAAATAGAGAGCTTGGGGTGCTGATTTTTAAGAAAAAAAAAGATGGGGAAACCCTGCACAATTTACTTTGCACTTGCCATACAGTGTATTTTCTCACTTTCAAACACCTGTGAGCTTATATATAGCATCTTTTGCACCCACAAAAGCCCAGTGTTTACCCACTCTAAATATATAGAAGCCCTTTTATTAGTCAGTTGTAAGCCTTCTCACACACTTTAGAGTCATTCTCTCCATCTTTGCACACACCCTTCTACCGTTGAGAGTCGTGTTGCTTGCTTTTGCCCGGACTTCGGTCTGTGGTTTCATTCCAGTCTTTATATATATATATATATATATATATATATATATATATATAGGGAGCCCTTCCATAGCAACCGGTTGCCGTGAGAACTGTGCGACAACCCCTTTTTGGACTGTTGATAAACTTATTGGAAGGTTGAGATGAAACATAAATATACCAAACTGGCATAACTTGTATCGGCTTTTATTTTAATATGAGGACCCCACATAGTCAACATGTTGTCAGTTTGTTGAAATAAAATGAATTTTTAATATTAAATAATGCCCGACCGACACAGCTTGTACCAGCTATGCCTTTTTTTTATTTTTAAGCATTTTTCCATTAATAGTCATGACTCAGCACATTGCATAAACTTAAAAAAAATATAAAATACTCCCGGCCGCTACAAGCTCTTACGGCTGTTAATTAAGAAAAAAAAAAAAAAAAACCAACCGAGACAAGCTCTTCCGGTCGCTACATTGCGTAAACTTAAAAAAATATAAAATACTCCCGGCCGTTACAAGTTCTTACGGCTGTTAAAAAAAATCGGGACTAGCTCTTCCGGCTTGCATTTTAAATCATTGTAAATATATACTATTTTATATAAAGAATTATAATATATCCTATTTTATATCCTATTATAAAATAACAAATATTTTTATAATTCTTTATTTGCTATTTTTATAAAAATATTTTATATTATTCTTTATATAAAAATTGCAAATATTTTATTACCTATTTTATATCCTATTATAAAATAATAAATATATAATATAAAATATTTTTATAAAAATAGCAAATAAAGAATTATAAAATATTTTTATAAAAATAGCAAATATAGAATTATAAAAATATTTGTTATTATAAAATATTTTTATAAAAATAGAAAATAAAGAATTATAAAAATATTTGTTATTTTATAATAGGATATAAAATAGGATATATTATAATTCTTTATATAAAATAGTATATATTTGCAATGATTTAAAATGCAAGCCAGAAGAGCTTGTCCAGGTTTTTTTTTTAACAGCCGTAAGAGCTTGTAGCGGCCGGGAGTATTTTATATTTTTTTTAAGTTTACGCATTGTAGCGGCCGGAAGAGCTTGTCCCGGTTGGTTTTTTTTATTAACAGTCGTAAGAGCTTGGTAGCGGCCGAGAGTATTTTATATTTTTTTAAGTTTACGCAATGTGCTGAGTCATGACTATTAATGGAAAAATGCTTAAAAATAAAAATAAAAAAGGCACAGCTGGTACAAGCTGTGCCGGTTGGGCATTATTTAATATTAAAAATTTGTTTTATTTCAACAAACTGATAACATGTTGACTATGTGGGGTCCTCATATTAAAATAAAAGCCGGTACAAGTTGTGCCAGTTTTGTATATTTATGTTTCATCTCAGCCTTCCAATAAGTTTATCAACGGTCCAAAAAGGGGTTGTCGCACAGTTCTCATGGCAACCGGTTGCTATGGAATATATATATATATATATATATTGTCCTGCCTGGAGTTCCCTTCGTGGCAGTTGATCGCTTTTACAGCTTTCTTTACGTTTCGTCCTGCCTGGTGTTTACTTCGTGGCAGTTGATCGTATTTACAGCTTTTAACAGCTTTATTTACATTTTTGATCCCCCATGGAGGTGCTTCGTGGTTGGTGATCATGTCTGTATATATATATATATATATATATATATATATATATATATATTTACCGCTTTTATATATATACATGCTTATTGCTTTTATACAAATTGCAATATTCTGTGCGCCTAGGAATCATGTGATCACAGATTCATCCTATTAGATCTCGATTCGGTTCCCGTGATGGACATTTTCAGTTGTAAGCAGCTTGTAAATTATTCTGCGATGTCTGTATTTCCTCAGATGGTTTCCATACCCACGAGGAAGTCGGTATTATTTTTAGATATATTATTTTTCATACGGATGCCTCGCATCCGTCAAATAAAATCAATTCAGCCGCTCACTTAATAAAAATGAAAGTGTAAAAGGTCTCAATTCCTATTGAGCATCAGGGTTTGAAAAACCACTTTATAAAACATTATTGCCATATCTTGCTAAAAACTGAATTTTTACATAAAATCAAACCCTGTGTATATAGGTTCGAACGATGCCTCGCACAACTTTCATATAACAGCACATTGACCCACACACACACACTCAGATTATAGTTTCTTGAAAAGAGACGGTTACCGTGGTAACACAGATGTCGGGGGGTGCCTAACACCTTCCCCCCGCATAACCAAGTCCCCGGACCCTAAACGAATCTCGATTTCGCCGACCCGTATATCGGTGTCACATCACTGGGTCATTGTGCAAACCTTTCTCGGTTGTGTTGGTACAACCATTTAAAAAACCAACTGGCGACTCTTAACAGTCCCATCGTCGACATTATAGATGTCGGACCTTTTTCACTTCTTTTTTCAAACAAATCTCACCTAAAATGAGAACACCAAAGAACAAGTAACGGAAAGGGACATCCAAAAATCCCGACGTCGACAGCCGTTGACCGACCATGACCAAACGTTTTTGGGTAACCCAGAAACGGGCCCAGAACCATTTGACAGCTTCTTTATGCCTCTATATCTCTCTTGTGTTTACTGTTTTGTGTTTGGTGTTGTATTCCAGTTATACTATAGTAGTTATACTACATATTAATTCTTTTAGATCGCTTATATGACAAACGGACTGGATTTGGGGAATGGTCAAACCAAGCAGAAAGTTCACGGATGAGTTTTCTGGGTAACCTAGAAAACTCATGAGTGTGGCTTCTGGCATGGTTTGACCGGTGAAGATCTGACTAATCTGTTGTTGTTTAGGTGATGTTATGTATTGGATCTCTTCACCTACATGTTATGTACACACTGCACCCATTATATCACACAAATATTACAACAACAACAACAATTTGTAGAAGAACAAAAGTGAATTATCGAACTGCTCTTCATTTCTGGGTAACCCAAAAATGAAGAACATCTCTAACAGGCAATTTTGAAGGCTTAGATCTCCTTATTGTTATGCGTTATGACTTTGTTTGTTGCTTGTTGCTTGTTGCTTGTTGGTGTAGTATTACACTAGCACTACAATATCTGACCCATAGCAAGGCCAGAAATATGAAGATCACTGATCTACACTTGGTCAAACATGGTACCCAGAAACTGTCCTATGAATGTTCTTGAGGACTCAAGAACACCTAAGGTGAAGCTTTCTGTCGCTAAAGGCTATAGCGACGGATTTAATAATTTTATTTAAATTATTTTCTAAAATCCATTTAAAAATATAAATTAATTATTAAAAATTCCAAAAATAGTTTTAAAAATATTTTAAGTTAAAAAAAATTAACTTTTAATAATTTGACATAATTTTTATAAATATTAATATTTAATTGAATATTATTGATATTTTATTTATTTAATAAATGCATTAACTAAATTAATTAAAAATTATTTTATTATATTAAAAATCATTTTAAATGATAAAAAGGTATTTAATAATATTTTAAATTATAAAATATAACTTTTAATATTTTGAGACAAATTTAATTATTTTTTTAATATTAATGATATTACATTTATTTCGTAATTATATTTAATAAATTTATTAAAATAATTTTTATATTATAAAATCATTTTAAATTAAAATAAATAGTTTATAAATATTTTAAGTTATAAAATATAACTTTTGATATTTAAAGGATAATTTTATTAATAATTTAATATTAATGATATTAAGTTTTACTTAATAATTATATTAAATAAATAGTTTAAAAATAAATTTATTGATTTAAAAATCATTTAAAAAGGAAATAAATGAATTAAAAATATTTTAAATTATAATTAATGACTTTTAATATTTTGATAAATAATACATTAATATTTAAATATTAATAGTAATTATTTAAAAATAATTTTAAATGTTTTAAAAATTATTTAAGGGTAATAAAAATGTTTTAAAAATATTTTGAGTTTTTATGAATAACTTTAATATTTTGGCAATGATTTTATTAATAATTTAATATTAATTAAATATTAATGATAATAGAAATATTTAATATTTAAATCATTTAAAAATGATTCCAGTATTGGAAAAATGATGATAAATTATAATAATTATTTAAAAATTATTATAAGGCTATGAAAAATAATACGATTGATATTTAAATTATCTAAACGAATATTGAACAACAGAATAGGGTTTTAGACTGGATATTTACCCGATAAAGTCGTAGGTACACCAAAATATTTCAGAAATTGATCTAAACTTATATAATTTGACTAGATAAGTGTTTGTTTATGATTCAATGATTGCTAAACATATGTGACAATGTGAATAGGTTTTGTGCTGACAGCAAATAGCAGTACTAGGTGTTATGATGTATTATTCTAATCGAACAAATGATCTTATTAATGAAAGGTTGTGATATAAAAGATAAAACTAATTTGCGTACTAGTAAGCAGCAGCTCAGGCCAGATTATTAACTCTATCATTATCTATTATGTATCCACTCTTTTGTATTCATACAAATTCTTAAATTATCCGATCATTGTTTATCAATACAGTACTATTGTACAATTTTGATATTTATTCTGTTCGTTAATTTCTAAATATGGTTATACAAGTGTCCTCACTTGGATAATCATTGTATTTAATCACATGTTAATACATACTTATTGATTCCTAGTATGTATACATTAACTTAAAAGTCATCTAAGCTATTTGATCCGGCTAGACACAAATTTAAAAATATTGTTGAATAAGATAGAATTTTATTGTATCCAACCAGATTATTTTGGTTCGGATTCCCGACTAAGTATGAACATCCCATACATGGGGAATTTTTGTGTGCCAAAGGCGAATAAGATGAACGATAATCTCGTTCTTGCATGTAGTATTGATCCATACAAGGCATAACGGGCTGATCACCACCCGTGCCTGTAAGTTTTGACGGTTTACAGAGGAAGTTCTGTTTAACCTTTTCGAAAATAGAAAACAATGTTCATAGCTCTGTCGACTGATCTCCAGTTATAGTCAGTACGTAGTTTCAAAATTTGATATAGAATTGATATGTTGTTATTATTGGTTCAGCTTACTTCACAACCATTAACTCATTGTAGAATAGTCATTCAAAGAAAATATTTAATCCTTTCAGCTAATATTTATTATTTTTATTACTTGCTGGGCACCCAAATGCTCATTCTTGCTTAATTTAAATATTTTCAGCCAATCGTGATCAACCTGAAGGATCATGCAGAAACAAAGGAAAAGGAAACCAAACATAATAAGATTTTTTGTATTCTATGTAATAATTAGACTTTATTAAGACGATGATACTTATTAATTATCATGTAATGAATGTTTAAAGGTCGCGTACCTGGGATTCAAACTCTGATATTTAAATTAAGTTTAAGTGTTTATATTATTGTTATTATTATTAGTATTATTCCGCCCTTAGAAATGGTATCGTGAAGCACCGAGTTCGGGTTTCAAGTATCTGAATTTGGGGGCATCACAAACTCTGCCAAGGAAGTATGGGAAACATTGTTCATTATGCACGAAGGAACTGAAGAAGTCAGAGAAAACAAGCAATCTCTTCTGACTCAACAATATGAAATGTTTGCCCATGTTCCAGGGGAAAATATCACTTCCACTTATGAAAGATTCAATGTTCTGTTGAACTCTCTTTAAGCTTTTAGAAAGATCTATCCAAACAAAAATCTAATCATAAAGTTCATGAGAGCTTTATCAAGCAAGTGGGATGCAAAAACCACTGTCGTCAGATAATCAAAGAATCTCCATGAAATGATTGTTCAATAACTCTATGGCAACCTTCTCACATATGAACTGGAGCTGACTCAATGAGCAGAGACTCTATCTGAAGAAAGAAAGAAGGACAAAGGAGTTTCTCTCAAAGCAACATATACCATCTCCAAAGCTCATATTGAAAATGACTCTGACTTAGAGGAAGATAATGATGAGGATTTTGCAATGCTGGTAGGAAGACTCAAGAGGTTCATGCGTAAAGGCAGAAGCAGTAAACCTAAGAGATTCAACAACAACAGCTAGGAGCAGATAAATGACTTATGATTTAACTACAAGAAGCCTAAACATTTCATTGCAAACTGCAACAAACCTCTTAGAGAAAAAATAAAGAGGAAAACAAATCCAAAGAAAGAGTTCAAAGGCTTAAAGTGGCTCCAGAAGAAAGACAAAGGTCTTGTGGCTGGAGGATCATGGAGTGACTTAGACAATGACACAACTCCTGAGTTTGGAGATGATGAAGATCCTCAAGTAGCAAATCTGTGTCTAATGACCACAAATGCAAAGGATAAGAAAAGCACTGATAATCATGAAGTAAGTATCGATGAGGTATTTGATTTTAACTCTCCTGATGTAGATATTGATGATTTAAGAACTATACTACATGGCATAACATCTGATCTGCATTAATACATGAAATGGTTCAGAGTTCTGTCTAAATATTATTCTCTTCTTCAAAAAGAGAAAGATAAAGTTCAAGAAGAACTAAAAACAGCTCTTCTAAGTGCTAACTCTCTCTAAATTTGAAGATGAGAATAAACTCTTAAAATAGACCAATGAACTTAATGCACAAAGAGAATCAAATCTAACCTCTAAGATTGAGGAACTAGAAAAGAGAATCTTAACGTGGAATAGATCCTCTTCATCCGTGGACTCCCTGATGTCCAATCAGAGAAGTGCATCTGAAAGAACAAGTTTAGGTTTTGGGAAATCCACCTCAAAACAACATGTGGAAAAATCAAATGAAACTAACATCAGCAGTGCTTCAAACTTCAATAGAAATCCATGTTCTTCTGATCCAATCTATGCTACAAGGCATAACGGATCCCATATTGGCCTAGGGTTTAGAAAAGAGAAGAGTAACTTAGTCATTTTTCTCCAACCTCCAAGGATCATAGAGTCGAGCAAAATCAACTCCACGAACTACCCAGGTGGGAATAGTAGAGTTAAGTTAAACTCTTCACAAATCATTAATCACAAGGACACATTGAAAAAGAAGAATCAGTATAAAGGAAGGACTGCTAGAAATCCACATAAGTCAAAATGGAGAAAGAATCCACAAACACACACAAGTATGCATCATGCTAGATATTTTGTATGTGATAAAATTGGTCATAAGGATGCAGTATGTTACAATAATCTTATGCATTTTAAATCCAAAGTCAAGCAGATTTGGGTCCCCAAGGGTACTAACAATATATGACCCATGCAAATATGGGTACCGAAATGAGAGCTTAAATCTCACTGCAGGAACAGAGCTCCACGATTACAACTTGGTACCTGGACAGTCGATGTTCACGAAACATGACTGGGAATAAAGCACTCATGTTTGACTTCATAGAGAAAGAGGGACCAATAGTCATCTTTGGAGACAATGGCTCTGGCAATACAAGAGGTTATGGCTCAGCTGGGAATGGTGCAATGTCCTTCAGCAAAGTAGCCTATGTGAAAGGACTAAAGCACAATCTTCTGAGTATAAGCCAGCTCTGCGATAAGGGTCATCAAGTTTCCTTTCTCAACAATCAATATCAAGTTAAAGACCTAAAGACCTCTTCCATAAAGCTAACCAGAACAAGAGAAGAAAATGTCTACACTGTTATTCTTGGTCAACTAAGTTCTGACGAGACAATATGCTTTCTGGCTAAAGCCTCTAAAGAAATGAGTTAGCTATGGCATAGAAGGCTGTCTCATCTCAACTTCAAAAGTATGTCAAAACTGGTCTCCAATGAACTAGTAGCAGGCTTACCCAAGCTCAGTTTTGTTAAGGAAAGGCCATGTAATGCATGTCAACTTGAAAAAAAAACTAGAAGCTCATTCAAAAGTAAAATGGTCAACTCAATTGATAAGTCCCTACAATTACTCCACATAGATTTATTTGGGCCAATTCCAACAAAAAACCTTGGAGGGAAGAGATACTCATTGGTTGTAGTGGATGACTACACCAGATTTATATGGGTGTTCTTTCTAAACTCAAAAGAAGAAATAAGTTCCCAACTCATCAAGATGTTCAAGTTGGTGATGAACGAGAAAGGGGAGAAAATCAAGGCTATAAGGAGTGATCATGGTAGAGAATTTGACTTCTCTGAGATGGATCAGTTTTGTACAGACAATGGCATCAGTCACAACTTCTCAGCTCCACGAACTCCACATCAAAATAGAGTAGCTGAAAGAAAGAACAGAATGTTGATTAAAGCTAGAAGAACTCTACTAGCAGCAGCTCATCTGCCTAAATACTTCTGGGCAGAAGCTATCAACATTGCATGCTACACTTAGAACAGGTCTCTTGTACACTCTACGTTAAAGAAGACTCCCTATGAGCTGTGGAGAGGAAGAAAGCCAAATGTCAGGTACTTCCATGTGTTTGGTTGTGTATGTTATATTCTCAATAATGGAAAAACGTATCTGACTAAGTTTCAACCCAAGTCAGGCGAATGAATATTTCTTAGATATGCCACAGACAGTAAGTCTTATAAAGTATTCAAAAAAAAGAAGTTAAGTGTTGAAGTCTCGATTCACATCATCTTTGATGAAACAGACTTAGATAAATATGTGCCTCAAGACACTACTATCGATGACTCAGACTCTACGAACGAGGTAGTCCAGCTCAACACCAAGATCGTAGTTCCAAAAGATGAAATCTTCGAGCCTGAAGAAGAGATCGTGGAGAGATCTACGCCTGACAACGAACCTCCACATCAAGAAGTAGAGGTTGATATTAAAGAATTCAGAAAAGAAGGCATCAGGATAGATGTTCCAACAGGAAATAGATGGGCAAGAGATCACACTTAAGACCTAATCATTGGAGATCCAAATGCAGGAGTTAAGAAAAGATCTGCTACCCAGAATGAGTGTTTCTATCTAAGCTTTCTATCACAAATGGAACCCAAAAAGATAGAGGATGTTATGGAAGACTCAATTTGGATAGAAACCATGCAAGAGGAACTAAATCAGTTTGAAAGAAGTAGAGTATAGAGACTAGTTCCAAGACCAAGAAGCCACCCAGTTATTGGCACCAAGTGGGTCTTCAGAAACAAGATGGATGAAGATGGGGTAATAATAAGGAACATGACAAGACTAGTAGCCAAATGTTATTGTAAGACCCCAACTTTTGTGAATAAAGATGAATTTTTTTTATAAATATCATTTTTGAATATTATGGAGTGAATTTGATATAATGTTATAGTTGTGGATAATATTTATAAATTTTGTAAAGTACGCAAGTTGTTATATAATATTCGATTAGTCAGGGAATATTCGTTTTAACAGGGAATATTCGTAAAATGGCAAAATCATTGGTGGACCCCAAAACAGAATTATTGTCGGATTGAGAAAACGACAAAAATACTTTATGAAAATAACGACGGAAGTTTTACCGTTAACTGTTGAAATACCCGGTGTTAAAAGTACAGTAATACGCGTAGTTGCAAAGTAGCACACGGTTTTGATTATTGATGCTTACGTGAGAAGTCTCATGTATAGTATCTCACGTTATTTGATTCAATTATTGTCAAAACTGTCGGTAGAAGTTGTTTCAGTTTATATATATATATATATATATATATATATATATATATATATATATATATATATATATATATATATATATATATATATATAATTTTTTTCACATGTTGTGAAATAGTGGGGGGGGGGGGGGGTTCACAGGAAATCAAAGAAAAAAGGAGTTGGATTGTCTGGTGGAAAAAAAATGTATTATTGAGACTTATATATATATATATATATATAAGTTAATATATATATATATATAGAGAGAGAGAGATTGAATTGATATTGGATCCAGGGGATGAATCCTGTGACTTTTTTTTAAAAAACACATGTTATATATATATATATATATATATATATATATATATAATATTTTATTTAAAATATTTTGCTTTAAATATGGACCGTCAGATTAAAGTAAATCAATCTCGACCGTTCATGAGTTAGTTACTATGCAGTCCATTTTTCTATAAATAGAAGCTCATTCCTTCATTATATCTTACGAATTCACTGAGACTCTAGAGAGAGAAATTATAGAGAAGTTATAGAAAAGTATTCTGCTCCTTCCCTACTCTTATATTCAGTTTCTTTTACGGTAAGGGTATTATTTATTTTGTATTCATGAAGAGAACTTCTGTTATTCCATTCTTTATTATTCTGCTGGATTAATAAATATACGCGGACTACCCTATACTTGGTGACATTCTTCTAATATTCTGTCTTTATTATTATTCTGTTGGAATATCTTGTCTGTGTGTTTACGCCGGACCTGGTTCCGTTTTTATTATTATTCTGTTAGAATATCATGTCTGTGCGTTTACGCCGGACCTGGTTCCATTTTTATTATTCTGTTGGAACATCCTGTCGGTGCGAATTTCGCCTGACCTGGTTTCGTTACTTATTAATCTGTTAGAATAACCTGTCTATGCGAAGTACCGCATGTATGGTGATTTCTTTTGTTATTCCATTCGTTATTATACTCAGTTGGTTAAAGTTTTAACTTCTAAACTCCATGAAATTAGTGGAATATCCTTGATATTTGCGTTTCATCCAGTATCTTTTTATAGAAATATTCTTCTGAGCATTCTTGAATTTTACTCTACAAAGCAGTATCATGTTGACAATTTGGACGTTATCAGTTCCTGGATAAATTAATTCTTGAACTTGTTTTATTAAATTCTTATATCATTGCCATCATCCTCATGTTTATATTATGTTGAAAGTCATCTGTGGCCTTTAGTGCATAGATGGACTTGGTATGATTATGACCAGGGATTATTCGGTGTAATCATGATCGTAATGTTACAAATGATGTGGTAAAAGTCCTCATTGGCCCGTAGTGCATTGATGGACAGTGTTGGCATGATCATGACTATTAATGAATACATGAATGTCCTTGGCTGTAGTGCATGGATAATTTGTGGTTGTGATACTAAAGAATATCATTGGCTGTAGTGCAGGGGTGATTCGATGATGTGGATTATTTAATAAGCTGAGTCTCAGCGATAAAAGTCATGAAAAACCTTTTAAACCACAGAATATAGTAGATTTTATTCTCTACTTGACTCTTCTAATGGATTGCTTGTTCCGCTGCAGTTAAACTTGATGTTTGTTATATTTTACCAGTTTAACACTGGTTAAGGTTAATGATAATTTATTCTGCATTATCTTAGTCATAATATTTCTTACTGGGCTAGTTGAGCTCACCCTTTCTTTCACTGTTCTCTTTAGGAAATGAGAATATAGCTGGGACGAGTCGGGGAACGGAATGATGGACCAGATGATAGTATTAGTAGTCCTCACTATTCTGTTAAATAGTATGACAATAATTGTAATGAGGACTTTTTTTGAGTTTGTATACTCTCTAGTAGACAATATTTGTATTCAAACTCACAGTTTATGTTTTGTCATATTGTACACGACAGTTGTATTATTAAGTTGTATTTGAATTCTGTACCATATATCTGGCGACTCAAGATGGGTGATGTATACCTAATTTTGGGGCCATCACAGTTATTCCCAAGAAGAAGGCATTGACTGGGATGAGACATTCACACATGTTGCCAGATTAGAAGCCATCGGGATATTCCTTGCTTTTGCTGCCCACATGAAGTTCAAAGTCTTTCAAATGGATGTCAAAAGTGCATTTCTAAATGGTGAACTTCAAGAAGAAGTATATTTGGAGAAACATCTAGGTTTCATCAACCCAACTCTCTCTAATTATGTATATAGATTAGACAAATCATTATATGGACTTAAACAAGCACCTTGAGCATGGTATGAAACACTAACTAACTTTCTTATTGAAAATGGCTTCACTAGAGGTAGAGTAGATACCACATTATTTCTTAGAAATTACAAAAACAAAGTCTTATTAGTTCAAATATATGTACATGACATTATCTTTGGCTCTACTGATGAAAAATTGTGCAATAGATTTGCCAAGCTTATGCAGAGTAAGTTCAAAATGAGTATAATGGGTGAGCTGAATTTCTTCCATGAATTACAAGTAAAGCAGACTGATGAAGGTAACTTCATTAACCAAGCCAAGTACATTAAAGACTTAGTTAAGAAGTATAACATGGAATCAACCCCTCCCATGAAAACACCAATTGCTCTAACAACCAAGCTTGATAAAGATAAGAAAGGTAAAAGTATTGACATCACTCAATACAGAGGTATGATAGGAAAAGTACTAGTGGCACTTTTCAGTTGCTAGGAAATGACTTGTGTCCTGGTTTAGCAAGAAGAAAAACTCAGTATCTACCTCAATAGTAGAAGCTGAATACATTGTTGCTGGCAGCTACTGTGCACAAATATTATGGATGTAAAATTAGCTAGCAGAGTATGGGTTGTTATTTCAAATCTATATATGTTCATTGTGATAATACAAGTGTCATAGCAATAACACATAATCCTGTCATGCATTCTAGGACTAAGCATATAGAAATAAGATATCATTTTATTAGGGATAATATTCAAAATGGAACTATATCTTTACAATACATCCCTACTAAAAATCAACTTGATGATGTCTTTACAAAACCTTTAGATGAATCCAGATTTAATAAATTGATAAGTGAGTTAGGTATGCTAAATCTGCAACTATAAACTCTATGCTCTAGTTTGTGCTAACCATGCAGATAAAAGGGTTATGTTTAAAATCGTAGACATGACTAAAGTGAAACCACGATCATAGAGTAGTCTCGACGTGACATAGAAGCATCTCGTGATGACATCATTCCAATCAAACCCAAGTAACCCTTCTGATAAGTGCCTCAGGGACAAACCTGACCCTTAGTTTAGTCTAAGAGGTTGGCCCTTCCTGAGCTGCCTTATCCCACGAGGAATGCTAAGTCAGAGCTCGTCACAAGGACCAAGACAGACAATGATCATAGAGTATAATCAGCAATGAACTCAACTATCGTAGAGCAGCCTCGACGATCATAGTCTTCCCAAAGGATACACTAGCTCAGGGGGAGCTAAGGGCAGATCATTATTTTCCACACTATTTAAAATTGTGGAACTCGGTAAAACTCGACACGTGCCCCACTATGCAAATCGTGTGGAGGGAAGTTACAAATACAGTTTAAAAAGGCTTTTTGAAAATTCACCTCAGAATTTCAAAAAGCTCATTCCTCTCTCTCTCTCTCTATCAACAGAAACCCTAGATTTTAAAACGATCAACCAACTTTAGTTCAAGAAAATCAATGGTTGCTTCCAATGTTATATCTGGTTACCAACTATGCTTCGACGAATTCAAGACAGCTCACCCTCAGTTCCACAAGATTTTATCTCTTCTGAAGAAATTTGGACTTGAAGAAGCTCTTAGCACCAGCATAAGGATCTACCCGAAGCTGGTGAAAGAGTTCTACATCAATGGAGTCTTTAAGAATGACACTTTCACTACAAAGGTCAAGGGGAAACAAATTAAACTCAAAGCTGAAGATATAAATCTAGCCCTAGGTTCAAATTAAAGGGATTCGCTTCCATGGATGTCATCGACTTCCATGAAGGTCTGAAGAAGATGCGCCACACGAAGTTTCAGAATGTCAAGGGGTACAAGAAGAAAGAGTTTCCCCAGAAGTATGAATTTCTGGCTGACATTGTTGGGAAATGCAAATGATGTAAAAGCTCTGGCCACGACTCTATAAATGAAGTTCAACTAAAACTCATGGCAGTAATCTGCTACAGGATTCAACTCAACTATGGGGCTCTGCTTATAGATTGGATTGGGAAGTGGATACTCAACTCAAAGAAATCAAAGAGCTCTGGAAAAATGCTCTATGGGAGGTTCATAAGCATAATTCTGCAATCTGCTTTGGGTGACAAAATTGGGGACAACGAAGGGGAACCCATCAACCCCAACAGAAGAATGACCCAGCACCTATTTCAAAACTGGAAAAGAAACCCTGCAGAAAATGTCAGAATAATGTTTGAATCAAGTGGAAGGACAAGTGAAACAAAGGCATCTGGGCTACCAGGAAACATGTCTGTAGTGAAGGAAGGTGAAGAAGAAGAAATTAATCAAGATGAACTCATCGCTTTGATCAAAAAAAGCAAGGGTAAGAGGAAAATGAAAGTCAAATAACAGAAGAGCCTCAAGGCTCAACCACTGATGCGCACCAAGAGAATTCGGGCAATGAAATTCTAAAGGAAATGAAGAGGAAAGGGCAGCAGTCTGAAGAGGAAGAAGACACAGCCACCATCTCTCATCTGCTTAAGAAGGGAAAATGCAGCCACAAAACAAAGAAGTCTTCACTCTCTTCGATCGTAGAGTCACTATCGATCCTAGAGTCCAGACCTACCATCACTCCAGAAGTGGATATTGTAGCAGAGTCTCAGCTTGAGCCAACCGTCAGAGCTGAAGCTAAAGAAAGCACTGAGGTTGAAGCTCAGCCTAGAAAGACAAGAAGAAAGCTTGTCAAGAAATATGTTCTTGAAAATGAGAAAGTCTTGAAGGAAGAAGAAAGAAAAATAGTTGCAGAAAAGGATCTTCCTGAAATTCCTGCACTAAAAAATGCTCTAGATAGACCTGGTAAACGGGCGGGTCGGGCCAGGTCGGGCCAAAATGGCCCGGGTTTTGATGGGCTGATATTGTGAGGTCCGCGTTGGGATGAGCCGGCCCGTGGGATTATTCTGGTTTTTTTTTTTGCAAAATCTTGCATGGAGTTCATAAAAATTGATTAACAATACAACTTACAAGAAAATTTATTAGATTTAAAATGTGCAGAGAACATTCAAGCATCAAGAAATAATCCTAACTTCCTGAGTAAGGTGCAGAAGAAAGGTACAGACACCTCAAAATAGACCCAATACATCATTAGTCAACTATACCTGAATTTCAAAGAGAACTAAATGGAATGGTAACACGATATTATCCTGACAAATTTTTATGTACCCTCCGCCCACGTTATATTTTTATTTATGGAATCGAAGTTAACACATAATAATTTTATATAACTTTTTATTATATTAATTATAAAAAAATATTGAATTAACTAATGTAATAAAAAATTATAAAAACTTGTGAATATAATATTTTTTATAACCAATGTAATAACAAGTTATAAAAAAAAAAAAACAATATATAGAAGATTGTATTAAAAACAAACAGTTGTTGTAGCTTAGTTGGTTTGAACTCTTTTTTGTTTACTTACAAGTCTTGTGTTCAAGCCTCATAACCCACAAGTAGCAACATTTTGTTTTTTAAAAAAATAAATCACGGGCCACGGGCCGGGCTTTCACGAGCCAGGCCAAAATGGCCCGCATTTTCCTAGGCTGAATTATTGGGCCTAAATTGCCAGGTCTAGCTCCAGCTGAGGGGGAGCTGCCTGAAGTTCAAATGAATTATCAGATTGAGGGGGAGCCTCTCAAAGTTCCTGTGCCAAAAAAAGCTACAACTGAGGGGGAGATACAAGAGGATATGGAAATCGAATGTGTAAAATCTATGGAGTTAGAAAAGGGTGAGATCAGACAAGGAATGAGGAGATGTTTGAAGTGGTGGAAATTTCAAATGAAGAAAAAAAAGATCGAGAAGAAAAAAAGGATGATGAAGTTGAGATTATAGCAGTGGGCTGGGATGGATATAGGAGAGCCAACTACAATCAGTTGTTCTCCTACTTACCTATGACGCCCTATCACAGAGCCCAAATTCTCAACTCCTAGGATCACATATTCTGGAATTTTATATCTTATCTAGTAATCTCTGTGCTTGCTCATGGATTCTCAAGTAACCTCACGTTTTCTCATAAACTAGTCAATAACCATCCTTCTTTAGAAACTGGGCGTGAGGTAAAATCAATTTTCATCTGTTTCAGAGTTAGTCACTATCCTCCTTCAAACTTTAACCAATTCTATGAATTGCCAAGATGGTTGGAAGTGATACTTCATCCACTAAACCAATTTCCAGCTACAGAATCCCAATATTATATAACTGATGAACCAAATATGCCTAACTTTATATTAATACCATCTCTCACTCTACGAATATCTATCCTACTCAAATCGTAGAGTCACCCACTCAACCAGTACCTCCTCTCATAATTCAAACTCACATACCTGCACCTCCTTCAGATATTTTTTCCTCATCAACCTATAATTATTTTGATCTTGCTCTTGCTCTCTACAATCTACAAAATCAAAATACAAGAGCCTATCCTTAAAACTCACTCTCTACTCGTGCATACAAGGCTGAATCACTTGATAGATGCTGCCAACACCCTTCCCAGCAATCTGAGTACTGAGCTCACAAATAAGCTTAGGGAGATCATCAAGGAAATGGTCCACAACATTAATGAAAGGGATCATATTCACTTTCAGTCTGCCCAGAAGCACAAGGAAGCAGTTCTCCTTCTACAGAAGAATCAGAAAACTTAAAATAAACTTGTGATGGAAAGACTCTCAAGTCTACGAACCTCAATGAAAGAATTCCAAGAATATTCAATGACTCAGATGCAATAAACACACACTGTCCTGGCTATTCTACAAAAGAACAAGTCTCGAACTAATTCTCTGGTTCAAGAAAATCGTGAAGACATTGCTCAATCTAGGAATCAGCTCCACGAACATGTCCAAGGCATTAATCGTCTGTCTGAAGACATTTGAACCCTTGATGTTGACATAAAGGGGAAGAATAAAGCGGAATGAAAAAAAAGAAAAAGGGAGAGGGAAACTCATTGCTCAATCCTCAAGGAGTCAACTAATTCTCATGGCGCAACCACTAAGAAGTCGAGGGCCATCTCCTAGCCCACAAGGGGTAACCACTACTGTCCTAAATATACCAATTGGAGATCCTGACTTTATGAATAGACATGATCTTGGAAAATGGCTAAGTCAAAGTGAGCTAGAAGATATTATATAGAGAGACGAAGCCAGCAGGAGAAGGAGAGCTGCAGAGCATGCCAATCCTTCAAGAAGCAAAAGTCAGAAGAAATAGAGATAAGTTGGAATTTATTTCTTATTGATGTAACTAAGCTTTATTGTAATATATGTTGTTACAAATATCAATAAATTCATGTTTATTCTCTGAAGATTTCAGCTACTCACTGAAACACTAAGTGTGACGCCCCCAAAATAGGACTGCTAAAACATCTTTATAGAACCATCACTCCATACCTCGACTAGATCCTGCTATGTTCTCACCTCCTGAGAAAAAAAATGGAACAAAAAGGAAAAGGGTGAGCTCAACTAGTCCAGTAAAGAATATTATGACTAAGATAATATACAACAATTTATCATTAGTCTTTAACAGGGAAAAATCTGATAAAATATATTAGACAACAAGTTTTAGATCAACAACTGCAGCGGAAAAAATAATCCATTAGAAGATTCAAGTAGAGAATGAGTTCTACTATCTTCTAAGATTTAAAAGTCCATCATTAATATTTTATCCCTGTAACAACAATCAATATACATCTTTAATCAAATATTCATCTTTGCACTACAGGCCAAAGATATTCATTTGTATCACCAGTTGGTCATGTCCATCTCAACACCTGTTCATCTTTGCATTACGGGCCAAAGATATTCATTAGGTAATCATTCATCTTTGCACTACAGGCCAAATATATTCAGTAATATCATCATTTAGGACTGAGGATGATAAAAAATATTTTAAAGGAACGAATCCAGTGAAACAAAATAACAAATATTAGATATTCATATTACAGTTTATCTAAGATCAATAATACTCCATAATAACCAATTTTGAAGCAAAATTCAAGAATAAAGATCAAAACATGGATACAATCAAAGATAGTAACCACAAAGACATCTTGGACAAAAAGGAAAAAATTTCATTTTTCGGTGAATAGTGTCGTATACGTGAATAGTAACCCCGATAAAAAAAGTTCCAAATTTGATAAAAAAGTTCAAACCAATATTTTGGCATATTGATATTGAAGAAAATAATATCATTTAAGAAGAAATAACATCCCTTACCTCAAAATAACTGTACTTCTGATCGGAATATCGGTATAAGGCTGAAGAAAACTTGCACTGATAAATAAAAACTCACAAAGTATCTAAATACTCATAAAATATGCTCGATAATACAGAGAGAGAAAGCTTATATTTCTGGTATGATTTTCAATTCTAACTTAGCCCTCTATTTATAAAAAAATGTTAGCACGCCGAAGCAGACTTGACCTGCAACCTAATGGCTTTACCTGCTACTATTCCCACCCACAACATTTGAATAAAAATTCCAGCACATTTCTCACCAACCAAAAGTGGGGCCCACCAATTCTAGAATTTTCCACCAAAATGATAAATTCCAAAACTTCAATAATTTCTGAACCAGTCACCTCTTAAAATTCATAACAAATCATACGTTCATTTTTAATGGTTCAAAATTTGTGGATATATACTCAACTTATATATGTATAACATATCCAAAAATCACAACGATCCAACGGTCGAATTAAAAATTATAACTCACGCAATATATCTCAAAAATATTGGTTTAATTTTTAATACCTCCATTCTGAAAAAAAACTGATAAAACACCTCAACATTAACTCCTTCATTTTTAACCACAATAAATATATCCAATATTTACATCCACATAAAATAAATATTTCCTTATCATATGAATGAATAATTAATTATTCACAAATAATATTACAGAATCACATTTATGACAACCAGCCGTTCCCAGGAAAGAGGGGGCTTTCCAATAAGGATTTCTCTTTACTGGCGCGCAATTAGGTGACCAAACCTCTCCTTCACAGAACTTTTTAGACATTGCAAATAATGCTATCTAATAATATTATTCAAATAATATGAATTATTGATCTAATAATGGGAAATACTGTGCAGTGACAATTATTGAAACAACAATAATATAAAATATCAACGCAATAATTATTGAATCAATAAAATAAAATATTGAACAGTAACTACTGTAATAATTATTGAGTAGTGCCTTCTTACATAAGGATTAATAATTCATTAATATTTTGCAATACCTTGTGCTACTGTGCAACCACACGTATTACTATATTTTAACCACCAGGTATTCCAACAGTGTTAACGGTAACAATTATGCCGTTATTTATAAAACTCAAACTTTATCGTTTTCTTCATCCGATAGTTATCCGTTATGGGGCCCACAAATAGCTGCACCGTCGTACGAATATTCTCCGACAGAAAGAATATTCCACGACCAAATGAATATTCCCCGACACAATGAATATTTTATAACCACTTGCTTATTTTTCAAAATTTGCACATTTCATCCATTACCAAAGTATTATATCAAATTAATTCCATATTATTTCAAGATAATATATAGAGAAAATTCAATTTTATTTATAATAAGTTGGGGTCTTACAACCTCCCCTCCTTATGAAATTTCATCCTCAAAATTGACGTACGTACCTGGTGTTTCAAAAAGGTGAGGGTACCTCGTTTTCATTTTCGATTCTAACTCCCAGGTCATTTCCTCAATAGCATTGTTCCTCCACAAAATATTAACTTGTGGTATAACCTTGGTGCGTAAGACATGTTCTTTCCTATCCAAGATCTTAACAAGTACCTTCTCGTACGTTAAATCTTCGGCTATCTCGTCTGGTTCTAACGCAATAATATGCTTCGGGTCTTTCACATATTTACGAAGCATGGATATGTGGAAAAAATTGTGAACACGAGACATACTTGGAGGAAATGCGAGTCTATAGGCCACATTTGCTATCCGGTCAAGAATCTCAAATAGACCAACAAATCGTGGATTGAGCTTTCCTCTCTTCCCAAATCTTATAACTCCCTTCCATGGAGCAATACGTAACAGTACATGATCTCCAATATTAAATTTCACGTCCTTTCGATGAAGATCATCATAACACTTTTGTCGATCCTGTGAGGTTTGAATACGTTGTTGTAAGACCCCAACTTTATAATGAATAAAATCGAATTTCCATTATTTATTATTGTGAATAATAAGGTGTTAATTTGATATAATGTTTTGGTTATGGGTGAAATGTGCAAAATTTTTCAAAATACGCAAGTGGTTATAAAATATTCATTTTTGTCGGGGAATATTCGTTTAGTCGTGGAATATTCTTTCTGTCGGGGAATATTCGTACGACGGCGCAACCATTTGTGGGTCCCATAACAGAATAAGTGTCGGATGAAGAAAATGACAAAATTAAGTTTTTATAAATAACGGCGTAATCGTTACCGTTAACACTGTTGGAATACTCGATTGGTAAAGTAAAGTAATACGCGTTGTTGCATAGTAGTACACAGTATTGCACATAATTTTTTCAATTATTGATTCTTACGCGAGATGGCACTACTCAATAATTGTTACAGTAATTACTATTCAATATTTTATTTTATTGAATCAATAATTGCTGCGTTGATATTTTATATTATTGTTGTTTCAATAATTGTCACAACACAGTATCTCCATTATCAGATCAATAATTCATATTATTTGAATAATATTATTAGATAGCATTATTGGCAATGTCTAGAAAGTTCTGCCAAGGAGAAGTTTGGTCACCTAATTGCGCGCCTTTAAGGAGAAATCTTTATCGGAAAGCCCCCTCTTTCTTAGGAACTACCTGGTTATCATTATTGTGATTCTGTAATATTATTTTTGAATAATTAATTATTGATTTATATGATAATGAAATATTTATTTGATGTGGATATAAATGATGGATTTATTTATGTGGTTATAAATAAAGGAATTAATGTTGAGGTATTTAATCAGTATTTTGTCAGATTTGAGGTATTAAAAGATCAAATCGGTGTTCTTAAAACTTTATTGTGTGAGTTATAATTTTTAATCTGACCGTTGGATCGTTGTGAGTTTTGGATATGTTATACATATATAAGTTGAGTATATGTCCACAAATTTTGAACCGTTAAAAATTAACAATAATTTGTTATGAATTTTAAGAGGTGACTGATTCGGAAATTAGGTTTATAAATGATTTTGGTGGAAAATTCTAGAAATGGGTGGGCCCCACTTTTGGTTGTTGGGGAAGATAGCTAATTTTTAGTGGGTGGAATAGTAGCAGGTAAAGCCATCAGGTAGCAGGTCAAGTCTACTTCAGCGTGCTAACATTTTCCTATAAATAGAGGGCTAAGTTAGAATTGAAAAACACACCAGAAAATATAATTTTTCCCTCTTTTTCTCTCTAGATTATCGAGTGTATTTTGTGAGTATTTAGATACTTGGTGAGTTTCTATTCATCAGTGCAAGTTTCCTTCAGCGTCATATCTGATATCTTGTCAGAAGTGTTGCTCTTTTGAGGTAAGGGATAGTAAGAGAATTTAAAGGTTGTTATGTTTTTCAGTTTCGTAATTTTTATGACCTTCAAAAATTCTGAAAAAATTTGAAATGATAATTTGATGAGTTTTTTAGATTGTGTCCAAAATGGCGATTTTTGGATGTATAGATTATGAGTTATGAATTTTATGAGAAAAGATTATTTTAAAAGTAACCGCCTATAACTCCTTGTGGTTAACTCCAAAATTGGTGAAATTTTTATTGGGAGTACATGTATATGATAGAAGTATACTCTGTAAATTTCGGAATTTTTGGATAAAAGTATAATTTTTGATAAATATCTAAATATTCGGCTGTTTTGGCCATATAAAAAATAGTAAATGATTTTTAAAAATAATGAGAAAAATATATGTTCAATGTGGGACTATATTCTACTAAATCTCAGAAAAGAAAATTTGTTTGTACTGAGTTGATATTTTTTATGAAAATGGAATAGTTATGAGTAAATGAATTAAATATGTTTTGTGAAGTAAGAAAATTGGAAAATATGATTTTATGGCTTGAGAATCCTATATGAGGTATATGTAGATTTTTGATAAGGGTTTTGGTTATTGGTGATGAAATCTTATGAGTTTAGAATTTTAGGGTGATTAAATGCATTATTTAGTAAAGTGTAAACAATTAAAATAAATTGTTTATAAGTTTAAAAAATGTTATTTCAATATCATTATACCAAAATATTGGTATGAATTTTATTGGAGAATTTCTACCTTTTTGTGTCGAGTTTACTATTTATGAGTTACTATTCACGAGTTACTATTTTTGAGTTACTATCACGAAGTTATTATTCATGGGGTTACTATTCACGAGTTACTATTTATGACAAAATTGGTTTCTTTTTCTAGCCAAATTATAGTTGATTTATGAATATTACTCTTGAGTTTAAATCTAGATGTTTTGATTGTATTGATTTTACTATTATATATAACATTTTTATAACCCTAATGATAATATTTCTTTTTGACTTGAGTGTAAAGATTGGTAGATTTTTGGTATAATCATGACATTGGGTTCCCTTTGGCCAGTAGTGCAAAGTTGAATTATTGACTGGTATGATCATGACCATTAAATTTATAATTGAATATCTTTATCTTAAGTGCAAAGGTGAAATGATCAACATGGTTATAATTATTATTTATATAAATTCTGAAATGATTATATATTTCTTTGAGATATTAATATATTTGGCCTGTAGTGCAAATATGAACTGTTGATGAATATATTTGGCCTGTAGCACACGGTATTGCACAGAATTTTTTTTAATTATTGATTCTTATGTGAGAAGGCACTACTCAATATTTGTTACAGTAATTACTGTTCAATATTTTATTTTATTGATTTAATAATTGCTGCGTTGATATTTTATATTATTGTTGTTTCAATAATTGTCACTGCACAATATATCCATTATCAGATCAATAATTTAAATTATTTGAATAATATTATTAGATAGCATTATTGGCAATATCTAGAAAGTTCTGTCAAGGAGAGGTTTGGTCACCTAATTGCGCTCCAGTAAGGAGAAATCCTTATCGGAAAGCCCCTTTTTTCCTGGGAACTGCCTGGTTGTCCTTATTGTGATTCTATAATATTATTTGTGAATTATTAATTATTGATTTATATGATAATGAAATATTTATTTGATGTAGATATAAATGATAGATTTATTTATGTGTTTAAAAATGAAGGAATTAATGTTGAGGTATTTTATAAGTATTTTGTCGGATTGGAGGTATTAAAAGATCAAATCGGTGTTCTAACAGCTTTATTGTGTGAGTTATAATTTTTAATCTGACCGTTAGATCATTGTGATTTTTGGATATGTTATACATATATAAGTTGAGTATATGTCCACAAATTTTGAACCGTTAAAAATGAACGTATAATTTGTTATGAATTTTAAGAGGTGAATGATTCGGAAATTAGGTTTATAAATGATTTTGGTAGAAAATTCTAGAAATGGGTGGACCCCACTTTTGGTTGTTGGGGAAGATGGCTGATTTTTGGTGGGTGGAATAGTAGTAGGTAAAGCCATCAGGTAGCAGGTCAAATCTGCTTCGGTGTGCTAACATTTTCCTATAAATAGATAACTAAGTTAGAATTGAAAAACACACCAGAAAACATAAGTTTTCTCTATTTTTCTCTCTAGATTAACGAGTGTATTTTGTGAGTATTTAGATACTTGGTGAGTTGCTATTCATCAGTGCAAGTTTTCTTCAGCGTCATATCCGATATCCAGTCAGAAGTGATGCTCTTTTGAGGTAAGGGATAGTAAGGGATTTTAAGGGTTGTTATGTTTTCTAGTTTTGTAATTTTTCTGACCTTCAAAAATTCTAGAAAAATTTGAAATGATAATTTGATGAGTTTTCAAGATTGTGTCCAAAAATAGCGATTTTTGGATGTATAGATTATGAGTTATGAATTTTATTAAAAAGACTATTTTAATAGTAACCGCTTATAACTCATTGTGGTTAACTCCAAAATTAGTAAAATTTTTATTGGGAGTACATGTATATGATAGAAGTATACTCTGTAAATTTTAGAATTTTTTGATAAAAGTACAATTTTTGATAAATATCTAAATATTTGGCTGTTTTGGCCATATAAAAAATAGTAAATGATTTTTAAAAATTCTGAGAAAAATATATTTTCAATATGGGACTATATTATATTAAATCTCAGAAAAGAAAATTTGTTTGTACTGATTTGTTATTTTTTATGAAAATTGACTAGTTATGAGTAAATGAATTAAATATGTTATGTGAAGTAGAAAAATAGAAAATAGGATTTTATGGCTTGAGAATCCTATATGAGGTATATGCAGATTTTTGATGAGGGTTTTGGTTATTGGTGATGTAATCTTATGAGTTTATAATTTTAGGATGATCAAATGCATTATTTAGTAAAATGTAAAAAATTAAAATTAATTGTTTATAAGTTTAAGAAATGTTATTTCAATATCATTATACCAAAATATTGGTATGAATTTTATTGGATAATTTCTACCTTTTTGTGTTGGGATTACTATTCACGAAGTTACTATTCATGGGTTACTATTAACGAGTTACTATTTATGACAAAATTGGTTTCTTTTTCTAACCAAATTATAGTTGATTTATGAATATTACTCTTGAGATTAAATCTAGATGTTTTGATTGTATTGATTTTACTATTATATATAACATTTTTATAACCCTAATGATGATATTTCTCTTTGACTTGAGTGTAAAGATGGTTAGATTTTTGGTATGATCATGACTTTGGGTTCCCTTTGGCCAGTAGTGCAAACTTGAATTGTTGATTGGTATGATCATGACCATTGAATTTATAATTAAATATCTTTAGCTTAAGTGCAAAGGTGAAATGATCAACATGGTTATAATTTTTGTTTATATAAATTCTGAAATTATTATATATTTCTTTGAGATATTAATATATTTGGCATGTAGTGCAAATATGAACTGTTGATGAATATATTTGGCATGTAGTGCAAATATGAACTGTTGATGAATATATTTGGCCTGTAGTGCAAATATGAACTGTTGAGAAATATCTTTGGCCTGTAGTGCAAAGATGAATTGTTGATGAATATCTTTGGCCCGTAGTGCAAAGATGACCTGTTGTTGAATATCTTTGGCCTGTAGTGCAAAGATGGTCTGTTGATGAATATCTTTGGCCCGTGGTACAAAGATGAAATTGTTAGTATGATTATAAATAGAAACTGTGATTTGGTAAAACCATGATCTTTGATGTTTTATTTAAGACATGTGATGAAAATTATCTTCGTCCTGGGTGCGAAGGGGAATTTAGAATCAAAATTATGATTATGAGTTAATCATATAATTGTGGAAAGGAATTGTTGAGTGATGTTACAGGGATAAAACACTTTTGGTGGACTTTTAATGTGGAGAAGATAGTAGACTTTATAGTCTATTTGACTCTTCTAATGGATTGCTCGTTCCGCTGAAACTATGGTTGAAAAGTTTTATCATCTACCATATGTTCTAAATCTCTGATTTATTACTGATGAAGGCTATTGATAATTTAATTATCTTTAGTCATGATATTCTTTACTGGGCTAGTTGTGCTCACCCTTTTGTTTCACAATTCCTTTTCAGGTAATAAGAGTGTAGCTGGGTCGAGCGTGGGTAACGGGGAATAGAACAGTGGTCTCTAGCTGTGGAGGTTCTCCCTAAGCAGTATAGAAAGGTGTTGTATACATCATTTAGTAGTTATATTTGGTGAATCAAATAGGGTGAGGCGAACCCAACGTTGGAAGTGTGTTTTGCCACTATCATACAAGATGTCTAATGACATACAATCTCGTGTCATCATAAGACAGGGTTGTGCTCATCCACTTGTTGAGTATATCTACGAGCACTACCTATATAATCTTGGTGTTTGGTTGAAGTATAACTCTCAATTAGAGACAGTGGAGATAATGATATGTCAAGAGAAGACTCACCATTGGAAAGAATATGATAGTAATCTTTTCATTTTTCTTTGGGGTCTATTGGGTTAACCAAGGATAATCCTGTGGCCATATGATATCTATCATAACCTAGAGGCATCGCCTCCCATGTACGAAGGTTTCCTTGAGCACTTCCTAAAGATTTTAATTTCTTATACAGTTTTTGACTATACCTTTATGTAAGGAGCCATTGTGATGTGATATCCAAGGTTGGGATAAGAGTCACAGTTGGTATATATTTGTATCAAAACTCACAGCACATGTGTTGTTGTATTTTGCACGACAATTATTGTAATAAAGTTATAGTTATTTCTTGTACCCTGTATTTGGCGACTCAGAATAGGTTGGATGGATTGGACCTGTTTTTGGATTGTCACATTTGGTATCAGAGCTTAGGGATATGGTCTCTGTCGGAGATCGGGGAATAAAACTAAGAGGGGAGAGATGAGTAAATCATTCGCTAGTGTGTCCTACCTAAGCTTATTTGTTGGTCAGTCATAATATCGGGATATTATGTGATATGTTAATTTGATTAATTAACCCTTGTTTTGAAGTTTTATTCTAGAATGATATCTGAAATACAGGAGATTAGCAATGGAGAAATCATGATGACAGGGAAGATGGAATCTAAAATGAAAGCAAGGTATTCTGAACTTTTCGAAATACCAGGTACGTAAATTTTGGGGACGAAATTTCATACGGAGGGGAGGTTGTAAGACCCCAACTTTTTAATGAATAAAATCGAATTTCCTCTATTTATTATTATGAATAATAAGGTGTTAATTTGATATAATACTTTGGTTATGGGTGAAATGTGCAAAGTTTTCAAAATACGCAAGTGGTTATAAAATATTCATTTTTATCGGGGAATATTCGTTTGGTCGTGGAATATTCTTTTTGACGGGGAATATTCATACGACGGCGCAACCATTTATGGGCCCCGTAACAGAATAACTGTCGGATGAAGAAAATGACAAAATTGAGTTTTTATAAATAACGGCGTAATCGTTACCGTTAACACTGTTGGAATACTTGATTGGTAAAGTAAAGTAATACGCGTTGTTGGACAGTAGCACAAGGTATTGCACAGAATTTTTTCAATTATCGATTCTTACGCGAGAAGGCACTACTCAATAATTATTACAGTAATTACTGTTCAATATTTTATTTTATTGATTTAATAATTGTTGCGTTGATATTTTATATTATTGTTATTTCAATAATTGTCACTGTACAATATCTCCATTATCAGATCAATAATTCATATTATTTGAATAATATTATTAGATAACATTATTGGCAATGTCTAGAAAGTTCTTCCAAGGATAGGTTTGGTCACCTAATTGCGCGCCAGCAAGGAGAAATCATTATCGAAAAGCCCCCTCTTTCTTGGGAACTGCCTGGTTGTCATTATTGTGATTCTGTAATATTATTTGTGAATAATTAATTATTGATTTATATGATAATAAAATATTTATTTGATGTGGATATAAATGATGGATTTATTTATGTGGTTATAAATGAAGGAATTAATGTTGAGGTATTTTTTTAGTATTTTTTATGGATTGGAGGTATTAAAAGATCAAATCGGTGTTCTTACAACTTTATTGTATGAGTTATAATTTTTAATCTGAACGTTAGATCGTTGTGATTTATGGATATGTTATACATATATAAGTTGAGTATATGTCCATAAATTTTGAACCGTTAAAAATGAACGTGTAATTTGTTATGAATTTTAAGAGGTGACTGATTCGGAAATTAGGTTTATAAATAATTTTGGTAGAAAATTCTAGAAATGGGTGGGCCCCACTTTTGGTTACTGGGGAAGATGGCTGATTTTTGGTGGGTGGAATAGTAGCAGGTAAAGACATCAGGTAGCAGGTCAAGTCTGCTTCGGCGTGCTAACATTTTTCTATTAATAGAGGGCTAAGTTAGAATTAAAAAAACACATCAGAAAATATAAGTTTTCTCCCTTTTTCTCTCTAGATTATCGAGTGTATTTTGTGAGTATGTAGATACTTGGTGATTTGGTATTCATCAGTGCAAGTTTCCTTCAGCGTCATTTCTGATATCTAGTCAGAAGTGATGCTCTTTTGATGTAAGGGATAGTAAGGGATTTTAAGGGTTGTTATATTTTTCAGTTTCGTAATTTTTCTGACCTTCAAAAATTCTAGAAAAATTTAAAATGATAATTTGATGAGTTTTCTAGATTGTGTCCAAAAATGGCAATTTTTGGATGTATAGATTATGAGTTATGAATTTTATGAAAAAAGACTATTTTAAAAGTAACCGATTATAACTCCTTGTGGTTAACTCCAAAATTGGTAAAAATTTTGTTGGGAGTACATGTATATGAAAGAAGTATATACTCTGTAAATTTTGGAATTTTTGTATAAAAGTACAATTTTTGATAAATATCTAACTATTCGGCTGTTTTGGCCATATGAAAAATAGTAAATGATTTTTAAAAATTCTGAGAAAAAATATATGTTCAAAATAGGACTATATTATACTAAATCTCAGAAAAGAAAATTTGTTTGTACTGATTTGGTATTTTTCATGAAAATTGACTAGTTATGAATAAATGAATTAAATATGTTATGTGCAATAAGAAAATTAGAAAATAGAATTTTATGGCTTGAGAATCCTATATGAGGTATATGCAGATTTTTGATGAGGGTTTTGGTTATTGGTGATGAAATTTTATGAGTTTGGAATTTTAGGATAATTAAATGCATTATTTAGTAAAGTGTAAACAATTAAAATAAATTTTTTATAGGTTTAAGAAATGTTATTTCAACATCATTATACCAAAATATTGGTATAGATTTTATTGGGGAATTTCTACCTTTTTGTGTCGGGTTTACTATTCATGAGTTACTATTTATGAGTTACTATTCATTAGTTACTAATCACGGAGTTATTATTCATGGGTTACTATTCACGAGTTA
Organism: Panax japonicus; assembly: GCA_020205505.1. Classification (NCBI taxonomy): domain Eukaryota; kingdom Viridiplantae; phylum Streptophyta; class Magnoliopsida; order Apiales; family Araliaceae; genus Panax; species Panax japonicus. Next base: position 44,267,636 of record CM035105.1, on the reverse strand, counting down.
CTATTTATGATAAAATTGGTTTCTTTTTCTAACCAAATTATAGTTGATTTATGAATATTACTCTTGAGATTAAATCTAGATGTTTTGATTGTATTGATTTTACTATTATATATAACATTTTTATAACCCTAATGATGATATTTCTCTTTGGCTTGAGTGTAAAAATGGGTAGATTTTTTGTATGATCATGACTATGGGTTCCCTTTGGCCAGTAGTGCAAAGTTGAATTATTGACTGGTATGATCATGACCATTGAATTTATAATTGAATATCTTTAGCTTAAGTGCAAAGGTGAAAAGATCAACATGGTTATAATTATTATTTATATAAATTCTGAAATGATTATATATTTCTTTGAGATATTAATATATTTGGCCTATAGTGAAAATATGAACCGTTGATGAATATATTTGGCCTGTAGTGCAAATATGAACTGTTGAGGAATATCTTTGGCCTGTAGTGCAAAGATGAATTGTTGATAAATATCTTTGGCCCGTAGTGCAAAGATGACCTGTTGTTGAATATCTTTGGCCTGTAGTGCAAAGATGGTCTGTTGATGAATATCTTTGGCCCATAGTGCAAAGATGAAATTGTTAGTGTAATTATAAATAGGAACTGTGATTTGGTATGACCATGATCTTTGATGTTTCAGGTAAAGACATGTGATAAAAATTATCTTCGTCCTGGGTGCGAAAGAAATTTAGAATTACAATTATGATTGTGAGTTATTCATAAAATTGTGGAAAGGAACTGTTGAGTGATGTTACAGGGATAAAACATTGTTGGTGGACTTTTAATGTAGAGTAGATAGTAGACTTTATAGTCTATTTGACTCTTCTAATGGATTGTTCGTTCTGCTACAACTATGGTTGAAAAGTTTTATCATCTACCATATGTTCTAAATCTCTGATTTATTACTGATGAAGGCTATTGATAATTTAATTATCTTTAGTCATGATATTCTTTACTGGGCTAGTTGTTCTCACCCTTCTGTTTCACAATTCCTTTTCAGGTAATAAGAGTGTAGCTGGGTCGAGCGAGGGTAACGGAGAAATAGAATGGCAGTCTTTAGCTGTGGAGGTTCTCCCTAAGAAGTATAGAAAGGTGTTGTATATATCATTTAGTAGTTATATTTGGTGAATCAAATACACAACGTTGGAAGGGTGTTTTTCCACTATCATACAAGATGTCTAATGACATACAACCTCGTGTCATCATAAGACAGGGTTGTGCTCATCCACTTACTGAGTATATCTACGAGCAATACCTATATAATCTTGGTGTTTGGTTGAAGTATAACTCTCAATTAGAGACAGTGGAGATAATGATATGTCAAGAGAAGACTCACCATTGGAAAGAATATGATAGTAATCTTCTCGTTTTTCTTTGGGGACTATTGGGATAACCAAGGATAATTCTGTGGCCATATGATATCTATCATAAACTAGACGCATGGCCTCCCATGTACGAAGGTTTCCTTGAGCACTTCCCAAATATTTTAATTTCTAAAATAGTTTTTGACTATACCTTTATGTAAGGTGCCATTGTGATGTGCTATCCAAGGTTGGGATGAGAGTCATAGTTGATATATATTTGTATCAAAACTCACAGCATATGTGTTGTTGTATTTTGCTCGACAATTGTTGTAATAAAGTTGTAGTTGTTTCTTGTACCATGTATTTGGTGACTCAGAAGAGGTTGGATGGATTGGACCTGTTTTGGAGTTATCACATTTGGTATCAGAGCTTATGGATATGGTCTCTGTCGGAGATCGGGGAATAGAACTAGGAGGAGAGAGATGAGTAAATCCTTCAATATTATGTCTTACCTAAGCTTATTTGTTGGTCAGTCATAATATCGGGATATTATGTGATAAGTTAATTTGATTAATTAACCCTTGTTTTGAAGCTGTATTCTAGAATGATATCTGAAATACAGGAGATGAGCAATTGAGAAATCATTATGAATGGGAAGATGGAATCTGAAATTAAAGCAAGTTATTCTGAACTTTTCGAAATACAAGGTACGTAAATTTCGGGGACGAAATTTCATGAGGGGAGGTTGTAAGACCCCAAATTTTTAATGAATAAAATCGAATTTCCTCTTTTTATTATTGTGAATAATAAGGTGTTAATTTGATATAATGCTTTGGTTATGGGTCAAATGGGCAAAGTTTTCAAAATACTCAAGTGGTTATAAAATATTCATTTTTGTCGGGGAATATTCGTTTGGTCGTGGAATATTCTTTCTGTCGTGGAATATTCGTACGACGGTGCAACCATTTATGGGACCCATAACAGAATAACTGTCGGATGAAGAAAATGACAAAATTGAGCTTTTATAAATAATGGCGTAATCGTTATCGTTAACACTGTTGGAATACTCGGTTGGTAAAGTAAAGTAATACGCGTTGTTGCACAGTAGCACACGGTATTGCACAGAATTTTTTTTTAATTATTAATTCTTACGTGAGAAGGCACTACTCAATATTTTTTTACAGTAATTACTGTTCAATATTTTATTTTATTAATTTATTAATTGCTGCGTTGATATTTTATATTATTGTTGTTTCAATAATTTTTACTGCACAGTATCTCCATTTTCAGATCAATAATTCATATTATTTGAATAATGTTATAAGATAGCATTATTGGCAATGTCTAAAAAGTTCTGTCAAGGAGAGGTTTGGTCACCTAATTGCGCGCCAGTAAGGAGAAATCCTTATCGGAAAGCCCCCTCTTTCCTGGGAACTGCCTGGTTGTCCTTATTGTGATTTTGTAATATTATTTGTGAATAATTAATTATTGATTTATATGATAATAAAATATTTATTTGATGTGGATATAAATGATGGATTTATTTATGTGGATTTAAATGAAGGAATTAATGTTGAGGTATTTTATCAGTATTTTGTCGGATTGGAGGTATTAAAAGATCAAATCAGTGTTCTTACAACTTTATTGTGTGAGTTATAATTTTTAATCTGACAGTTAGATCGTTGTGATTTTTGAATATGTTATACATATATAAGTTGAGTATATGTCCACAAATTTTGAACCGTTAAAAATGAACGTATAATTTGTTATGAATTTTAAGAGGTGACGGATTCAGAAATTAGGTTTATAAATGATTTTGGTAGAAAATTCTAGAAATGGGTGGGCCCCACTTTTAGTTGTTGGGGAAGATGGCTGATTTTTGGTGGGTGGAATAGTAGCAGGCAAAGACATCAGGTAGCAGGTCAAGTCTGCTTCGGCGTGCTAACATTTACCTATAAATAGAGGACTACGTTAGAATTAAAAAACACACCAGAAAACATAAGTTTTCTCTCTTTTTCTCTCTAGATTATCGAGTGTATTTTGCGAGTATTTAGATACTTGGTGAGTTGGTATTCATCAGTGCAAGTTTCTTTCAGCGTCATATCTGATATCCAGTCAGAAGTGATGCTCTTTTTGAGTTAAGGGATAGTAACCGATTTTAATGGTTGTTATGTTTTTCAGTTTCGTAATTTTTCTGTCCTTCTAAAATTCTGGAAAAATTTAAAATGATAATTTGATGAGTTTTCTAGATTGTGTCCAAAAATGGCAATTTTTGGATGTATAGATTATGAGTTATGAATTTTATAAAAAAAATATTATTTTAAAAGTAACCGCTTATAACTTTTTGTGGTTAACTCCAAAATTGGTGAAATTTTTATTTGGAGTACATGTATATGATAGAAGTATACTCTGTAAATTTTGGAATTTTTGTATAAAAGTACAATTTTTGATAAATATCTAAATATTCGACTGTTTTGGCCATATGAAAAATAGTAAATGATTTTTAAAAATTCTAAGAAATAATATATGTTCAATATGGGACTATATTATACTAAATTTTAGAAAAGAAAATTTGTTTGTACTGATTTGGTATTTTTCATGAAAATGGATTAGTTATGAATAAATGAATTAAATATGTTATGTGAAGTAAGAAAATTAGAAAATAGGATTTTATGGCTTAAGAATCCTATATGAGGTATATGCAGATTTTTGATGAGGGTTTTGGTTATTGGTGATGAAATCTTATGAGTTTGGAATTTTAGGATGATTAAATGCATTATTTAGTAAAGTGTAAAAAATTAAAATAAATTTTTTATAGGTTTAAGAAATGTTATTTCAACATCATTATACTGAAATATTGGTATAGATTTTATTGGGGAATTTCTACCTTTTTGTGTCGGGTTTACTATTCATGAGTTACTATTTACGAGTTACTATTCATGAGTTACTACTCACGGAGTTATTATTCAAGGGTTACTATTCACGAGTTACTATTTATGATAAAATTGGTTTCTTTTTCTAACCAAATTATAGTTGATTTATGAATATTACTCTTGAGATTAAATCTAGATGTTTTGATTGTATTGATTTTACTATTATATATAACATTTTTATAACCCTAATGATGATATTTCTCTTTGGCTTGAGTGTAAAAATGGATAGATTTTTGGTATGATCATGACTATGGGTTCCCTTTGGCCAGTAATGTAAAGTTGAATTGTTGACTGGTATGATCATGATCATTGAATTTATAATTGAATATCTTTAGCTTAAGTGCAAAGGTGAAAAGATCAACATGGTTATAATTATTATTTATATAAATTCTGAAATGATTATATATTTTTTTGGGATATTAATATATTTGGCCTGTAGTGAAAATATAAACCGTTGATGAATATATTTGGCCTGTAGTGCAAATATGAACTGTTGAGAAATATCTTTGGCCTGTAGTGCAAAGATGAATTGTTGATGAATATCTATGGCTCGTAGTGCAAAGATGACCTGTTGTTGAATATCTTTGGCCTGTAGTGTAAAGATGAAATTGTTAGTGTAATTATAAACAGGAACTGTGATTTGGTATGACCATGATCTTTGATGTTTCAGGTAAAGACATGTGATGAAAATTATCTTCGTCCTGGGTGCGAAGAGGAATTTAGAATCACAATTATGATTATGAGTTATTCATATAATTGTGGAAAGGAACTGTTGAGTGATGTTACAGGGATAAAACACTATTGATGGACTTTTAATGTGGAGTAGATAGTAGACTTTATAGTCTATTTGACCCTTCTAATGGACTGCTCGTTCCACTACAACTATGGTTGAAAAGTTTTATCATCTACCATATGTTCTAAATCTCTGATTTATTACTGATGAAGGCTATTGATAATTTAATTATCTTTAGTCATGATATTCTTTACTGGGCTAGTTGTGCTCACCCTTCTGTTTCACAATTCCTTTTCAGGTAATAAGAGTGTAGCTGGGTCGAACGAGGGTAACGGGGAAATAGAATGGCGGTCTTTAGCTGTGGAGGTTCTCCCTAAGCAGTATAGAATGGTGTTGTATATATCATTTAATAGTTATATTTGGTGAATCAAATAGGGTGAGGCGAACACAATGTTGGAAGGGTGTTTTGCCACTATCATATAAGATGTCTAATGACATACAACCTCGTGTCATCATAAGACATGGTTGTGCTCATCCACTTGCTGAGTATATCTACGAGCACTACCTATATAATCTTGGTGTTTGGTTGAAGTATAACTCTCAATTAGAGACAGTGGAGATAATGATATGTCAAGAGAAGACTCACCATTGGAAACAATATGATAGTAATCTTCTCGTTTTTCTTTGGGGACTATTGGGTTAACCAAGGATAATTCTGTGGCCATATGATATCTATCATAACCCATACGCATGGCCTCCCATGTACGAAGGTTTCCTTGAGCACTTCCCAAATATTTTAATTTCTAAAACAGTTTTTGACTATACCTTTATGTAAAGTGCCATTGTGACGTGCTATCCAAGGTTGGGATGAGAGTCATAGTTGATATATATTTGAATCAAAACTCACAGCATATGTGTTGTTGTATTTTGCACGAAAATTGTTGTAATAAGTTGTAGTTATTTCTTGTACCATGTATTTGGCGACTCATAATAGGTTGGATGGATTGGACCTGTTTTGGAGTTATCACATTTGGTATCAGAGCTTAGGGATATGGTCTCTGTCGGAGATCGGGGAATAGAACTAGGAGGGGAGAGATGAGTAAATATTTCACTAGTGTGTCTTACCTAAGCTTATTTGTTGGTCAGTCATAATATCAAGATATTATGTGATATGTTAATTTGATTAATTAACCCTTGTTTTGAAGCTGTATTCTAGAATGATATCTGAAATACAGGAGATGGGCAATGGAGAAATCATGATGACATGGAAGATGGAATCTGAAATTAAAGCAAGTTATTCAGAACTATTCGAAATAATAGGCACGTAAATTTCGGGGACGAAATTTCATAAGGAGGGGAGGATGTAAGACCCCAAATTTTTAATGAATAAAATCAAATTTCCTCTATTTATTATTGTGAATAATAAGGTGTTAATTTGATATAATGCTTTGGTTATGGGTGAAATGTACAAAGTTTTCAAAATACGCAAGTGGTTATAAAATATTCATTTTTGTCGGGGAATATTCGTTTGGTCGTGGAATATTCTTTCTGTCGAGAAATATTCGTACGACAGTCCAACCATTTATAGGCCCCATAACAGAATAACTGTCGGATGAAGAAAACGACAAAATTGAGTTTTTATAAATAATGGCGTAATCGTTACCGTTAACACTATTGGAATACCCGGTTGGTAAAGTAAAGTAATACGCGTTGTTGCATAGTAGCACACGGTATTGCACAGAATTTTTTTTAATTATTGATTCTTACGTGAGAAGGCACTACTCAATATTTGTTACAGTAATTACTGTTCAATATTTTATTTTATTGATTTATTAATTGCTGCGTTGATATTTTATATTATTGTTGTTTCAATAATTTTAACTGCACAGTATCTCCATTATCAGATCAATAATTCATATTATTTGAATAATGTTATTAGATAGCATTATTGGCAATGTCTATAAAGTTCTGTCAAGGAGAGGTTTGGTCACCTAATTGCGCGCCAGTAAGGAGAAATCCTTATCGGAAAGCCCCCTCTTTCCTGGGAACTGCCTGGTTGTCATTATTGTGATTTTGTAATATTATTTGTGAATAATTAATTATTGATTTATAAGATAATGAAATATTTATTTGATGTGGATATAAATGATGGATTTATTTATGTGGTTATAAATGAAGGAATTAATGTTGAGGTATTTTATCAGTATTTTGTCGGATTGGAGGTATTAAAAGATCAAATCGGTGTTCTTACAACTTTATTATGTTAGTTATAATTTTTAATCTGACAGTTAGATCGTTGTGATTTTTGGATATGTTATACATATATAAGTTGATTATATGTCCACAAATTTTGAACCGTTAAAAATGAACGTATAATTTGTTATGAATTTTAAGAGGTGACTGATTCGAAAATTAGGTTTATAAATGATTTTGGTAGAAAATTCTAGAAATGGGTGGGCCCCACTTTTAGTTGTTGGGGAAGATGGCTGATTTTTGGTGGGTGGAATAGTAGCAGGTAAAGACATCAGGTAGCAGGTCAAGTCTGCTTCGGCGTGCTAACATTTACCTATAAATAGAGGACTACGTTAGAATTAAAAAAACACACCAGAAAACATAAGTTTTCTCTCCTTTTCTCTCTAGATTATCGAGTGTATTTTGCGAGTATTTAGATACTTGGTTAGTTGGTATTCATCAGTGCAAGTTTCTTTCAGCGTCATATCTGATATCCAGTCAGAAGTGATGCTCTTTTGAGTTAAGGGATAGTAATGGATTTTAAGGGTTGTTATGTTTTTCAGTTTCGTAATTTTTATGTCCTTCAAAAATTCTGGAAAAATTTAAAATGATATTTTGATGAGTTTTCTAGATTGTGTCCAAAAAGTGCAATTTTTGGATGTATAGATTATAAGTTATGAATTTTATGAAAAAAAAAGACTATTTTAAAAGTAACCACTTATAACTTTTTGTGGTTAACTACAAAATTAGTGAAATTTTAATTGGGAGTACATGTATATGATAGAAGTATACTCTGTAAATTTTGGAATTTTTGTATAAAAGTATAATTTTTGATAAATATATAAATATTCGGCTGTTTTGGCCATATGAAAAATAGTAAATGATTTTTAAAAATTCTAAGAAATAATATATGTTCGATATGGGACTATATTATACTAAATTTTAGAAAAGAAAATTTGTTTGTACTGATTTGGTATTTTTCATGAAAATGGACTAGTTATGAATAAATGAATTAAATATGTTATGTGAAGTAAGAAAATTAGAAAATAGGATTTTATGGCTTAAGAATCCTATATGAGGTATATGCAGATTTTTGATGAGGGTTTTGGTTATTGGTGATGAAATCTTATGAGTTTGGAATTTTAGGATGATTAAATGCATTATTTAGTAAAGTGTAAAAAATTAAAATAAATTTTTTATAGGTTTAAGAAATGTTATTTCAACATCATTATACTGAAATATTGGTATAGATTTTATTGGGGAATTTCTACCTTTTTGTGTCGGGTTTACTATTCATGAGTTACTATTTACGAGTTACTATTCATGAGTTAATACGCACGGAGTTATTATTCATGGGTTACTATTCACGAGTTACTATTTATGATAAAATTGGTTTCTTTTTCTAACCAAATTATAGTTGATTTATGAATATTACTCTTGAGATTAAATCTAGATGTTTTTATTGTATTGATTTTACTATTATATATAACATTTTTATAACCCTAATGATGATATTTCTCTTTGGCTTGAGTGTAAAAATGGGTAGATTTTTGGTATGATCATGACTATGGGTTCCCTTTGGCCAGTAGTGCAAAGTTAAATTGTTGACTGGTATGATCGTGACCATTGAATTTATAATTGAATATCTTTAGCTTAAGTGCAAAGGTGAAAAGATCAACATGGTTATAATTATTATTTATATAAATTCTGAAATTATTATATATTTCTTTGAGATATTAATATATTTGGCCTGTAGTGAAAATATAAATCGTTGATGAATATATTTGGCCTGTAGTGCAAATATGAACTGTTGAGGAATATCTTTGGCCTGTAGTGCAAAGATGAATTGTTGATGAATATCTTTGGCCCGTAGTGCAAAGATGACCTGTTGTTGAATATCTTTGGCCTGTAGTGCAAAGATGGTCTATTGATGAATATCTTTGGCCCATAGTGCAAAGATGAAATTGTTAGTGTAATTATAAACAGGAACTGTGATTTGGTATGACCATGATCTTTGATGTTTCAGGTAAAGACATGTGATGAAAATTATCTTCGTCCTGGGTGCGAAGAGGAATTTAGAATCACAATTATGATTATGAGTTATTCATATAATTGTGGAAAGGAACTGTTGAGTGATGTTACAGGGATAAAACACTGTTGGTGGACTTTTAATGTGGAGTAGATAGTAGACTTTATAGTCTATTTGACTCTTCTAATGGACTGCTCGTTCCGCTAAAACTATGGTTGAAAAGTTTTATCATCTACCATATGTTCTAAATCTCTGATTTATTACTGATGAAGGCTATTGATAATTTAATTATCTCTAGTCATGATATTCTTTACTGGGTTAGTTGTGCTCACCCTTCTTATTCACAATTCCTTTTCAGGTAATAAGAGTGTAGCTGGGTAGAGCGAGGGTAACGGGGAAATAGAACGGTGGTCTCTAGCTGTGGAGGTTCTCCCTAAGAAGTATAAAAAGGTGTTGTATACATCATTTAGTAGTTATATTTGGTGAATCAAATAGGGTGAGGCGAACCCAACGTTGGAAGGGTGTTTTGCCACTATTATACAAGATGTCTAATGACATACAACCTCGTGTCATCATATGACAGGGTTGTGCTCATCCACTTGCTGAGTATATCTACGAGCACTACCTATATAATTTGGTGTTTGATTGAAGTATAACTCTCAATTAGAGACAGTGGAGATAATGATATGTCAAGAGAAGACTCACCATTGGAAAGAATATGATAGTAATCTTTATGTTTTTCTTTGGGGTCTATTGGGTTAACCAAGGATAATTCTGTGGCCATATGATATCTATCATAACCTAGACGCATGACCTCCCATGTACGAAGGTTTCCTTGAGCACTTCCCAAAGATTTTAATTTCTAAAACAGATTTTGACTATACCTTTATGTAAGGTGCCATTGTGACGTGCTATCCAAGGTTGGGATGAGAGTCACAGTTGATATATATTCGTATCAAAACTCACAGCATATATGTTGTTGTATTTTGCAGGACAATTGTTGTAATAAAGTTGTAGTTATTTTTTGTACCATGTATTTAGGGAATCAGAATAGGTTGGATGGATTGGACCTGTTTTGGGGTTGTCACATTTGGTATCAGAGCTTAGGGATATGGTCTCTGTCGGAGATCGGGGAATAGAACTAGGAGGGGAGAGATGAGTAAATCCTTCGCTGGTGTGTCCTACCTAAGCTTATTTTTTGGTCAGTCATAATATCGGGATATTATGTGATATGTTAATTTGATTAATTAACCCTTGTTTTGAAGCTGTATTCTAGAATGATATCTGAAATACTGGAGATGAGAAATAGAGAAATCATGATGACAGGGAAGATGGAATCTGAAATAAAAGCAAGGTATTCTGAACTTTTCGAAATACCAGGTATGTAAATTTTGGGGAGGAAATTTCATAAGGAGGGGAGGTTGTAAGACCCCAACTTTTTAATGAATAAAATTGAATTTCCTTTATTTATTATTGTGAATAATAAGGTGTTAATTTGATATAATGTTTTGGTTATGGGTGAAATGTGCAAAGTTTTCAAAATACGCAAATGGTTATAAAATATTCATTTTTGTTGGGGAATATTCGTTTGGTAGTGGAATATTCTTTCTGTCGGAGAATATTCGTACGACGGCGCACCTATTTATGGGCCCCATAACAGAATAACTGTCGGATGAAGAAAACGACAAAATTGAGTTTTTATAAATAACGGCGTAATCGTTACCGTTAACACTGTTGGAATACCCGGTTGGTAAAGTAAAGTAATACGCGTTGTTGCACAGTAGCACACGGTATTGCACAGAATTTTTTTTAATTATTGATTCTTACGTGAGAAGGCACTCTCAATATTTGTTACAGTAATTACTGTTCAATATTTTATTTTATTGATTTAATAATTGCCGCATTGATATTTTATATTATAATTATTTCAATAATTGTCACTGCACAGTATCTTCATTATTAGATCAATAATTCATATTATTTGAATAATATTATTAGATAGCATTATTGGCAATGTCTAGAAATTTCTGTCAAGGAGAGGTTTGGTCACCTAATTGTGAGCCAGTAAGGAGAAATCCTTATCGGAAAGCCCCCTCTTTCCTGGGAACTGCCTGGTTGTCATTATTATGATTCTGTAATATTATTTGTGAATAATTAATTGTTGATTTATATGATAATGAAATATTTATTTGATGTGGATATAATTGATGGATTTGTTTATGTGGTTATAAATGAAGAAATTAATGTTGAGGTATTTTATCAGTATTTTGTCGGATTGGAGGTATTAAAAGATCAAATCGGTGTTCTTCCAGCTTTATTGTGTGAGTTATAATTTTTAATCTGACCGTTAGATCGTTGTGATTTTTGGATATGTTATACATATATAAGTTAAGTATATGTCCACAAATTTTGAACCGTTAAAAATGAACGTATAATTTGTTATGAATTTTAAGAGGTGACTGATTTGGAAATTAGGTTTATAAATAATTTTGGTAGAAAATTCTAGAAATGGGTGGGCCCCACTTTTGGTTGTTGGGGAAGATGGATGACTTTTGATGGGTGGAATAGTAGCAGGTAAAGACATCAGGTAGCAGGTCAAGTCTGCTTCGGCGTGCTAACATTTTTCAATAAATAGAGGGCTAAGTTATAATTAAAAAACACACCAGAAAACATAAGTTTTCTCTCTTTTTCTCTCTAGATTATCGAGTGTATTTTGTGAGTATTAAGATACTTGGTGAGTTGGTATTCATCGGTGCAAGTTTCCTTCAGCGTCATATACGATATCCAGTCAGAAGTGATGCTCTTTTGAGGTAAGGGACAGTAAGGGATTTTAAGGGTTGTTATGTTTTTCAGTTTCGTAATTTTTCTGACCTTCAAAAATTCTGGAAAAATTTAAAATGATAATTTAATGAGTTTTCTAGATTGTGTCAAAAAATGGCAATTTTTGGATGTATAGAATATGAGTTATGAATTTTATGAAAAAAGACTATTTTAAAAGTAACCGCTTATAACTCCTTTTGGTTAACTCCAAAATTGGTGAATTGTTTTTGGGAGTACATGTATATGATAGAAGTATACTCTGTAAATTTTGGAATTTTTGGATAAAAATACAATTTTTGATAAATATCTAAATATTCGGCTGTTTTGGCCATATAAAAAATAGTAAATGATTTTTAAAAATACTGATAAAAATATATGTTCAATGTGGGACTATATTCTACTAAATCTCGGAAAAGAAAATTTGTTTGTACTGATTTGGTATTTTTCATGAAAATGGACTAGTTATGAATAAATAAATTAAATATGCTATGTGAAGTAAGAAAATTAGAAAATAGGATTTTATGGCTTGAGAATCCTATATGAGGTATATGCAGATTTTTTATGAGGGTTTTTGTTATTGGTGATGAAATCTTATGAGTTTGAAATTTTAGGATGATTAAATGGATTATTTAGTAAATTGTAAACAATTAAAATAAATTTTTTATAGGTTTAAGAAATGTTATTTCAATATTATTATACCGAAATATTGGTATAGATTTTATTGGAGAATTTCTACATTTTTATGTCGAGTTTACTATTTATGAGTTACTATTCACGAGTTACTATGCATGAGTTACTATTCACAGAGTTATTATTCATGGGTTACTATTCACGAGTTACTATTTATGATAAAATTGGTTTCTTTTTCTAACCAAATTATAGTTGATTTATGAATATTACTCTTGAGATTAAATCTAGATGTTTTGATTGTATTGATTTTACTATAATATATAACATTTTTATAACCCTAATGATGATATTTCTCTTTGGCTTGAGTGTAAAGATGGGTAGATTTTTGGTATGATCATGACTATGGGTTCCCTTTGGTCAGTAGTGCAAAGTTGAATTGTTGACTGGTATGATCATGACCATTGAATTAATAATTGAATATCTTTAGCTTAAGTGCAAAGGTGAAATGATCAACATGGTTATAATTATTGTTTATATAAATTCTGAAGTGATTATATATTTCTTTGAGATATTAATATATTTGGCCTGTAGTGCAGATATGAACCGTTGATGAATATATTTGGCCTGTAGTGCAAATATGAACTGTTGATGAATATATTTGGCCTGTAGCGCAAATATGAACTGTTGAGGAATATCTTTGGCATGTAGTGCAAAGATGAATTGTTGATGAATATCTTTGGCCCGTAGTGCAAAGATGACCTATTGTTAAATATATTTCGCCTGTAGTGCAAAGATGGTCTGTTGATGAATATCTTTGGCCCGTAGTGCAAAGATGAAATTGTTAGTATAATTATAAATAGGAACTGTGATTTGGTATGACCATGATCTTTGATGTTTCAGGTAAATACATGTGATGAAAATTATTTTCGTCCTGGGTGCGAAGAGAAATTTAGAATCACAATTATGATTATGAGTTATTCATATAATTGTGGAAAGGAACTGTTGAGTGATGTTACAGGGATAAAACACTGTTGGTGGACTTTTAATGTGGAGTAGATAGTAGACTCTATAGTCTATTTGACTCTTCTAATGGATCGCTCGTTCCGCTACAACTATGCTTGAAAAGTTTTATCATCTACCATATGTTCTAAATCTCTGATTTATTACTGATGAAGGCTATTGATAATTTAATTATCTTTAGTCATGATATTTTTTACTGGGCTAGTTGTGCTCACCCTTCTGTTTCACAATACCTTTTCAGGTAATAAGAGTGTAGCTGGGTCGAGCGAGGGTAACGGGGAAATAGAACGGTGGTCTCTAGCTGTGGAGGTTCTTCTTAAGCAGTATAGAAAGGTGTTGTATACATCATTTAGTAGTTATATTTGGTGAATCAAATAGGGTGAGGCGAACCCAATGTTGGAAGGGTGTTTTGACACTATCATACAAGATGTCTAATGACATACAACCTCGTGTCATCATAAGACAGGGTTGTGCTCATCCACTTGCTGAGTATATCTACGAGAACTACCTATATAATCTTGGTGTTTGGTTGAAGTATAACTCTCAATTAGAGACAGTGGAGATAATGATATGTCAAGAGAAGACTCACCATTGGAAAGAATATGATAGTAATCTTTACGTTTTTCTTTGGGGTCTATTGGGTTAACCAAGGATAATTCTGTGGCCATATGATATCTATCATAACCTAGACGCATGGCCTCCCATGTACGAAGGTTTCCTTGAGCACTTCCCAAAGATTTTAATTTCTAAAACAGTTTTTGACTATACCTTTATGTAAGGTGACATTGTGACGTGTTATCAAAGGTTGGGATGAGAGTCATAGTTGATATATATTCGTATCAAAACTCACAGTATATGTGTTGTTGTATTTTGCAAGACAATTGTTGTAATAAAGTTGTAGTTATTTCTTGTACCATGTATTTGGCGACTCAGAATAGGTTGGATGGATTGGACCTGTTTTGGGGTTGTCATATTTGGTATCAGAGCTTAGGGATATGGTCTCTGTCAAAGATCGGGGAACAGAACTAGGAGGGGAGAGATGAGTAAATCCTTCGTTAGTGTGTCCTACCTAAGCTTATTTGTTGGTCAGCCATAATATCGGGATATTATGTGATATGTTAATTTGATTAATTAACCCTTGTTTTGAAGCTGTATTCTAGAATGATATCTGAAATACAGGAGATGAGCAATGGAGAAATCATGATGATAGGGAAGATGGAATCTAAAATGAAAGCAAGGTATTCTAAACTTTTCAAAATACCAGGTACGTAAATTTCGGGGACGAAATTTCATAAAGAGGGGAGGTTGTAAGACCCCAACTTTTTAATGAATAAAATCGAATTTCCTCTATTTATTATTGTGAATAATAAGGTGTTAATTTGATATAATGCTTTGGTTATGGGTGAAATGTGCAAAGTTTTCAAAATACGCAAGTGGTTATAAAATATTCATTTTTGTTGGGGAATATTCGTTTGGCCGTGGAATATTCTTTCTGTCGGAGAATATTCGTACGACGGCGCAACTATTTATGGGCCCCATAACAGAAAAACTGTCGGATAAAAAAAATGACAAAATTGAGTTTTTATAAATAACGGCGTAATCGTTACCATTAACACTGTTAGAATACCCGGTTGGTAAAGTAAAGTAATACGCGTTGTTGCACAGTAGCACACGGTATTGCACAGATTTTTTTTTAATTATTGATTCTTACGTGGGAAGGCACTACTCAATATTTGTTACAGTAATTAATGTTCAATATTTTATTTTATTAATTTAATAATTGGTGCATTGATATTTTATATTATTGTTGTTTCAATAATTGTCACTGCACAGTATCTCCATTATCAGATCAATAATTCATATTAGTTGAATAATATTATTAGATAGCATTATTGGAAATGTCTAGAAAGTTCTTTCAAGGAGAGGTTTGGTCACCTAATTGTGCGCAAGTAAGGAGAAATCCGTATCGGAAAGCCCCCTCTTTCCTGGGAACTGCCTGGTTGTCATTATTGTGATTCTATAATATTATTTGTGAATAATTAATTATTGATTTATATGATAATGAAATATTTATTTGATGTGGATATAAATGATGGATTTATTTATGTGGTTTTAAATGAAGGAATTAATGTTGAGGTATTTTATTAGTATTTTGTCGGATTGGAGGTATTAAAAGATCAAATCGGTGTTCTTCCAGCTTTATTGTGTGAGTTATAATTTTTAATCTGACCGTTAGATCGTTGTGATTTTTGGATATGTTATACATATATAAGTTGAGTATATGTCCACAAATTTTGAACCGTTAAAAATGAACGTATAATTTGTTATGAATTTTAAGAGGTGACGGATTCAGAAATTAGGTTTATAAATGATTTTGGTAGAAAATTCTAGAAATGGGTGGGCCCCACTTTTAGTTGTTGGGGAAGATGGCTGATTTTTGGTGGGTGGAATAGTAGCAGGCAAAGACATCAGGTAGCAGGTCAAGTCTGCTTCGGCGTGCTAACATTTACCTATAAATAGAGGACTACGTTAGAATTAAAAAACACACCAGAAAACATAAGTTTTCTCTCTAGATTATCGAGTGTATTTTGTGAGTATTTAGATACTTGGTGAGTTGGTATTCATCAGTGTAAGTTTTCTTCAGCGTCATATCCTATATCCAGTCAGAAGTGATGCTCTTTTGAGGTAAGGGACAGTAAGGGATTTTAAGGGTTGTTATGTTTTTCAGTTTCGTAATTTTTCTGACCTTCAAAAATTCTGGAAAAATTTAAAATTATAATTTGATGAGTTTTCTAGATTGTGTCGAAAAATGGCAATTTTTGGATGTATAGATTATGAGTTATGAGTTTTATGAAAAAAATACTATTTTAAAAGTAACCGCTTATAACTCCTTTTGGTTAACTCCAAAATTGGTGAATTTCTTTTGGGAGTACATGTATATGATAGAATTATACTATGTAAATTTTGGAATTTTTGGATAAAAGTACAATTTTTGATAAATATCTAAATATTCGGCTGTTTTGGCTATATGAAAAATAGTAAATGATTTTTAAAAATACTGAAAAAAATATATGTTCAATGTGGGACAATATTCTACTAAATCTCAGAAATGAAAATTTATTTGTACTGATTTGGTATTTTTCATGAAAATGGACTAGTTATGAATAAATGAATTAAATATGTTATTTGAAGTAAGAAAATTAGAAAAAAGGATTTTATGGCTTGAGAATCCTATATGAGGTATATGCAGATTTTTGATGAGGGTTTTTGTTATTGGTGATGAAATCTTATGAGTTTGAAATTTTAGGATGATTAAATGCATTATTTAGTAAAGTATAAACAATTAAAATAAATTTTTTATAGGTTTAAGAAATGTTATTTCAATATCATTATACGGAAATATCGGTATAGATTTTATTGGGGAATTTCTATCTTTTTGTGTCGGGTTTACTATTCACGAGTTACTATTCATGAGTTACTATTCACGGAGTTATTATTAATGGGTTACTATTCACGAGTTACTATTTATGATAAAATTGGTTTCTTTTTCTAACCAAATTATAGTTGATTTATGAATATTACTCTTGAGATTAAATCTAGATGTTTTGATTGTATTGATTTTACTATTATATATAACATATTTATAACCCTAATGATGATATTTCTCTTTAACTTGAGTGTAAAGATGGGTAGATTTTTGGTATGATCATGACTATGGGTTCCCTTTGGCCAGTAGTGCAAAGTTGAATTGTTGACTGGTATGATCATGACCATTGAATTTATAGTTGAATATCTTTAGCTTAAGTGCAAAGGTGAAATGATCAACATGGTTATAATTATTATTTATATAAATTCTGAAATGATTATATATTTCTTTGAGATATTAATATATTTGGCATGTAGTGCAGATATGAACCGTTGATGAATATATTTGGCTTGTAGTGCAAATATGAACTGTTGATGAATATATTTGGCCAGTAGCACAAATATGAACTGTTGAGGAATATCTTTGGCCTGTAGTGCAAAGATGAATTGTTGATGAATATCTTTGGCCCGTAGTGCAAAGATGACCTGTTGTTGAATATCTTTGGCATGTAGTGCAAAGATGGTCTGTTGATGAATATCTTTGGCCCATAGTGCAAAGATGAAATTGTTAGTATAATTATAAACAAGAACTATGATTAGGTATGACCATGATCTTTGATGTTTCAGGTAAAGACATGTGATGAAAATTATCTTCGTCCTGGGTGCAAAGAGGAATTTAGAATCACAATTATGATTATGAGTTATTCATATAATTGTGGAAAGGAACTATTGAGTGATTTTACAGGGATTAAACATTGTTGGTGGACTTTTAATGTGGAGTAGATAGTAGACTTTTTAGTCTATTTAACTTTTCTAATGGATTGCTCGTTCCGCTACAACTATGGTTGAAAAGTTTTATCATCTACCATATGTTCTAAATCTCTGATTTATTACTGATGAAGGCTATTGATAATTTAATTATCTTTAGTCATGATATTCTTTACTGGGCTAGTTGTGCTCAGCCTTCTGTTTCACAATTCCTTTTCAGGTAATAAGAGTGTAGCTGGGTCGAGCGAGGGTAACGGGGAAATAGAACGGTGGTCTCTAGCTATGGAGGTTCTCCCTAAGCAGTATAGAAAAGTGTTGTATATATCATTTAGTAGTTATATTTGGTGAATCAAATAGGGTGAGGCGAACCCAAAGTTGGAAGGGTGTTTTGCCACTATCATACAAGATGTCTAATGACATACAACCTCGTGTCATCATAAGACAGGGTTGTGCTCATCCACTTGCTGAGTATATCTACGAGCACTACCTATATAATCATGGTGTTTGGTTGAAGTATAACTCTCAATTAAAGACAGTGGAGATAATGATATGTCAAGAGAAGACTCACCATTGGAAAGAATATGATAGTAATCTTCTCGTTTTTCTTTGGGGTCTATTGGGTTAACCAAGGATAATTCTGTGGCCATATGATATCTATCATAACCTAGACGCATGGCCTCCCATGTACGAAGGTTTCCTTGAGCACTTCCCAAAGATTTTAATTTCTAATACAGTTTTTGATTATACCTTTATGTAAAGTGCCATTGTGATGTGTTATCCAAGGTTGGGATGAGAGTCACAGTTGGTATATATTTGTATCAAAACTCACAGCATATATGTTGTTGTATTTTGCACGACAATTATTGTAATAAAGTTATTGTTGTTTCTGGTACCATATATTTGGCGACTCAGAATAGGTTGGATGGATTGGACCTGTTTTGGGGTTGTCACATTTGGTATCAGAGCTTAGTGATATGGTTTCTGTCGGAGATCGGGGAATAGAACTAGGATGGGAGAGATGAGTAAATCCTTCGCTAGTGTGCCCCACGTAAGCTTATTTATTGGTCAGTCAGAATATCGGAATATTATGTGATATGTTAATTTGATTAATTAACCCTTGTTTTGAAGCTGTATTCTAGAATGTTATCTGAAATACAGGAGATGAGCAATGGAGAAATCATGATGACAGGGAAGATGTAATCTAAAATGAAAGCAAGGTATTCTGAACTTTTTGAAATAACAAGTACTTAAATTTCGGGGATAAAATTTCATAAGGAGGGGAGGTTGTAAGACCCCAACTTTTTAATGAATAAAATCGAATTTCCTCTATTTATTATTGTGAATAATTAGGTGTTAATTTGATATAATGCTTTGGTTATGGGTGAAATGTGCAAAGTTTTCAAAATACGCAAGTGGTTATAAAATATTTATTTTTGTTAGAGAATATTCGTTTGGTCGTGGAATATTCTTTCTGTTGGAGAATATTCGTACGATGGCGCAACTATTTATGGGCCCCATAAAAGAATAACTGTCGGATGAAGAAAATGACAAAATTAAGTTTTTATAAATAATGGCGTAATCGTTACCGTTAACACTGTTGGAATACCCGGTTGGTAAAGTAAAGTAATACGCGTTGTTGCACAGTAGCACACGGTATTGCACAGAATTTTTTTTAATTATTGATTCTTACGTGAGAAGGCATTACTCAATATTTGTTACAGTAATTATTGTTCAATATTTTATTTTATTAATTTAATAATTGCTGCATAGAAATTTTATATTATTTTTGTTTCAATAATTGTCACTGCACAGTTTGTCCATTATCAGATCAATAATTCATATTATTTGAATAATATTATTAGATAGCATTATTGGAAATGTCTAGAAAGTTCTGTCAAGGAGAGTTTGGTCACCTAATTGTGCGCCAGTAAAGAAAAATCCTTATCGGAAAGCCCCCTCTTTCCTGGGAACTGCATGGTTGTCATTATTGTGATTCTGTAATATTATTTGTGAATAATTAATTATTGATTTATATGATAATGAAATATTTATTTGATGTGGATATAAATGATGGATTTATTTATGTGGTTATAAATGAAGGAATTAATGTTGAGGTATTTTATCAGTATTTTGTCGGATTGGAGGTATAAAAAGATCAAATCGGTGTTCTTACAGCTTTATTGTGTGAGTTATAAATTTTAATCTAACCGTTAGATCGTTATGATTTTTGGATATGTTATACATATATAAGTTGAGTATATGTCCACAAATTTTGAACCGTTAAAAATGAACGTATAATTTGTTATGAATTTTAAGAGGTGACTTATTCAGAAATTAGGTTTATAAATAATTTTGGTGGAAAATTCTAGAAATGGATGGGCTCCACTTTTTGTTGTTGGGGAAGATGGCTGATTTTTGGTGGGTGGAATAGTAGCAGGTAAAGACATCAGGTAGCAGGTCAAGTCTGCTTCGGCGTGCTAACATTTTCCTATAAATAGAGGGCTAAGTTAGAATTAAAAAATACACCAGAAAATATATGTTTTCTCTCTAGATTATCTAGTGTATTTTGTGAGTATTTAGATACTTGGTGAGTTGGTATTCATCAGTGCAAGTTTTCTTCAGCGTCATATCTGATATCCAGTCAGAAGTGATGCTCTTTTGAGGTAAGGGACAGTAAGGGATTTTAAGGGTTGTTATGTTTTTTAGTTACGTAATTTTTCTGACCTTCAAAAATTCTGGAAAAATTTAAAATGATAATTTGATGAGTTTTCTAGATTGTGTCGAAAAATGGCAATTTTTAGATGTATATATTATGAGTTATGAATTTTATGAATAAAAGACTAATTTAAAAGTAACCGCTTATAACTCCTTTTGGTTAACTCCAAAATTGGTGAATTTTTTTTGGGAGTACATGTATATGATAGAAGTATACTCTGTAAATTTTTGAATTTTTAGATAAAAGTACAATTTTTGATAAATATCTAAATATTCGGCTGTTTTGGCCATATGAAAAATAGTAAATAAGTTTTAAAAATACTGAGAAAAATATATGTTCAATGTGGGACTATATTCTACTAAATCTCAGAAAAGAAAATTTGTTTGTACTGATTTGGTATTTTTCATGAAAATGGACAAGTTATGAATAAATGAATTAAATATGTTATGTGAAGTAAGAAAATTAGAAAATAGGATTTTATGGCTTGAGAATCCTATATGAGGTATATGCAAATTTTTGATGAGGGTTTTTGTTATTGGTGATGAAATCTTATGAGTTTGAAATTTTAGGATGATTAAATGCATTATTTAATAAAGTGTAAACAATTAAAATAAATTTTTTATAGGTTTAAGAAATGTTACTTCAATATCATTATACCGAAATATTGGTATAGATTTTATTGGGGAATTTCTACTTTGATAACCCGATATTTTCTATATAAATAAATCATAAATTTTGCGTATAATTTTTTTTTATTATTAAAAAAATAATAAATATGAATGATATGTGCCAAGGTAATGTGTAATTATAAATATATGTGTAATTATAATAAATAAAATTTATTTATTACATTAATAATTGTAAATAAATTTATTTTAGAAATATTGGTTATTATAAATGATATTCTTACAGTAATTAATTCTATATTAGAAATGGTTTATTAATTATTTTTCCTTGAAATTATATGTTTATATTATTCAAATAATACATGAAATGATTTTTGAATGATTATAATAATTATTTTATTATAAGAATTTTGTTCAAGTTATTAAGTAAATTATTTTTACTTAATTATAAGGTTAATTATGGCTGATAAAATCAGATATGAAATCCAAACCCTAATTTTGGGTTTTGATCAAGGAATGATAATAATATTATAATATTCTGATATTTTAATTTTTCAGTGCTATTAATATGTACTGTAAAATTTATACTGTTGATGGATGGTCAATTATGATATATTGACCAAACCCTAGCATTAATTGATTTAACCATATTTATCTATTTAAATGGGAAATTTAAGATTATTAAATATCTGTGTTATATGATATATGTTTACGTATTACTTCATGGAGCGCTAATTAGGAAAAACCCTAATTTTATCGCGAAACCATAATTTTGTCGCGAAACCCTAATTGTGAAATCAAAACCCTAATCGATATTTCTTTGAACCCTAATTGTTAATTTTAAGCACTAATTATTCAAGTGGTAAAGTTAATTACGTTATAATACCCTAATGTCCATATATAAATAAAGAATTTAATTTATATCAAGAACCCTAATTTAATTAATAGAAACTCTAATTATATATTTTAGTAGCCCTAATTATTAAAAATTGTAAACACTAATTGCCAAATTGGCAAGGGTAATTATGATTAGGGGTACTAAACCCTAATGTTCATGTATAATATAAGTATTAACCTAATCTAATTAACAATCTTAATATTTAATTTTAGAAACTAAAATAATTTTATTTATTAATTTATTTATTTTTGGCACAAACCCTAATTGCTAAATCTTGCAAATGCTATGTACTAAATCTTAGGGTTAAACCCTAAGGGTCAAACCCTAAGGGTTTGTCAATTTCCATTTTTGCCATTAAATGGGAAATACAAATAACCAAATTGCCCCTCTATGCATTAAAGAAGCTACATGTAGGTTTTGACAATAGAGTGAGTGGTTCACCAAACCAACAACTCCCTTGACCCTAAAATGGCAGCATTCAGCTTTATTTTCAGCCAATACATGCATCTTGTTGATCTATAAATAGATTTGAAGAGAGAGAAAATCATTTGTTAACTTATTTTTTGCCCAAACACTCAAACATTCTCTCTCAACCCCAAACCTCCGAAATTTCCTTCATATATCAGTACCTAAGAACAACCCCACGATCAACCATAACATATCAGGAGCCAGAAATCAAAATTTATCAAAGAAGGTATAAAACCCTAATTAGAAATCTGTCCATCGATTTGTGGTTTGATGTTGTTTTTCTTGTGTTAAACATGTTAGATATAGTGTCTAAGGATGATATGGGTTGCTAGATGTTAGATCCATAACATCTAGAGGCTCGAATTTGAAGATTTCAAAAATCTAGAAAATTTTGTTTTTGTGTCTGACAGACAAATGTCAGACCCCATAGATCTTTAGTTGTTAAGTTTTTTTGTGGTTTAAAAGTTGGTATTTGTAGTTTGGTATGTCCTCTTTAATCTGGATCAAGAATTAGGCCTAAATAAGTAATATATTGTAAGTTATTCACGGTCAAATACCGTTGACCAGCATTGACCGGAACTTTCTTGGCAGTCAAGAACTTGCCCAGATTCGTCTGACAGGAAGTTCAACGGCTCAGATCTTGCTTGTTGTTAATTGTTTTGTTGATTTGTTGGATCTATGTTGTAGTCTTGTATATGGACTACATTTTTATGCCTTAAAATCTCATTTTAATCAAGCAGGAAATTAGTAATCTATGGTCAAACTAGTCCGGACGAACAAGAAAAGCTATTTTCTGGGTTACCCAGAAAACACTTGAACATGTCGTCTGACATGGTTTGACCGTGTCGAATCTGGCTGTTCTATTGTTGTTTTAGTGATGTTTTGTGATGGATCTATAGTGTTACATGTGTTTGATATGCTGCAGCTTTTAAATCACTAAAATATATCATATATTGCAAGTTGTGGAAGCCCAAAGTAGGAATTACGAGCTGTTCTTCATTTCTGGAAAACCCAGAAAATGAAGAACAGGTCTGACAGCTACTTTAAGGGCGCAGATCTCGTTGCTTATGCATGTTATAAGCATATTTGTTGCTGGATCTTGTAATCTTACAATTTCTCTATATGATCTGACCAAAACCGAGCTCAGAAACACATCACACACGAAATTACAGTCGGTCAAACTAGCAAGCCCGGCCACTGTCACGTTTTCTGGGTTTGCATGAAGAACACCAAGAACACCTATAGCGACGATTCTGTCGCTATAGGTGGTCTTTAGCGACATATATTAATTAATTTTCGGAAATTATTAAATAAATAGAAAAAAATAGTTTTTAATTATTAAAAATACAAAATAAATTATTAAAAATTATTTTAAATTCTGAAAATTAGTTTTTAATTATTTTAAATATATTTCATAAATATTTCATATTTTTGGAATATTAAAAGTATTTAATTTATTTAATTATAATATTAAATAAATTATTTAAAAATGATTTTAATATTTGAAAAATCATTCAAAATTATATTATGGTATAAGAAAATAATTTAAGTTATTTTTGATAAATTTTAATATTATGTGATAATTTTCATTGATAAATTAATATTAATGATAATTAAGTTATATATTAAATAAATTAAATAAATGAATTTTAAATGATTTTATTAAATTAAAAATTATTTTAAATAAGAATAAGGTATTTAAAAATATTTTAAGTTATAAAATATAACTTTTAATATTTAAAGGTAAATTTAATTAATTAATTATTATTAATGATATTAAAGTTATTTAATAATTATATTAAATAATTTAGTTTAAAAATGATTTTAATATTATAATAATTATTTTAAATGAAAATAAAGTATTTAAAGATATTTTAAGTTATAAACTATAACTTTTAATATTTAAAGGATAATTTCATTAATAATTTAATATTAATGATATTTATTTAATGATTAATGATATTAAATTTATTTAATAATTATATTAAATAAATAGTTTTAAAATAGTTTTATTTATTTAAAAATCATTTAAAAAGGATATAAGTGAATTAAAAATATTTTAAGTTGTAATTAATAACTTTTAATATTTGGATAATGATAAATTAATATTAATGGTAATTATTTAATGATGGTTTTAAATGTTTTAAAAATCATTTAAGGGTAATATAAATGTTTTAAAACTATTTTAAGTTATTATTAATGACTTTAATATTTTGACAATGGTTTTATTAATAGTTTATTATTTATTAAATATTAATGATAATAGAATTGTTTAATATTTAAATTATTTAATAATGATTCTGATATTTCAAAAATTACAATAAATGGTAATAATTGTTTAAAAAATTTATTATAAAGCCATGAAAAATAGTGTGACGGGTGTTTAAGATATCTAAATGGATATATAATTACTGTATAGAGTCTTAGACTCGATATTACCCGATAAAGTTGTTGGTAGACCGGCATGTTTCAGAAATTGATCTGGACTTAGCTAGATTGAAAGTATAACTGTTTATTTGTGATTCAATGGTGTTAAAGTTATATGACAATGTGATTAGTAATGTGCTGACTGCAATATGCAGTATTATATGATATAATATATGATTCTAATAAGACAATGATTTATTTAATGATAGGACTTGATAGAAAAGATATATCTAAGTTGTGTAAGCAGCAGACAAGGAAAGTATCTAACCCTTTGCATTTACTTTATGCTAAGGACATGCGTAAGATAATATCTGAACTGCTCAAATATTTCAACCTTTGTATATACTTATGCAATGATTCTGTATAAGCAAGCTATTAAGCAATAATTTTTGTACAATTTCCTTTATCCTGTTGATATTGATCAAGTTATTTATTCTGTTCGTTAATTTCTTTAACATGGTTATACAAGTGTCCCCACTTGGATAATCATTATATTTTATCACATGTTGATACATACTTATAGTTGCTTAGTATGTATACCTTCAAATAAAAGTCGTCTAAGCTATTTGATCCAGCTAAACATATATTTAAAGTTGTTGTTGAACAAGATAAAACTTATCCAACTGAATTGTTTTGGTATGAATTCAAGAATGTTATGAACATCCCAATCATGGAAAATTTTTATGCGCTACGGCGGACAAAGGATGAACGATAATATCGTTCTAGCAATGTAGTATTGATCAATACAGGGCATAACGGGTTGATCACCCCCGTGCCCGTAAGCAATGACGGTTTACAGATGAATTTCTGTTTAAACCTTTTCGAAAATAGAAAATAATGTTCATAGTCTGTCAACTGATTCTCATTTATAGTCAATGCGTAGTTTCAAAATTTTGAAATCAAAATGTTATGTTGATTATTGGTTCAGCTTACTTCACAACTGTTGATCCGTTGTAAAAGTATCTTTCAAAGAAAACATTTAATCCTTTCAGTTAACTATTATTGTTGCTATTACTTGTTGGGCACTCGAATGCTCATTCTTGCTTAATTTTAAATATTTTCAGCTAAGTGTGAACAACCCGAAGGATCTGCCAAGAACAAGGGGAAAGGGAACGTTGCTGACTAAATGTTTAAGCTATTCTATGTAATAGTTTGACTTTATGATAAGGATAATAAATATTATTAATATTATCATGTAATGAATGTTTAAAGGTTTTGTACTTGGGAACTAAACTCTGATAATATGTAAATTAAGTTTGAAAATCTATATTATTGTTATTATTATTAGTATTATTCCGCTCATAGAAATGGTATCGTGAAGCACCGAGTTCGGGTTTCAAGTATCCGGATTCGGGGGCGTCACAGAATGGTATTAGAGCTATAGGGTTAGAAACCTTAGGTGGGATAGACCTTAGGCTATAACCTTAGAACAGAGGGAAACGTTGAAAATATAAATAACTCATATAGAGTTTAAAAATAGATGAATCGGATAAATTCATCGTCAAACAAACTAAAAGATAACTTATATAAAACCTTTATGTGTTATGTGTATATATTCTATGCTAATCAGGATAATTTGTGTGTGTAGATGTCAGGTGAAAAAGGATTAGGATACCCTTGGATCGTAAAGAAGAAGCCGATATCAAAACCAATAGCTGAAATAGAGGCTCAAAGTGAAAGCAACCTCAATGAGGTGGTTATTGTGGAGAATGTCGTACCAGATCCAGAAATGGTGGAACTAACCGATAGTGATTCAGACACTGAAGTTGGAGCTGACCAAGCATCAACTGAAGTGCAGAATCTGCGGGATCGGGTTTTCTCTTTGCAACAGTTGTGGGAAATAGAAAAATTACTAAATAGCCAACTAAGGAAAGCATTAATTGAAACAATGGAGGAACAAGATAAGCTTAAAATCCAAATTGACCAAATAGGAGCTAAAAGCAATAAATCATGTACAGCTCTGAACCAGAAGGGAAAAAGAAAAATGAATGATCGTGATCCTGATAACAACCAAGGGAACTTTAAACACATAGAAAAGTGTACAAAATGTGACAAGAAGCATGAAGGCATATGCAGGAAAGGCGAAAATGTTTGCTACAATTGCGGACATGGGGGACATTTTTTTTCCTCAGTGTCCCAATCCTAAGCAGTGTGTCTGTTTTATTTGTGGGATAGAAGGTCATCAAGCAAAAAGTTATCCTCGATCAAGGAAAAGGCATAGTGAATATGTAGTATAGGTTCTGTGGTGTAGGTTTTTTTAATATATTATGTGTAATAGGTATGTTTGTAATGTAATATTTTAAACTTTTGTATGGGTCAAAGCTGTAAATCCCGACTTTTGTAGTCACAAAGGGATAGTAGTATGGACTATGCTATATAAATTATTTTGATTTAATGAAAATGAACTCATGTTTGGGTAATGAAACAAGTTTAATATATATTAAACTTATATGATAAGGTTTAGAATGTATGTTAAATTATGTTTTACTTAACCAGATAATGCCGCCTCGACGACAAAACCGAAATCAAAGGGCAGAAGAATCTGTCAACAACGTTGAAGGACAACCACAACCAGATCCAATGCAGCAATTTGCAAATATGATAGCTCAAGCCATGCAACATGGAACAACAGCCGCTGGGAACCAACAGGACAATCGTTTATCAAACTTCAACCTCCCGAATTTAGAGGTACAAATGACCCTGTGGAAGCCCAAACTTGGGTTAAAGAAATAGAAAAGGCGTTTGTAATAGCTAGGGTGGCTGAGGAGCAGAAGACGGTTTTTGCTGCCTATATGATGAAGGGTGAAGCAAATTTTTGGTGGGAAGCTAATCAGGCAAGGGCTGGGGAAGGTGTAGTTGCTTGGGAAAGGTTTAAAACCCTGTTTTTTGAAAACTATTTTTCATCTAGTATGCAGGCTAGGATGGAAGTAAAATTTCTTGAATTAAAACAAGAGAATATGTCTGTTGCAGAATATGCCGCAAAATTTAATGAATTGGCTAGGTTCGCCCCGCATCAAGTTTATACGGAGGCTAGAAAAGCGCGGAGGTTTGAGCTGGGATTAAAACCCTGGCTCTACAACAAGGTGGCAGTGTTGAAAATCCCTACATTTGCAGCACTCATGGAGAAAGCACTTATTGCTGAGGAGGGAAGTGAGGCTATGAGCCTTTACAACAAAGAAAGGAGGAACAAGGGAAAAGTTAAGGGAACTGGGAAGGTGGAAGCAAATACTGGGAATAGGAGGGATAAGAGGAAGGTGAACAACTTTGGTGGGGTGCAAGTAAAACAAGAAGGTGCAAATAAGAAGCCGTTGGTGCAATGTGGGAATTGTGGGAAAAATCATTTAGGGGAATGTCTAAAGGGAAAATTTGCATATTTCAAGTGCGGGCAGGAGGGCCATATCTCTCCCAACTGCCCCAATTCTAAGACAATTGGTGGGTGTTTTCTATGCGGATCAAAGGATCATAGGGTGAAAGACTGTCCAAAAAGGAAAGCGGAGGCAGCAAGTGTGAACATGGGGAAAAGCGACGGAACTTTGGCAATCACGGGACCAACTTCATCCAGCAAGCCGACAAAATCTACCGCACGAGTCTTCAACATGACAGTCCAAGACACGGTGGCAGCTGGCAGTGGAACTCCAGGTACTTTTCTTATAACTTTTATTTTCTTATATATGATTTTCCTATATATAGTAAATAATTTTATAATAAATTTTGAAGGAGGAATTTGAGATTCTTTAGAAATCAAATTTCTGTATAATCAGAAAGACAAGCTCTAAGTAAAAAGTTAAAGATCAGACTGATCAAAGTGATCAAGATCTACCTACAACTATTGTGAATGTCATGTACCCTGGTAGGTATAGGTTTTAATGTGGTGATTCCAGGGACGGAATCTTTATAAGGGAGGGTGAATGTGACAACCCGATATTTTCTATATAAATAAATCATAAATTTTGCGTATAATTTTTTTTTATTAATAAAAAAATAATAAATATGAATGATATGTGCCAAGGTAATGTGTAATTATAATTATATGTGTAATTATAATAAATAAAATTCATTTATTACATTAATAATTGTAAATAAATTTATTTTAAAAATATTGGTTATTATAAATGATATTCTTATAGTAATTAATTCTATATTAGAAATGGTTTATTAATTATTTTTCCATGAAATTATATTTTTATATTATTCAAATAATACATGAAATGATTTTTGAATACTTATAATAATTATTTTATTATAAGAATTTTGTTCAAGTTATTAAGTAAATTATTTTTACTTAATTATAAGGTTAATTATGGCGGATAAAATCAGATATGGAATCCAAACCCTAATTTTGGGTTTTGATCAAGGAATGATAATAATATTATAATATTATGATATTTTGATTTTTCAGTGTTATTAATATGTACTGTAAAATTTATACTGTTGATGGATGGTCAATTATGATATATTGACCAAACCCTAGCATTAATTGATTTAACTATATTTATCAATTTAAATGGGAAATTTAAGATTATTAAATATCTGTGTTATATGATATATGTTTACGTATTACTTCATGGAGCGCTAATTAGGAAAACCCCTAATTTTATCGCGAACCCCTAATTGTGAAATCAAAACCCTAATCGATATTTCTTTGAACCCTAATTGTTAATTTTAAGCACTAATTATTCAAGTGGTAAAGTTAATTACGTTATAATACCCTAATGTCCATATATAAATAAAGAATTTAATTTATATCAAGAACCCTAATTTAATTAATAGAAACTCTAATTATATATTTTAGTAGCCCTAATTATTAAAAATTGTAAACACTAATTGCCAAATTGGCAAGGGTAATTATGATTAGGGGTACTAAACCCTAATGTTCATGTATAATATAAGTATTAACCTAATCTAATTAACAATCTTAATTTTTAATTTTAGAAACTAAAATAATTTTATTTATTAATTTATTTATTTATTGGCACAAACCCTAATTGCTAAATCCTGCAAATGCTATGTACTAAATCTTAGGGTTAAACCCTAAGGGCAAAACCCTAAGGGTTTGTCAAATTCCATTTTTGCCATTAAATGGGAAATACAAATGACCAAATTGCCCCTCTATGCATTAAAGAAGCTACATGTAGGTTTTGACAATAGAGTGAGTGGTTCACCAAACCAACAACTCCCTTGACCCTAAAATGACAGCATTCAGCTTTATTTTCAGCCAATACATGCATCTTGTTGATCTATAAATAGATTTGAAGAGAGGGAAAATCATTTGTTAACTTATTTTTGCCCAAACACTCAAACATTCTCTCTCAACCCCAAACCTCCGAAATTTCCTTCATATATCGGTCCCTAAGAATTGCCCCACGATCAACCATAACATATCAGGAGCCAGAAATCAAATTTATCAAAGAAGGTATAAAACCCTAATTAGAAATTTGTCCATTGATCTGTGGTTTGATGTTGTTTTTCTTGTGTTAAACATGTTAGATATAGTGTCTAAGGATGATCTGGGTTGCTAGATGTTAGATCCATAACATCTAGAGGCTCGGATTTGAAGATTTCAAAAATCTGGAAAATTTTGTTTTTGTGTCTGACAGACTAATGTCAGACCCCATAGATCTTTAGTTGTTAAGTTTTTTTGTGGTTTAAAAGTTGGTATTTGTAGTTTGGTATGTCCTCTTTAATCTGGATCAAGAATCGGGCCTATATAAGTAATATATTGTAAGTTATTCACGGTAAAATACCGTTGACCGGCATTGACCGGAACTTTTTGGGCAGTCAAGAACTTGCCCAGATTCGTCTGACAGGAAGTTCAACGGCTCAGATCTTGCTTGTTGTTAATTGTTTTGTTGATTTGTTGGATCTATGTTGTAGTCTTGTATATGGACTACATTTTTATGCCTTAAAATCTCATTTTAATCAAGCAGAAAATTAGTAATCTATGGTTAAACCAGTCCGGACGAACATGAAAAGCTATTTTCTGGGTAACCCAGAAAACACTTGAACATGTCGTCTGACATGGTTTGATCGTGTCGAATCTGGTTGTTCTATTGTTGTTTTAGTGATGTTTTGTTATGGATCTATAGTGTTACATGTGTTTTATATGCTGCAGCTTTTAAATCACTAAAATATATCATATCTTGCAAGTTATGGAAGCCCAAAGTAGGCATTACGAGCTGTTCTTCATTTCTGGAAAACACAGAAAATGAAGAACAGGTCTGACAGCTACTTTAAGGGCTCAGATCTCGTTGGTTATGCATGTTATAAGCATATTTGTTGCTGGATCGTGTAGTCTTACAATTTCTCTACATGATCTGACCAAAACCGAGCTCAGAAACACATCACACACGAAATTACAGTCGGTCAAACTAGCAAGCCCGGCCACTGTCACGTTTTCTGGGTTTGCATGAAGAACACCAAGAACACCTATAGCGACGGTTCTGTCGCTATAGGTGGTCTTTAGCGACAGATATTAATTAATTTTTGGAAATTATTAAATAAATAGAAAAAAATAGTTTTTAATTATTAAAAATACAAAATAAATTATTAAAAATTATTTTAAATTCTGAAAATTAGTTTTTAATTATTTTAAATATATTTCATAAATATTTCATATTTTTGGAATATTAAAAGTATTTAATTTATTTAATTATAATATTAAATAAATTATTTAAAAATGATTTTAATATTTGAAAAATCATTCAAAATTATATTATGGTATAAGAAAATAATTTAAGTTATTTTTGATAAATTTTAATATTATGTGATAATTTTCATTAATAAATTAATATTAATGATAATTAAGTTATTTATTAAATGAATTAAAAATGATTTTATTAAATTAAAAATTATTTTAAATAAGAATAAGGTGTTTAAAAATATTTTAAGTTATAAAATATAACTTTTAATATTTAAAGGTAAATTTCATTAATTAATTATTATTAATGATATTAAAGTTATTTAATAATTATATTAAATAATTTAGTTTAAGAATGATTTTAATATTATAATAATTATTTTAAATGAAAATAAAGTATTTAAAGATATTTTAAGTTATAAACTATAACTTTTAATATTTAAAGGATAATTTCATTAATAATTTAATACTAATGATATTTATTTAATGATTAATGATATTAAATTTATTTAATAATTATATTAAATAAATAGTTTAAAAATATTTTTATTTATTTAAAAATCATTTAAAAGGGATATAAGTGAAATAAAAATATTTTAAGTTGTAATTAATAACTTTTAATATTTGGATAATGATAAATTAATATTAATGGTAATTATTTAATGATGGTTTTAAATGTTTTAAAAATCATTTAAGGGTAATATAAATGTTTTAAAACTATTTTAAGTTATTACTAATGACTTTAATATTTTGGCAATGGTTTCATTAATAGTTTATTATTTATTAAATATTAATGATAATAGAATTGTTTAATATTTAAATCATTTAATAATGATTCTGATATGATATATTATTCTAATCAGACAATGATCTATTTAATGATAGGACTTGATAGAAAAAATATATCTAAGTTGTGTAAGCAGCAGACAAGGCAAGTATCTAACCCTTTGCATTTACTTTATGCTAAGGACATGCGTAAGATAATATCTGAACTGTTCAAATATTTCAACCTTTGTATATACTTATGCAATGATTCTGTATAAGCAAACTATTAAGTAATAATTGTTGTACAATTTTCTTTATCCGGTTAATATTGATCAAGTTATTTATTATGTTCGTTAATTTCTATAACATGGTTATACAAGTGTCCCCACTTGGATAATCATTATATTTTATCACATGTTGATACATACTTATAGTTACTTAGTATGTATACCTTGAAATAAAAGTCGTCTAAGCTATTTGATCCAGCTAGACATATAATTAAAGTTGTTGTTGAACAAGATAAAACTTATCCAACCGAATTGTTTTGGTATGGATTCAAGACTGTTATGAACATCCCAATCATGGGAAATTTTTATACGCTACGGCGGACAAAGGATGAACGATAATATCGTTCTAGCAATGTAGTATTGATCAATACAGGGAATAACGGGCTGATCACCCCCGTGCCCGTAAGCAATGACGGTTTACAGATGAAGTTCTGTTTAAACCTTTTCAAAAATATAAAATAATGTTCATAGTCTGTCAACTGATTCTCATTTATAGTCAATACGTAGTTTCAAAAATTTGAAATCAAAATGACATGTTGTTACTTATTGGTTCAGCTTACTTCACAACTGTCGATCCGTTGTAGAAGTATCTTTCAAAGAAAACATTTAATCCTTTCAGTTAACTATTATTGTTGTTGTTACTTGCTGGGCACTCGAATGCTCATTCTTGCTTAATTGTAAATGTTTTCAGCTAAGTGTGAACAAACCGAAGGATCTGCCAAGAACAAGGGGAAAGGGAAAGTTGCTGACTAAATGTTTAAGCTATTTTATGTAATAGTCTGACTTTATGATAAGGATAATAAATATTATTTTTATGATCATGTAAGAATGTTAAAGGTTTCGTACTTGGGAACTAAACTCTGATAATATGTAAATTAAGTTTGAAAATCTATATTATTGTTATTATTATTAGAATTATTCCGCTCATAGAAATGATATCGTGAAGCACCGAGTTCGGGTTTCAAGTACCTGGATTTGGGGGCGTCACAACAATTGTTGTAATAAAGTTGTAGTTATTTCTTGTACCATGTATTTGGCGACTCAGAATAGGTTGGATGGATTGGACCTGTTTTGGGGTTGTCACATTTGGTATCAGAGCTTAGGGATATGGTCTCTGTCGGAGATCGGGGAATAGACTAGGAGGGGAGAGATGAGTAAATCCTTCGCTAGTGTGTACTACCTAAGCTTATCTGTTGGTCAGTCAGAATATCGGGATATTATGTGATATGTTAATTTGATTAATTAACCCTTGTTTTGAAGCTGTATTCTAGAATGATATCTGAAATACAGGAGATGAGCAATGGAGAAATCATGATGACAGTGAAGATGGAATCTGAAATGAAAGCAAGGTATTCGGAACTTTTCGACATACCAGGTACGTAAATTTCGGGGATGAAATTTCATAAGGAGGGGAGGTTGTAAGACCCCAACTTTTTTATGAATAAAATCGAATTTCCTCTATTTATTATTGTGAATAATAAGGTGTTAGTTTGATATAATGCTTTGGTTATGGGTGAAATGTACAAAGTTTTCAAAATACGCAAGTGGTTATAAAATATTCATTTTTATTGGGGAATATTCGTTTGGCCGTGGAATATTCTCATTGTCAGAGAATATTCGTACGACGGCGCAACTATTTATGGGCCCCATAACAAAATAACTGTCGGATGAAGAAAATGACAAAATTGAGTTTTTATAAATAACGGCGTAATCGTTACCATTAACACTGCTGGAATACCCGGTTGGTAAAGTAAAGTAATACGCGTTGTTGCACAGTAGCACACGGTATTGCACAGAATTTTTTTTAATTATTGATTCTTACGTGAGAAGGCACTACTCAATATTTGTTACAGTAATTACTGTTCAATATTTTATTTTATTGATTTAATAATTGCAGCATTAATATTTTATATTATTGTTGTTTCAATAATTGTCACTGCACAGTATCTCCATTATCAGATCAATAATTCATATTATTTGAATAATATTATTAGATAGCATTATTGGCAATGTCTAGAAAGTTCTGTCAAGGAGAGGTTTGGTCACCTAATTGTGCGCCAGTAAGGAGAAATCCTTATCGGAAAGCCCCCTCTTTCCTGGGAACTGCCTGGTTGTCATTATTGTGATTCTATCATATTATTTATGAATAATTAATTATTGATTTATATGATAATGAAATATTTATTTGATGTGGATATAAATGATGGATTTATTTATGTGGATTTAAATGAAGGAATTAATGTTGAGGTATTTTATCAATATTTTGTCGGATTGGAGGTATTAAAAGATGAAATCGGTGTTCTTCCAGCGTTATTGTGTGAGTTATAATTTTTAATCTGACCGTTAGATCGTTGTGATTTTTGGATATGTTATACATATATAAGTTGAGTATATGTCCACAAATTTTGAACCGTTAAAAATGAACGTATAATTTGTTATGAATTTTAAGAGGTGACTGATTCGGAAATTAGGTTTATAAATAATTTTGGTAGAAAATTCAAGAAATGGGTGGGCCCCACTTTTGGTTGTTGGGGAAGATGGCTGATTTTTGATGGGTGTAATAGTAGCAGGTAAAGACATCAGGTAGCAGGTCAAGTCTGCTTCGGCGTGCTAACATTTTCCTATAAATAGAGGGCTAAGTTAGAATTAAAAAATACAGCAGAAAACATAAGTTTTCTCTCTAGATTATCGAGTGTATTTTATGAGTATTTAGATACTTGGTGAGTTGGTATTCATCAGTGCAAGTTTCCTTCAGCGTAATATCTGATATCCAGTCAGAAGTGATGCTCTTTTGAGGTAAGGGACTGTAAGGGATTTTAAGGGTTGTTATGTTTTTCAGTTTCGTAATTTTTCTGACCTTCAAAAATTCTGGAAAAATTTAAAATGATAATTTGATGAGTTTTCTAGATTGTGTCGAAAAATGGCAATTTTTGGATGTATAGATTATGAGTTATGAATTTTATGAAAAAAAACTATTTTAAAAGTAACCGCTTATAACTCCTTTTGGTTAACTACAAAATTGGTGAATTTTTTTTGGGAGTACATGTATATGATAGAAGTATACTCTATAAATTTTGGAATTTTTGGATAAAAGTACAATTTTTGATAAATATCTAAATATTCGGCTGTTTTGGCCATATGAAAAATAGTAAATGATTTTTAAAAATACTGAGAAAAATATATATTCAATGTGGGACTATATTATACTAAATCGCAGAAAAGAAAATTTGTTTGTACTGATTTGGTATTTTTCATGAAAATGGACTAGTTATGAATAAATGAATTAAATATGTTATGTGAAGTAAGAAAATTAGAAAATAAGATTTTATGGCTTGAGAATCCTATATGAGGTATATGCAGATTTTTGATAAGGGTTTTTGTTATTGGTGATGAAATCTTATGAGTTTGAAATTTTAGGATGATTAAATGCATTATTTAGTAAAGTGTAAACAATTAAAATAATTTTTTTATAGGTTTAAGAAATGTTATTTCAATATCATTATACCGAAATATTGGTATAGATTTTATTGGGGAATTTCTACCTTTTTGTGTCGGGTTTACTATTCATGAGTTACTATTCACGAGTTACTAATCACGGAGTTATTATTCATAGGTTACTATTCACGAGTTACTATTTATGATAAAATTTGGTTTTTTTTTCTAACCAAATTATAGTTGATTTATGAATATTACTCTTGAGATTAAATCTAGATGTTTTGACTGTATTGATTTTACTATTATATATAACATTTTTATAACCCTAATGATGATATTTCTCTTTGACTTGAGTGTAAAGATGGGTAGATTTTTGGTATGATCATGATTATGGGTTCCCTTTGGCCTGTAGTGCAAATTTGAATTGTTGACTGGTATGATCATGACCATTGAATTTATAATTGAATATCTTTAGCTTAAGTACAAAGGTGAAATGATCAACATGGTTATAAGTATTGTTTATATAAATTCTGAAATGATTATATATTTCTTTGAGATATTAATATATTTGGCCTGTAGTGCAGATATGAACAGTTGATGAATATATTTGGCCTGTAGTGCAAATATGAACTATTGATGAATATATTTGGCCTGTAGTGCAAATATGAACTGTTGAGGAATATCTTTGGCCTGTAGTGCAAAGATGAATTGTTGATGAATATCTTTGGCCCGTAGTGCAAAGATGACCTGTTGTTGAATATCTTTGGCCTGTAGTTCAAAGATGGTCTGTTGATGAATATCTTTGGCCCGTAGTGCAAAGATGAAATTGTTAGTATAATTATAAACAGGAACTGTGATTTGGTATAACCATGATCTTTGATGTTTCAGGTAAAGACATGTGATGAAAATTATCTTCGTCCTGTGTGCGAAGAGGAATTTAGAATCACAATTATGATTATGAGTTAATCATATAATTGTGGAAAGGAATTATTGAGTGATGTTATAGGGATAAAACACTTTTGGTGGACTTTTAATGTGGAGAAGATAGTAGACTTTATAGTTTATTTGACTCTTCTAATGGATTGCTCGTTCCGCTGCAACTATGGTTGAAAAGTTTTATCATCTACCATATGTTCTAAATCTCTGATTTATTATTGATGAAGGCTATTGATAATTTAATTATCTTTAGTCATGATATTCTTTACTGGGCTAGTTGTGCTCACCCTTCTGTTCCATAATTCCTTTTCAGATAATAAGAGTGTAGCTGGGTCGAGCGTGGGTAACGGGGAAATAGAACAGTGGTATCTAGCTGTGGAGGTTCTCCCTAAGCAGTATAGAAATGTGTTGTATATATCTTTTAGTAGTTATATTTGGTGAATCAAATAGGGTGAGGCGAACCCAACGTTGGAAGGGTGTTTTGCCACTATCATACAAGATGTCTAATGACATACAATCTCGTGTCATCATAATACAGGGTTGTGCTCATCCACTTGCTGAGTATATCTACGAGCACTACCTATATAATCTTGGTGTTTGGTTGAAGTATAACTCTCAATTAGAGACAGTGGAGATAATGATATGTCAAGAGAAGACTCACCATTGGAAAGAATATGATAGTAATCTTCTCGTTTTTCTTTGGGGTCTATTGGGTTAACCAAGGATAATTTTGTGGCCATATGATATCTATCATAACCTAGACGCATGGCCTCCCATGTACGAAGGTTTCCTTAAGCATTTCCCAAAGATTTTAATTTCTAATACAGTTTTTGACTATACTTTTATTTAAGGTGCCATTTTGATGTGTTATCCAAGGTTGGGATGAGAGTCACAGTTGGAATATATTTGTATCAAAACTCACAGCATATGTGTTGTTGTATTTTGCACGACAATTATTGTAATAAAGTTATAGTTATTTCTTGTACCATATATTTGTCGACTCAGAATAGGTTGGATGGATTGGACCTATTTTGGGGTTATCACATTTGGTATCAGAGCTTAGGGATATGGTCTCTGTCGGAGATCGGGGAATAGAACTAGGAGGGGAGAGATGAGTAAATCCTTCGCTAGTGTGTGCTACCTAAGCTTATTTGTTGGTCAGTCATAATACCGGGATATTATGTGATATGTTAATTTGATTAATTAACCCTTGTTTTCAAGCCGTATTCTAGAATGATATCTGAAATACAAGAGATGAGCAATAGAGAAATCATGATGACAGGGAAGATGGAATCTGAAAGGAAAGCAAGGTATTCTGAACTTTTCAAAATACCAGGTACGTAAATTTCGGGGATGAAATTTGATAAGGAGGGGAGGTTGTAAGACCCCAACTTTTTAATGAATAAAATCGAATTTCCTCTATTTATTATTGTGAATAATAAGGTGTTAATTTGATATAATGCTTTGGCTATGGGTGAAATGTGAAAAGTTTTCAAAATACGCAAGTGGTTATAAAATATTCATTTTTGTTGGGGAATATTCGTTTGGTCGTGGAATATTCTTTTTGTCGGGGAATATTCGTACGACGGCGCAACCATTTGTGGGCCCCATAACAGAATAACTGTCGGATGAAGAAAATGATAAAATTAAGTTTTTATAAATAACGGCGTAATCGTTATCGTTAACACTGTTGGAATACCCGGTTGGTAAAGTAAAGTAATACGCGTTGTTGCACAGTAGCACACGGTATTGCACATAATTTTTTTTTAATTATTGATTCTTACGTGAGAATGCACTACTCAATATTTGTTACAGTAATTAATGTTCAATATTTTATTTTATTGATTTAATAATTGCTGCATTGATATTTTATATTATTATTGTTTCAATAATTGTCACTGCACAGTATCTCCATTATCAGATCAATAATTCATATTATTTGAATAATATTATTAGATATCATTACTGGCATTGTCTAGAAATTTCTGTCAAGGAGAGGTTTGGTCACCTAATTACGCGCCAGTAAGGAGAAATCCTTATCGAAAAGCCCCCTCTTTCCTGGGAACTGCCTATTTGTCATTATTGTGATTCTGTAATATTATTTGTGAATAATTAATTATTGATTTATATGATAATGAAATATTTATTTTATGTGGATATACATGATGGATTTATTTATGTGGTTATAAATGAAGGAATTAATGTTGAGGTATTTTATCAGTATTTTGTCGAATTGGAGGTATTAAAAGATCAAATCGGTGTTCTTACAGCTTTATTGTGTGAGT
Organism: Panax japonicus; assembly: GCA_020205505.1. Classification (NCBI taxonomy): domain Eukaryota; kingdom Viridiplantae; phylum Streptophyta; class Magnoliopsida; order Apiales; family Araliaceae; genus Panax; species Panax japonicus. The sequence goes on along the minus strand of CM035105.1, from coordinate 44,228,090 downwards.
TATAATTTTTAATCTAACCGTTAGATCGTCATGATTTTTGGATATGTTATACATATATAAGTTGAGTTTATGTCCACAAATTTTGAACCGTTAAAAATGAACGTATAATTTGTTATGAATTTTAAGAGGTGACTGATTCGGAAATTATGTTTTAAAATGATTTTGGTGGAAAATTCTAGAAATGGGTGGGCCCCACTTTTGGTTGTTGGGGAAGATGGCTGATTTTTGGTGGGTGGAATAGTAGCAGGTAAAGCCATCAGGTAGCAGATCAAGTCTGCTTCGGCGTGCTAACATTTTCCTATAAATAGAGGGCTAAGTTAGAATTGAAAAACACACCAAAAAACATAAGTTTTCTCTCATTTTCTCTCTAGATTATCGAGTGTATTTTGTGAGTATTTAGATACTTGGTGAGTTGTTATTCATCAGTGCAAGTGTCCTTCAGTGTCATATCCGATATCCAGTCAGAAGTGATGCTCTTTTGAGATAAGGGATGGTACGGGATTTTAAGGGTTGTTATGTTTTTCAGTTTCGTTATTTTTCTGACCTTCAAAAATTCTAGAAAAATTTAAAATGGTAATTTGTTGAGTTTTCTAGATTGGTCCAAAAATGGCGATTTTTGGATGTATAGATTATGAGTTATGAATTTCATGAAAAAAAGACTATTTTAAAAGTAACCGCTTATAACTCCTTGTGGTTAACTCCAAAATTGGTGAAATTTTTATTGGGAGTACATGTATATGATAGAAGTATACTCTGTAAATTTTGGAATTTTTAGATAAAAGTACAATTTTTAATAAATATCTAAATATTCGGTTGTTTTGGCCATAGGAAAAATAGTAAATTATTTTTAAAAATTCTGAGAAAAAATATATGTTCAATATGGGACTATATTATACTAAATCTCATAAAACAAAATTTGTTTGTACTGATTTGGTATTTTTCATGAAAATGGACTAGTTATGAATAAATGAATTAAATATGTTATGTGAAGTAAGAAAATTAGAAAATAGGATTTTATGGCTTGAGAATCCTATATGAGGTATATGCAGATTTTTGATGAGGGTTTTGGTTATTGGTGATGAAATCTTATGAGTTTGGAATTTTAAGATGATTAAATGCATTATTTAGTAAAGTGTAAACAATTAAAATAATTTTTTTATAGGTTTAAGAAATGTTATTTCAATATCATTATACCGAAATATTGGTATAGATTTTATTGGGGAATTTCTACCTTTTTGTGTCAGGTTTACTATTCATAAGTTACTATTCACGAGTTACTATTCACGAGTTACTATTTATAGAGTTATTATTCACAGGTTACTATTCACGAGTTACTATTTATGATAAAATTGGTTTCTTTTTCTAACCAAATTATAGTTGATTTATAAATATTACTCTTGAGATTAAATCTAGATGTTTTGATTGTATTGATTTTACTATTATATATAACATTTTTATAACTCTAATGATGATATTTCTCTTTGACTTGAGTGTAAAGATGGGTAGATTTTTGGTATGATCATGACTATGAGTTCTCTTTGGCCAGTAGTGCAAAGTTGAATTGTTAACTGGTATGATCACGACCACTGAATTTATAATTGAATATCTTTAGCTTAAGTGCAAAGGTGAAATGATCAACATTGTTATAATTATTGTTTATATAAATTCTGAAATGATTATATATTTCATTGAGATATTAATATATTTGGCCTGTAGTGCAAATATGAACCGTTGATGAATATATTTGGCCTGTAGTGCAAATATGAACTGTTGATGAATATATTTGGCCTGTAGTGAAAATATGAACTGTTGAGGAATATCTTTGGCCTGTAGTGCAAAGATGAATTGTTGATAAATATCTTTGGCCCGTAGTGCAAAGATGACCTGTTATTGAATATCTTTGGCATGTAGTGCAAAGATGGTCTGTTGATGAATATCTTTGGCCCGTTGTGCAAAGATGAAATTGTTAGTATAATTATAAACAGGAACTGTGATTTGGTATGACCATGATCTTTGATGTTTCAGGTAAAGACATGTGATGAAAATTATCTTCGTCCTGGGTGCGAAGATGAATTTAAAATCACAATTATGATTATGAGTTATTCATATAATTGTGGAAGGGAATTGTTGAGTGATGTTACAGGGATAAAACACTGTTGGTGGACTTTTAATGTGGAGAAGATAGTAGACTTTATAGTCTATTTGACTCTTCTAATGGATTGCTCGTTCCGTTGTAACTATGGTTGAAAAGTTTTATCATCTACCATATGTTCTAAATCTCTGATTTATTACTGATGAAGGCTATTGATAATTTAATTATCTTTAGTCATGATATTCTTTACTAGGCTAGTTGTGCTCACCCTTCTGTTTCACAATTCCTTTTCAGGTAATAAGAGTGTAGCTGGGTCGAGCGAGGGTAACGGGAAAATAGAACGGTGGTCTCTAGCTGTGCAGGTTCTCCCTAAGCAGTATATAAAGGTGTTGTATACATCATTTAGTAGTTATATTTGGTGAATCAAATAGGTTGAGGCGAACCCAACGTTAGAAGGGTGTTTTGCCACTATCATACAAGATGTCTAATGACATACAACCTCGTGTCATCATAAGACAGGGTTGTGCTCATCCACTTGCTAAGTATATCTACGAGCACTACCTATATAATCTTAGTATTTGGTTGAAGTATAACTCTCAATTAGAGACAGTGGAGATAATGATATGTCAAGAGAAGACTCACGATTGGAAAGAATATGATATTAATCTTCTCGTTTTTCTTTGGGGTCTATTGGGTTAACCAAGGATAATTCTGTGGCCATATGTTATCTATCATAACCTAGACGCATGGTCTTCCATGTACGAAGATTTCTTTGAGCACTTCCCAAATATTTTAATTTCTAATACAGTTTTTGACTATACCTTTATGTAAGGTGCCATTGTGACGTGTTATCCAAGGTTAGGATGAGAGTCAAAGTTGGTATATATTTGTATCAAAACTCACAGCATATGTGTTGTTGTATTTTGCACGACAATTGTTGTAATAAAGTTGTAGTTGTTTCTTGTACCATGTATTTGGCGACTCGGAATAGGTTGGATGGATTGGACATATTTTGGGGTTGTCACATTTGGTATCAGAGCTTAGGGATATGGTCTCTGTCAGAGATCAGGGAATAGAACTAGGAGGGAAGAGTTGAGTAAATCCTTCGCTAGTGTGTCCTACTTAAGCTTATTTGTTGGTCAATCATAATATCGGGATAATATGTGATATGTTAATTTGATTAATTAACCCTTGTTTTGAAGCTGTATTCTAGAATGATATCTAAAATACAGGAGATGAGCAATGGAGAAATCATGATGACAGGGAAGATGGAATCTGAAATGAAAGCAAGGTATTCTGAACCTTTCGAAATACCAGGTACGTAAATTTCGGGGACAAAATTTCATAAGGAGGGGAGGTTGTAAGACCCCAACTTTTTAATGAATAAAATCGAATTTTCTATATTTATTATTGTGAATAATATGGTGTTAATTTGATATAATGCTTTTGTTATGGGTGAAATGTGCAAAGTTTTCAAAATACGCAAGTAGTTATAAAATATTCTTTTTTATCGGGGAATATTCGTTTGGTTGTGGAATATTCTTTCTGTCGGAGAATATTCGTACGATGGCGCAACCATTTGTGGGCCCATAACAGAATAACTGTCGGATGAAAAAAAATGACAAAATTGAGTTTTTATAAATAACGGCATAATCGTTACCGTTAACACTGTTGGAATACCCGATTGGTAAAGTAAAGTAATACGCGTTGTTGCACAGTAGCATACGGTATTGCACATAATTTTTTTTAATTATTGATTCTTACGTGAGAAGACACTACTCAATATTTGTTACAGTAATTACTGTTCAATTTTTTATTTTATTAATTTAATAATTTTTGCGTTGATATTTTATATTATTATTGTTTCAATAATTGTCACTGCACAGTATCTCCATTATCAAGTCAATAATTCATATTATTTGAATAATATTATTAGATAGCATTATTGACAATGACTAGAAAGTTCTGTCAAGGAAAGGTTTGGTCACCTAATTGCGCGCCAATAAAGAAAAATCCTTATCGAAAATCCTCCTCTTTATTGGGAACTGCCTGGTTGTCATTATTGTGATTCTGTAATATTATTTATGAATAATTAATTATTAATTTATATGATAATGAAATATTTATTTGATGTGGATATAAATGATGGATTTATTTATGTGGTTATAAATGAAAGAATTAATGTTGAGGTATTTTATCAGTATTTTATTGGATTGGAGGTATTAAAAGATCAAATCGATGTTCTTACAGCTTTATTATGTTAGTTATAATTTTTAATCTGACCGTTAGATCGTTGTGATTTTTGGATATGTTATACATATATAAGTCGAGTATATGTCCACAAATTTTGAACCGTTAAAAATGAACGTATAATTTGTTATGAATTTTAAGAGGTGACTGATTCGGAAATTAGGTTTATAAATGATTTTAGTGGAAAATTCTAGAAATGGGTGGGCCCCACTTTTGGTTGTTGGGGAATATGGCTGATTTTTGGTGGGTGGAATAGTAGCAGGTAAAGACATCAGGTAGCAGGTCAAGTCTGCTTCGGCGTGCTAACATTTTTCTATAAATAGAGGGCTAAGTTAGAATTGAAAAACACACCAGAAAACATAAGTTTTCTCTCTTTTTCTCTCTAGATTATAGAGTGTATTTTGTGAGTATTTAGATACTTGGTGAGTTATTATTCATCAGTGCAAGTTTCCTTCAGCGTCATATCCGATATCCAGTCAGAAGTGATGCTCTTTTGAGGTAAGGGATAGTACGAGATTTTAAGGGTTGTTATGTTTTTCAGTTTCGTTATTTTTCTGACCTTCAAAAATTTTGGAAAAATTTAAAATGATAATTTGATGAGTTTTCAAGATTGGTCCAAAAATGGTGATTTTTGGATGTATAGATTATGAGTTATGAATTTTAAGAAAAAAAGACTATTTTAAAAGTAACCGTTTATAACTCCTTGTGGTTAACTCCAAAATTGGTGAAATATTTATTGGGAGTACATGTATATGATAGAAGTATACTCTGTAAATTTTGGAATTTTTGGATAAAAGTACAATTTTTGATAAATATCTAAATATTCGGCTGTTTTGGCCATATGAAAAATAGTAAATGATTTTTAAAAATTCTGAGAAAAAATATATGTTCAATATGGGACTATATTATACTAAATCTCAGAAAAGAAAATTTTTTTGTACTGATTTGGTATTTTTCATGAAAATGGACTAGTTATGAATAAATGAATTAAATATGTTATGTGAAGTAAGAAAATTAGAAAATAGGATTTTATGGCTTGAGAATCCTATATGAGGTATATGCAGATTTTTGATGAGGGTTTTGGTTATTGGTGATGAAATCTTATGAGTTTGGAATTTTAGGATGATTAAATGCATTATTTAGTAAAGTGTAAACAATTAAAATAAATTTTTTATAGGTTTAAGAAATGTTATTTCAATATCATTATACCGAAATATCGGTATATATTTTATTGGGGAATTTCTACCTTTTTGTATCGGGTTTACTATTCATGAGTTACTATTCACGAGTTACTATTCATGAGTTACTATTCACAGAGTTATTATTCATGGGTTACTATTCACGAGTTACTATTTATGATAAAATTGGTTTCTTTTTCTAACCAAATTATAGTTGATTTATGAATATTACTCTTAAGATTAAATCTAGATGTTTTGATTGTATTGATTTTACTATTATATATAACATTTTTATAACCCTAATGATGATATTTCTCTTTGACTTGAGTGTAAAGATGGATAGATTTTTGGTATGATCATGACTACGGGTTCCCTTTGGCCAGTAGTGCAAAGTTGAATTGTTGACTGGTATGATCATGACCATTGAATTTATAATTGAATATCTTTAGCTTAAGTGCAAAGGTGAAATGATCAACATGGTTATAATTATTGTTTATATAAATTCTGAAATGATTATTTATTTCTTTGAGATATTAATATATTTGGCCTGTAGTGCAAATATGAACCGTTGATGAATATATTTGGCCTGTAGTGCAAATATGAACTGTTGATGAATATATTTGGCATGTAGTGCAATTATGAACTGTTGAGGAATATCTTTGGCCTGTAGTGCAAAGATGAATTGTTGATGAATATCTTTGGCCCGTAGTGCAAAGATGATATGTTGTTGAATATCTTTGGCATGTAGTGCAGAGATGGTCTGTTGATTAATATCTTTGGCCCGTAGTGCAAAGATGAAATTGTTAGTATAATTATAAATAGGAACTGTGATTTGGTATGACCATGATCTTTGATGTTTCAGGTAAAGTCATGTGATGAAAATTATCTTCGTCCTAGGTGCGAAGAGGAATTTAGAATCACAATTATGATTATGAGTTATTCATATAATTGTGGAAAGGAACTGTTGAGTGATGTTACAGGGATAAAACACTGTTGGTGGACTTTTAATGTGGAGAAGATAGTAGACTTTATGGTCTCTTTAACTCTTCTAATGGATTGCTCGTTCCGCTGCAACTATGGTTGAAAAGTTTTATCATCTACCATATGTTCTAAATCTCTGATTTATTACTGATGAAGGTTATTGATAATTTAATTATCTTTAGTCATGATATTCTTTACTAGGCTAGTTGTGCTCACCCTTCTGTTTCACAATTCCTTTTCAGGTAATAAGAGTGTAGCTGGGTCGAGCGAGGGTAACGGGGAAATAGAACGGTGGTCTCTAGCTGTGGAGGTTCTCCCTAAGCAGTATAGAAAGGTGTTGTATACATCATTTAGTAGTTATATTTGGTGAATCAAATAGGGTGAGGCGAACCCAACGTTGGAAGGGTGTTTTGCCACTATCATACAAGATGTCTAATAACATACAACCTCGTGTCATCATACACTACTGGAAATTTGACATATAACGACGAACTATAGCGACGGTCGACACGGAACCGTCGCTATAGGGTATATATAGCGACAGTCGGCACGAAGCCGTCGGTATAGAAGTTTTTTTTAACCTAAAACCCTCCCAATTTCCCCCAAATCATATCATCACACTTTCTCTCTCTCACCTCTCTCAGGCGCGTTCTCAGTCCCAATTCCTTCACTCCCTCCACACTTTCCACCCTTATTTCCTCATCTCTCCTCTCGTCGCCGCCCTGTCGTCTTTTGACGACGAGCCCATCGCAAAACAGGTGATTGATCTGATAATTCAGCTCTGTGGCTCAAGTAAGGAGTCGATCTACGGTGAGTTCGTGGCTAGGGTTTCAGATCGGGTGGCGTCTGGCGCGCTGGCTTGGGGTAGACGCCAAGTGTTTACGCCAAGTGTAGTTCTATCCTTTTTTAGAATGTGATAATTTCATAGTGATTCTCTTATTGATTTTTATTTTCTTAAAGTTGTGTTCTATCCTTTTTCAGAAAGTAAGAATTTGGTGTTCTCTAATATAAGTTTGGATTTTAGTTATTTTTAGATAAAATATGTTTGGAATCAGACTTTTTTAGTTATCTATGTCATTATTGTTCTGTAAATGTTTTGACTTACACTACCAAACCATCGCCATTTCTTCTGATTTTTTTCTTAATTAGTTTTGAGGCTACCTATATTTCATGAATGCTTTACACTAGTGTAAGATTAATATTTTGAGGCTACCTATATTTCATTCTTGCTATTATTTTTGTAACATATGTTTAGGAGGATGAAATAATAATTCAATTGGTGGACCACTATGGGCCAAAAAAATGGTCTACTATTGTACAACATTTACCTGGACGTATTGGTAAGCAGTGTCGAGAAAGTTAATATTGGATATGATTGCTTCAACCTCTTAATTTCAGTGATGTGTATTTCCTTACTTAAGCTTTATGAGTACAAGTGCTGCCAAATTGATTAATGTATGTCTAAACAACGCCAAAGTTGGACTTTTTGGTGTTCGCCTGTTCATGAGTCTGTATGATGTTTACTTGTCTTTCTGTAGTTAGAAACCCTTCTCAAATGCTAGCTTGACATTTTTCTGCATAAATTGAGCGAACTTAATCAAATTATCTGTGCATCCAACAAATTTTAAGGCACCCCTCTATTTTCATTTAATACATTGTGCATGACTGACTGGCTTTAGAAAGTAAGGAAAACCTTTACCTTTTTATAACAAATTTATTTGATACTGCTCCATTTGGTAGACAAATGTTAGTATGTTCTCCCACAATTGAACCCATCTTATTGTGACTTACTGGCTTATAAAAATAAAATAGAATAGCTTTGAAATGACTTGTAGTGTGCAAATGCATTGAATTAGACCATTTGTTACTAATTGTGTAATCTCAAATTCTTGTGTTTTCCTTCCAACTTCAATATTTTAAAAGGAAATGTTACAAAGATTTTGATGGTTGACAAGCTCAAATATGGTTTAACTTAACTTATTTTTCTCTGTATTATATAAAAGAATCTTGCTTTGGTATATAGGAGCAGACCCACCTAAATATGCAGAAGCAACCAGTCAACTAATATCTCTATTATCTTTGGAATTACCTTTACATGGCATCCCCTCTGATCTGAGATGATATTTTAATGACTGATTGACTTAAATATGCAATAGAAGACCTTCTTCATTAAGTTGATACAGCCAGAGAGAAATTAATTTGGAAATAAAAAGGAAAGGAGGCAGTGAAAAGTATTGTTAATTTTCACTTTCCTCAAAACAGTTAGTATTACCTGGGAGGAGATTTTTCATTTGTTAGAAAGAATCTAAGTAAAGAAAATAAAACAGAATCAATTTCTGAGCTTGGGCCCATCTTGATATTATTTGTGCTGCTCTCTGCTAAATTTGGGAGACGGTAACGTACATACTTATAATTATTAATTTATATGCCTTCCTCAGCTAGCCAAGACTCTTGTTACTTGATCCTATTACTTTTTATTGAGGAACATTATGATGTTGTATCCTAACTTGAACATGATATGTTCTACAGGCATGTGCCTCTGCATCCTTGATAAATAACTCAATGGTCCTGCACAATTTGAGCAGTAGAGGAACAATCTCAGCCAATGCTCTGGCTGGGGTAGTCATGCTGTTATGTTCACTTATGTTTTTAAAAAAAAAATCCTCGACATCAATTTTGATAATATTGTAGACATTCATTTCATCTTCTATGCGCAATATTAATTTGTAGCCTCCTTTGTGTTTTCTTAGAAGTGATATCATTGATCATGTGCCATTTGATCTTTTTTTAGACATTAATGAAAGAGCTCGATGAGATGGAAAAGTTAAATGCAAAACTGTCTGTTGCTGTAGAGGAAGTGACACTTGAGCATTGCAAGAAGAATGAGGTAAAACTCTCTTGGATGAATGTCGATATTATCTGTTACATAGTTATTGATTATTTATAGCATTGTCAGACCACAATGTAGAATATCATTTAGTATTTTCTTGCAAGTTTCTTTAACCTGATGAAGTTAGTTGGTAAACTCTATCTTCATCTTTGCCAAGTTTCTTTTTAGTTCTGAAATATAGTAACATAATTAGATTATTTGTGAATGTTGATGTAATGTGAATACTCAATCTTTATGATGCTGTTATTACTTAACGGTACTATTTTGTTATCGATCACCCTCGAGTATTTAGCCCCAAAAAAGATTAATACCCCAAAGCTTTGGTAAATGTGCTTTATTTATCATCCATTTAAGAACACAGTACATTAAACCTTTATCTATCATCCATTTAAGCTTTGGTATAATACTAATCTTATGGTTTTTATGTCCTACCAAAATTTCTCTAGTGTGATATGATGTGCTCTGTTACTCAAGTTGAACATACATGGTTTTTGCAGATGAAGAAGTAAAAGAGAGAGCAAAAAGAGCGGCAACAGCATCTCGAAGGTGGAGAGAGTATTCCAGAAGTGGTGTCGACAAACCATCCTCCTTTAAACTTCCCGAGGCAATTTCCAACAAGGAAAATTAAGCAGTAATTTGTTTTACCCATTTTTATCTTTACAGTCGGGTATACTTGATGTATATCCATCCCTGCATCAAATGTGTAATATATGTAAAAAATTCAGTGTACATGTTGTAGCTGTGAAGCAACTAGATCGAAATGGGTTGCAAAGAAACAAGGACTTTCTTGTAGTTATTAGTTTAGGAGATGAATTATTCAACTATTATATTGTAATATTGTAATGTGAATAATTTTAAATGATGTACATAATATTTTTTATATTTTATTTTATATTTTATTTGTGTTTGTTGAATAAATTTGCATTATTAATTAAATTTTTTTAAATATAAAAAGGCTATAGCGACGGTCATCGACCGTAGCTATAGTGTTCTATAAAGCACAGGCCTATAGCTACGGTCGTCGAGCGTCGTTATAGACATATATACATGATTTTGCCATGACCTATAGCTAGGGTCGGCGACAGTCGCTATAGGCCAAAAGACCGTCGATATAGGCTTTAGCGACGGGTTCTATAGCGACGGTCGGCGACTGTCGCTATAACCTATAGCGACGGTCTTTTGGCCTATAGCGACGGTCGGCGACCGTCGCTATAGGTCAATTTTCTAGTAGTGATAAGACAGGGTTGTGCTCATCCACTTGCTGAGTATATCTACGAGCACTACCTATATAATCTTGGTGTTTGGTTGAAGTATAACTCTCAATTAGAGACAGTGGAGATAATGATATGTCAAGAGAAGACTCACCATTGGAAAGAATATGATAGTAATCTTCTCGTTTTTCTTTGGGGTTTATTAGGTCAACCAACGATAATTCTGTGGCCTCCCATGTACGAAGGTTTCCTTGAGCACTTCTCAAAGATTTTAATTTCTAAAACAGTTTTTGACTATACCTTTATGTAAGGTGCCATTATGATGTGCTATCCAAGGTTGGGATGAGAGTCACATTTGGTATATATTTATATCAAAACTCACAGCATATGTGTTGTTGTATTTTGCACGACAGTTGTTGTAATAAAGTTGTAGTTGTTCCTTGTACGATGTATTTGGCGACTCGAAATAGGTTGGATGGATTGGACCTGTTTTGGGGTTATCACAGTTGTCGAATCATTTGGATCTTTTCTGTAGTCATGCGTACTAATTCTGGTCCCAACAATGTTGCTTCTCCCACCACGTCCCAGCATACTAGAGAACGACACTTTCGTCCATACAAGGCTTCAAATGGAACCATACCTATACTTGTCTGATAACTACTGTTGTAGGAGAATTCCACCAGTGGCAAGTACTTATCCCAACTTCCTTTGAAATCTAGAACACAGAATCTTAATAGATCTTTAAGAGTTTGAATAGTCCTCTCTTATTGTCCGTCCATTTAAGGATGGTATGCTGAACTGAATCGTAAATCCGTGCCCATAGCTTTCTGCAAGCTAACCCAAAATTGTGAAGTGAATCTTGGGTCACGATCCGAAACTATGGATACTGGCCTGCCATACAATCTTACAATCTCATTCACGTACATACGAGCAAGACGTTCAAGGGAAAAAGTCTCACGTATCGGCAAGAAATGAGCAGGCTTGGTTAATCTATTAACAATAACCCAAATCGCATCTATGCCTTGAGAAACTTTGGGAAGACCTGTAACGAAATTCATGGTAATGTGTTCCCACTTCCATTTTGGAATCTCAAGTGGTTGTAATGGACCCTTTGGCACTTGATGCTCCGCCTTTACACGTTGACAGGTTAAACACCTCGAGATAAACTCTGCGATCTCTCTCTTCATATTGTTCCACCAAAATATATGTCGAAGATCATGATACATTTTGGTACTCCCAAGATGGATTGCAAACGGGGTGTTGTGTGCCTCCATCATGATTCTATGCTTCAAGTCAGAATCATTAGGAACGCAAAGTTTAGAGTTGACTCGAAGTATTCCTTCTTCATCAATTCTTGCTTCTGGAATAGCACCTTCTTGCACTTTCTTCTTCATACGCATCAGTTCCATGTCCGTAGCTTGAGCAGCTTTAACTTTATCGATTAAAGTCGATTTTACTCGTATGTTTGATATCATCACGTGGGTACTTGGAGCCTTCATCTCTATCTTCATCCTTTGCAAGTCATATAAAAAGGACCTTTGTGTTAACAACATTGTACTCGCACTCGCATATGATCTTCTACTCAATGCGTCAGCTACCACGTTTGCTTTTCCAGGATGGTATTGGATGGTATGATCGTAATCTTTCAACAGCTCAAGCCAACGTCACTGCCGCATGTTGAGTTCCTTTTGGGTGAAAAAATATTTGATGCTTTTATGATCTGTATAGATCTCCACTTTCTCCCCATACAGGTAGTGTCTCCAGATCTTCAACGCAAAAACGACTGCTGCCAACTCCAAATCATGAGTAGGATAATTCCTCTCATTCTTTGAGTTGTCGCGAGTCATAGGCTATGACTTTCTCATGTTGCATGAGAACACATCCTAACCCTTTGCCTGAAGTATCGTTGTATATAACAAATCCATCCGAACCAGATGGTATTGCCAGAACAGGTGCCAAAATGAGTCTCCTCTTGAGTTCTTGGAAACACTTCTCGCAATCCTCGCTCTAACCGAATTTTGTATCTTTACGAGTCAGCTGAGTTAACGGAGTACCGATTCGAGAAAATCCTTCCACGAATCTCCGATAGTAACCAGCTATGCCCAGAAAGCTACATACTTCAATCACCGACTTTGGTTGCTCCCAACTTTGTATGGCTTCAATCTTCGTCGGGTCGACAGATACTCCGTGTTTTGACACCACGTGCCCAAGGAATGCTACTTTCTCAAGCCAGAACTCGCATTTCTTCAGCTTGGCATATAGCTTTTTTTCACGAAGCCTTTGAAGTATCAAATTCAAATGGTGCTCATGATCTTCACGGGTTTTGGAATAGATTAGGATGTCATTAATAAAGTCAACAACGAACTGATCCAAATATTCCTTGAATACCTGGTTCATCATATCTATGAAAGCAGCAGGAGCATTAGTTAATCCAAAAGACATGACTAGAATTCATAATGCCCATACCGAGTTCTGAAGGCAGTCTTTGGAATATCCTCAGTTTTAATCTTCAGCTGATGATATCCAGAACGAAGGTCGATCTTTGAAAAGAATTGTGCTCCTTGCAACTGGTCAAACAGGTCATCAATGCAAGGTAGCGGATACCTATTCTTGATGGTGACATGGTTCAATTCTCGGTAGTCAATACAAAGTCGCATACTCTCATCTTTCTTCTTTACGAATAAAACAGGAGCACCCCAAGGAGATGTACTAGGCCGAATAAAACCGATGTCTAACAATTCCTGTAATTGGACTTTTAACTCTTGAAGTTCAATTGGAGCCATTCGATATGGAGTTTTAGAAATGGGTTTTGTACCCGGTTCAAGGTTAATAAAGAATTCAACATCACGTTCTGCGGGAAATACATCAGGAAATTCTCTAACAACAGAAATATTATTCAAATCTGACTTGTCTTTGTTTAAATCCATAACATGGGCTAAGAAAGCTTGACATCCATTTTTCAATAAATGAATAGCTTTATGGCTTGATATGACAGTGACTGATTTTAGTGGTTTAGTTGTTTGAATTCGTATGATAGGTTGGTTAGGAATAGGAAAACTAACAACCTTACAAAAATAATCAATTTTGGCATGATGAGTGGTTAACCAATCAATTCCTAGAAACACATCAAAAGCAAGTATCTTTAAAGATATAAGATCAACAGGTAATGTGATAGTGCCAACTTGGATTAAGCAAGATTTATAAATATTGGATGTAACGAAAGTTTTACCCAACGGAGTCTCCACTGATAAATCAAAGTCTGATTTCTCCAGAGTCAAGTTTAAACGTTGAGCACAAGCAAGAGAGATAAATGAATGGGTAGAACCGGTATCTAGTAAGGTATAAACTTTGTGAGAATTCAAGATTAGCTTACCCGTGATCACCTCATTCGGGTTTCTCGCTTTTTGGCCAGTTACGACAAACGCTCTTCCAAGAACCGCTGATTTTGACTTATCCGGGACAGCCTTTGGAGTTACCATCCTTGCTGAACTTGGTTTTGCTACAGAACAATCTCGAGCTATATGGCCCTCCTTTCCACAGTTATAACATACCTTAGATTGTTGTGGGCAGTTTGGGCTGATATGTCCCTCTTTCCAGCATTTGTAACAAACAACCGGTGTTCGTTCTCCTCCCCTAGAAACAGTTGATGTTTGTGCTGACGTCTTCACGTTATCATTTTTGTAACTTCTCTTTTTGAAACCTCCTCCCGACTCACTCCTTCTATTATCACGGCCATGATTACCACCAGAGTGGTTACCGTTTTTGTCCGAATGCTTTCCTCCCTGCTGGTTTTCATTGCTCCGATGGCTGTCACTACCAGTATGACCCTGGTTGTGGTCCCTCGGTTGCACATACTCATTATCTCGCTCTAATAATTGAGCCCTGTTTACAACATCTGAATATAAAGAAAATTTATGAGATATAAGATATTGCCGAATCTCGGGCTTTAGACCTCTCAAAAACATCCTCGTCATTCGTTCCTCATTTTTGACCAAATGAGGTGCAAACCTGGATAACTCTGCAAACTTCGCCTCGCACTGGGACACCGTCATATTGTTTTGTTCTAGTCTGATAAACTTTACCTCTTTCATATGACGAATACTTTCAGGAAAGTACTTGTCATTGAACAGTTTCTTAAATGTTTCCCAAGACATGTTGAGTGCGGCACGCTAGGTACGCTTCACAGACTCCCACCAGTAGTATGCCTCACTGCGGAACATAAAGGTGGCGAATGGAACCTTCTGTTCCTCCATGCATCCCAAGACATCGAATATCTTGGTAATTTGCTTAACCCACGTTTCAACCTTTATAGGATCCGGCTTTCCAATAAATTCTGGTGGTCCCAACTCCTTGAACTGCTTGGCTGTGACAGACCGTGCGTTGCTATCACTTCCACCCGTATTTTGTACACGAGTCTCCCTCATCTAATTTTGCATGAACTGCAAAAAGCTCCTAAACATTCCATCATTCATCGTTTGCTCGGTAGTGTTATTTACAGGAGGAATATTGCCTTCCTGTTGTACGTTCTCTTGGTTTATGACTAAAGGTTGTTCCACAGTCTCATACACTCCATTGTTAACGTTTTCAGCAGCCATTCTTAAATGCTGCCATAAAATAAGGGTTAATTAAACAAATTAACATATCACATAATATCCCTATATTATGACCGACCAACAAATAAGCTTAGTTAGGACACACTAGCAAAGGATTTACTCATCTCTCCCCTCCTAGTTCTATTCCCCGATCTCCGCCAGAGACAATATCCCTAAGCTTTGATACCAACTGTGACGCCCCCAAAATAGGTATACAACACCCATTCTGAGTCGCCAAATACACGGTACAGAAAGCAAACTACAACTTTTATAATACAATTATCGTGCAAAATATGACAACACATACTGTGAGTTTAAATACAAATATTGTCTTCTAGACAATATCCACACTCAAATAAGTCCTCATTATAATTATTCAAACACTATTTTATAGAAATAGTGAAGACTGCTAAAACATCTTTCTAGAACCATCACTCCATACCCCGACTAGATCCTGCTATGTTCTCACCTCTTGAGAAGAAAAATGGAATAAAAAGGAAAAGGGTGAGCTCAACTAGCCCAGTAAAGAATATTATGACTAAGATAATATACAATAATTTATTATTAGTCTTTAACAAGGAAAAAATTGATAAAATACAATAGACAACAAGTTTTAGATCAACAACTGCAGCGGAAACAACAATCCATTAGAAGAGTCAAGTAGATAATGAGTTCTACTATCTTCTAAGATTTAAAAGTCCATCATCAATATTTTATCCTTGTAACAACAATCAATATACATCTTTAATCAAATATTCATCTTTGCACTACAGGCCAAAGATATTCATTTATATCACCAGTTGGTCGTGTTCATCTCAACACCTGTTCATCTTTGCACTACGGGCCAAAGATATTCATTAGGTAATCATTCATCTTTGCACTACAGGCCAAAGATATTCAGTAATATCATCATTTAGGACTGAGGATGATGAATAATATTTTAAAGGAACGAATCCAGTGAAACAAAATAACAAATATTAGAGATTCGTATTACAGTTTATCCAAGATCAATAATACTCCATAATAACCAATTTTGAAGCAAAATTCAAGAATAAAGATCAAAACATGGATACAATCAAAGATAGTAACCATAATAGACATCTTGGATAAAAAGGAGAAAATTTCATTTTTCAGTGAATAGTGCCGTATTCGTGAATAGTGTCGTATACGTGAATAGTAACCCCGACACAAAAGATTCCAAATTTGATAAAAAAGTTCAAACCAATATTTCAGCATAATGATATTGAAGAAAATAATATCATTTAAGAAGAAATAACATCCCTTACCTCAAAATAACAGTACTTCTAATCGGAATATCGGTATAAGGCTGAAGAAAACTTGCACTGATAAATAGAAACTCACAAAGTATCTAAATACTCACTAAATAAGCTCGATAATATAGAGAGAGAAAGAGAGAAAGCTTATGTTTCTGGTGTGATTTTCAATTCTAACTTAGCCCTCTAATTATAGGAAAATGTTAGCACGCCGAAGCAGACTTGACCTGCAACCTGATGGCTTTACCTGCTACTATTCCCACCCACCACATTTGAATAAAAATTCCAGCACATTTCTCACCAACCAAAAGTGGCGCCCATCAATTCTAGAATTTTCCACCAAAATTATAAATTCCAAAACTTCAACAATTTCTGAACCAGTCACCTCTTAAAATTCATAACAAATCATACGTTCATTTTTAACGGTTCAAAATTTGTGGACATATACTCAACTTATATATGTATAACATATTCAAAAATCATAACGATCTAACGGTCGGATTAAAAATTATAACTCACGCAATATATCTCAAAAACACTGGTTTAATTTTTAATACCTCCATTCCGACAAAAATACTGATAAAACACCTCAACATTAACTCCTTTATTTTTAACCACAATAAATATATCCAACATTTATATCCACATAAAATAAATATTTCATTATCATATGAATCAATAATTAATTATTCACAAATAATATTACAGAATCACATTTATGACAACCAGGCCGTTCCTAGGAAAGAGGGGGCTTTCCAATAAGAATTTCTCCTTACTAGCGCGCAATTAGGTGTCCAAACCTCTCCTTGACAGAACTTTATAGACATTGCCAATAATTCTATCTAATAATATTATTCAAATAATATGAATTATTGATCTGATAATGGGAAATACTGTGCAGTGACAATTATTGAAACAACAATTATATAAAATGCAACAATTATTGAATCAATAAAATAAAATATTGAACAGTAACTACTGTAACAATTATTGAGTAGTGCCTTCTTACGTAAGGATCAATAATTCATCAATATTGTGCAACCACGCGTATTACTGTATTTTAACCACCAGGTATTCCAACAGTGTTAACGGTAACAATTACGCCGTTATTTATAAAACTCAAACTTTGTCGTTTTCTTCATCCGACAGTTATCCATTATGGGACCCACAAATGGCTGCGCCGTCGTACGAATATTCCCCGATAGAAAGAGTATTCCACGACCAAACGAATATTTCCCGACACAATGAATATTTTATAACCACTTGCTTATTTTGCAAAATTTGCACATTTCACCCATAACCAAAGTATTATATCAAATTAACTTCATATTATTTCAAGATAATAAATAGAGAAAATTCAATTTTATTTATAATAAGTTGGGGTCTTACACTAAGTCATATTTACTTTCTAGCAACTGCATCTAGAAATTGATTATCATAATACAAATCTCCTTAATTATGTCAACATCAAATAGGGAGAGATTGTTGGGAATTGCATATTTAAATTTGATAATGAAAGTAAATAAACATGCTTATATATAAAGTCCTTCAAGGAATACATTACAAGGAGTTAGTGGTAGATCAAAACTTGTTAGGTTTAATCTATGATTTATGTTTATCATTCTGTAAATGAATATATAGAAGAAAAGATCAAAGCGGTTAGGTTGATCTATTTTGAGATTTAATAGCTAGATAGGCTTCAACAGAATTGTAGTCTGTCGAGCCAGCCAAGATTTTGCAGAAACCAAGGCAGAATCTTAGAGTATTGAGAATCGTAGTCTGTTTGCTTTGGAGGGCCTCTCCCAGAATCATAGAGTGATCCAAACGCCTGCTGAGCCAAATCAAGTATCGTAGTCTGCTCTCGGAAGCGTAAAGTCTGCAAATCAAGCAAGCAAAGATCATAGCCTAACAGTGCTTAATAGAAATCATAGTGTTTTCGTCCATCACTCTGTATCAAGCACGTATGTAACAAGACACCACGATCATGATCGTAGTGCATCATCTGTCTACATCAGAAGCATCGAGCTTTGTTCGTTTGTTGAAGAATCAACTAAAACAAATGTGAAATAGATTATAGACGATGAAACTCTCGGGAATCCCAATAACCCAACACTCATCCTTAATATATAACAAAGAAACGTATTGGAGAAGCTAACGAAAGTACTATATGTCAGCTAAAAACACCTTTTCAGGTTTTAAGTGAGATAGCAGTCCGCTGTGTCAGTGGGCCAGACAGCTAAACAGAAGATTTCCAGGAAGTCACCATTAGTGCTCAGAAATGTCAAATATAATTAATGCTTCAACGGATGCCTTCAAACGGACATATTTCAAAGGCACCTTATATACAAATAAGATGCAAATGAAAGAAGGCAAACAATTACACAACGCAACGCTCAACTCTACAATCTAGAAAGAAAGCTTGCTCAGCTGCTCAGTTCTTTAGAATACATGCTTAGCATCAACTGAGTAGCACAACCCAAAGAAATCAACTCTCATCAAGTGTATTCCAAGTCTGCTAGACTTGAAGAGTTTTAAGTGAACTAAGAAGTTTCAAGATTGCTGGTCAACAAGTAATAAAGTGAAAGTAGAGTATCATTCCCACAAGAAATTATTTAATAAAAATCACCAAGTACTAACCCGTAACCAACTCAATCTTATTTAAACGAATAAATTTCAAATTATATAATTAAACTGGTGTTAAATTTTACTAGTTAAATTAAGATTACAGAGATTTAAGATCACAACTTTACTTATTGCTTTATTTAAGTTAACACATTTCTCATCAATTATTCTCTATCATGAATTTTTAATCAAGAATACTAAAGCAGATAAAAGCATCTCTCGATGCATAATACTCATACTCACTTAAATCCATAGATGATAGAATTAAGCAAGACACCCTAATTAACTAATCCACTATATCTCTATGTGAATTACAATTACAAAGGATTTAAAGCACATGTTCTCTTTAAGATTACATATGCCATAAAGGCATATCTCTATCCTAAACACGAATTATGAATTCCATCTATGAAGAAATCACAAACACATACTATCATGATAAGATCTAAATCAATACTTCATCTCTTGAGTTCATATAGATTATCACGGTAATTGTTAGCTAGGCAATTAAGCAATTAAGTCCAAATCACAATAGAAAATTCTCACAATAGAACATAATAATTAATAGCAAAGCATATTAAAATAAACTACATAATAAGATTCATTGTAATCTCAAACAAAGAATTAGTTCATGATTATTGAATTAAAACTAAGAATCCACAATTGAATAAACATTAAAAGACAAAGATGGAAGAAGATAGAATCTATTGTCTGTAGATTTGAAGCTCCCTCCTTGCTCCTACTTTGAATCTTCAATGGTCTCCAAGTTGCTTCAATCTCCAAATCTTATAAGAACTAGAGTTTTGGTCTAATCTACTTTAATCTAATCTAATGGAATCCTCTCTCTCTCTAATCTAATCTCCCCTCTAATCCTTATGATTCTCCTCCTTTTATAAGTCTCTTTATATGTCTTTAAGTCATCTTGGAAATCCTTGAGTCAATCGGATCGAAACAATCCTTCTCAAACTCAAATTTGGACAAAAAATAAGTTTTCTACGTGGGGCGGGGGTTTATACACTAAATAGGCCTGCCTCGGCTGGCATACCCACTGTTTTGCAGCTGGTATCGAAGGTTTTGTGAAGGAAAAGCCCTCCCCGGTGGGGGTCCCTTTTCTGCAATGACGTTCTTTGGGAAAATGGCCATAACTTTTGATCCGGGAAAAGTTACGAGGCCTGACACCTATCAAATCAAAGATATCGACGAGCTCTACAACATTCATTCTTTGAGAATGGAGAAATTATGGCCAGAACAAGATCGAAATCGAGCTTGAAGTAGATGTTGTGTAAATTGCAAACATGAGAACTCTTAGCTTTGATATTCGTTGATAAAAAGGCCATAACTCTCGCATCCAAACTCTGATTGGGATGATTCAAGATGTTACGGAAAGATAAGAATAAGATCTACAGTATAATCGAATTTCCAAGCCAAGAACATGCATCCAACTTGGTGTTAAAAGCCCTGCAATCTTCCCTTCTTGTATTTGCTTGCATATTTTAGTCCAAAAGATGTCCGACTTGCTTTTCCTTGCTTCTTCATGCTAATGTTATGTCATAGCCTACAAAATAACATAAAATGTATAAAAAATAACTAAGAAACATAGGTTTAAGTAACTAATTCAAGTAATAGATACCGGATAAGTAGGTATAAAACCTACTTATCACTGGTCTTGAAGGAATCTGTGAGATTCAAAGATTGTAAAGACATCCTTAGTGGATTTCCTACTCGAGGAGTAGAAGAGTGGACTAAGAGCCTTGAATGATCTGAACCACTTAAATTCTTTGTGTCTTTTATATTCTTGATTTAACTGCTATATTTGTTTTAACTGCCTATTAACTATTAACTCAGTTTATCTTAAAGGGGAACAAAAAAAATCATATATTCCGCTGTAATTGATTAACAAATCTTACAAAGTATTTTGAAAAAGAAATTTTAAAATATCTATTAAACCCCCCCTTTCTAGATTACTATTGTGCCTCTGGGAACTAAAAATATGTAATTACACTCATATATTGAGGCACTAACTGGAGGATTAATGTAACTTCTTAAAAATCTGAGTGTGGTTTCATTGCTTACTCCTACACTCAATAAGTTTTGGGTGCCTAACTCCGCAAAGTACGTTAGCATGAAATAAAATAGAGCTCATTGTTGGATACCTTCACTCCTCATCTTAGCTTCTCTGTCTCTCAACAACAACAAATATGCATCCAATACATGCGCCCATAACCAACCATTGTGTCTTTGACAGTTCACATCCTTATACTCTAACTTGTATAAACCGCTTGGATGTCTATGAAGAAAGTATGATTGGTCATGAGTTGGACTAATCCAATGGTGATTTAACCAAGTAATTTTCTCAATTTTTAAGTACTTAACAAAGTGAGTCTGCTTTTTTCCCTCTCTCTTTCTAACCGACAATTTCCTACTATATTGAATATAAGGGCCAACGCTAGGCTGAGTTTCTTGAGCCATAGTCTGGGGTCCCGTCATGTCAATCTCCATTTGTCTAACTTGAGGTTGTGTTGAATTTTGTTTGGTTGGAACCCCTCTTTAATCATTCATGAATGACAGGTACAGTGTATTGAACCATGACTCATACATGGTTCTTAACTCAGCTGGCAGTTCAATTGACAAAAAAAATTCAAATATAGCTTTTGCAGTCTCAATATAGAATTTAAAAAAACAAAAAATTATATTAGTAAATAAGGTCATCAATTGAAAACACAAAAACATTAATAAGTATTATTAATTGAAAAAGTTACAGTGTTTACAACCACATATTGGTCAAAGAATGCATGTGGCTTATAATCTTCCCCTTGACACCTAAAGGGTCAAGGATGGTGTATCCGTCTCTGAGTAATTTCTTTGTATCATATCATATAATCCTCTATATATATCTGCTGCAAAGCCTCCAACAATTGCCCTTCTAAACTCTCTATGTAGGCCTCCCACAATCTAATATAATTCGCCCTATGATTTTTATAATTTATTCTCTCAAACAATTTAATGTCCTTCCTCAATTCCATCATGTTTTCAGCATTAGATGGATACGATTGCAAATATCCAAATTGTCTCATAAATCTATCAGGCATTTGAAACTCAACAATGTCATAATGTATCAAAGGTATACAAGTGGCTCCACCTAACCTTGCCTCAAAAAAGTCCCAAGCAAAACATCTATCAAATAACTAATATGGACGCCACACTCAATCTATTTTCAATATATTATCAAACTCTCTTCGGTAAAATACAAGATGGTGATGTAGATTTTTGTGGCTCTAATAATTTTTTGAATTAGGATAAAAAGAAGAGTATGCCTAGAATAATGCCCTAGGTATCAATTTTTGGGACTTAGGCTTAGGGGGTAGGACGCTCAATGTTGAACCTTTCATGAGCCCACATCATAAGCAGGGTTGCACATCCTGCGAATTGTTTTGTTGTTTTGTGAGTAACATCATGCAAACCCCTATACAAATGCCCTAAAACTGTTGCTCCCCAAGCATATGTAATTATGTCTTCCAATCTTTCCAATAACAACAAATACCTAGGATGCACATTATTTTTACTCTTGGTTAGAAGAAAAATAGCACCACACAAGTACAACAGATATGCTTAAATGTGTTTTACCACATCATCTGAAGTAGCATCTTTAGGTACTTGTCCATATTTATGTCTTAACCAATGAAAACTTATGCCCCATTTTATAGCCTTGTTCCAAATCCCCTACTGTAGCTTATTGCCCACAAACCCTTATACAATAGCTTTTGGGATGTTCTAGTTCTTCGCAAGTCAAAGATTTTCCTAATATAGGCAACCCGAATAAAAATCCCACATCCTCTACAGTAATGTCAACCTCTCTATAATTTAAGTGAAACGTATTTGTTTCACTCCTCCAATGATTAACAAAAGCAGATACAAGAGATGCATCAATCTTTGAAACTACATCTTGATGACAAAATATACCGAAACCTAATTGTTCCACTAGATATTCTTGTTGTTCAGTCAAGTTCCATTCACTTAATTTTGCAGACATTTGACAAATTTCTAACACACCCATATCCTTCAAGTTAAACATAGGATACAAACATAAATTGTCAAAACATGAAAGTTTCGAACAAAAGTTTAAGAGAAATTTGTTATACATTAATAAACTTACAATATTTTGCCATAAGTATAAAGATACATGAATTTCTTCCATAAGACAATAGGATCAAAAGGTCCGAGATTAATATCCATATATTACCTAAAAATTCAACACAATGTCAAGTATTAAACAATTTGTAAAAATTCCCATAAAGAAATAAAGGGAGAAGAAATAAATCTATAAGATTCTAACTCGTTATGATCAAAACAAGCATGAAGTATAAGATGAAGAACTCATAATTTTACCCTCAACTCAAACTTGTTTGCAATCTCCTTTTCGTTGAATCACTTGACACTGCCTAGGGAAATACATTAAAGACAAAAAATAATGAAATCAGAATTATGAGGGGTTAACTATATTGGCATCCATGACTAAAGCTTTTGTTTTCTTGGAACTAAGTGTACAATTTTCGATATGGGTGTATAAGGGTGTCTCATTATAAAGGACACTATTATCAAAAGCACCATTTCTTTTATTTTGTTTATAGAAGCCTCAATACTTATGCCACAATATATGAATTATGAAATCAGAAGTGACGAACTCAAAACCTAACTAGCAGAGATGGCAAAGCTTTACAACTTATTATATCTTTACTATTAGCACAAAAGTATCTATAATCTAGTAACTACAATTGACTCATTAAAAAATCTGAATAATCTAGAATGCATATGAAACTTCATAGATAAGTGCCCCATAATTAAGAATAATTGTTATCAAATAGGAAGAAGAAAAGACATAATTAACCAATAATTGCAGCTAACAAGAACAAGATTGAAAAAAACAGAGATATACAACATGTCACAAGATTATGCTAAATCTAGGAGAGATGATAAACAAAGATAATTACCCAACTCCAAAGTGTAGATCACTCATCTTAGCCTTAAGGAGGAAAAAAGAAAAGAATATAAAAACTTACAGCATACCAAGGGATGAAAAACAAACTTCTAAGATATCATAACATTGTAACAAATTAGGAGAAAACTCTATATGACCACGAAAATAGGTACTAAAAGCATAACCAAAAAAACCAGAAACTACCTCAAGAGGCAACAAAAATATAGAATTTTGGTTGATATCAAGCTACATAGTAACAAATATAAACAATGTGTATCTTCTAATCAATTATATTTATATTAGTCTGTCATTAGCAGTGTGTGAAGTTTTGCATTTAGTTCAAACCATGTTTTCCAATCGTAGTAATAAATAGATTGCAACATAAAAAATGTGAAAATCATGAAAAATAGACTGCGAACTAGGGTTCAAGAGAATTCATGGAAAATCGCATTTGCATTAGATTTGGGAGATTAAATAACAAACTTACCAATTAAATGCTGATTAGATTGTTGTAGAACAAAAATTTTGGAAGAACAAAGTTAAATTTCCACAACTTGATACTGATTTACAGATCATTGCGAACTAGGGTTCATGAGTTCGCACAAATCGCAACAGTTTTGGAACTGCAGAGTTTAGTTACCTTTGTTACCTTTTTCCCCAATTCATTTGAGTTAATATGCGTCTGCTAGTAAGTCTAGTGGATGTTGTGATTTCCTTGCATTAGACCTGATTTGACTTGGCTAATGGGGGGCAAAAATGTCAAATTTTTCATTAACCACGTCCGCTAGAAGTACTAGCGAACGGTGTAATGCCCTTTTCAATCCCAGTCCTTTATTTTTTTAATGGAATGTATAGATGTTATATGCCATTTTTTGATCCATAACAAACAGAAATAGATGTCATGTATCATTCCCCATATATATATATATATATATATATATATATATATATATATATATATATATATATATATATATATATATATAACTAATTCGGCAAACTACACCTTTACCCCACTGTGGTCGTCGAGTTGTAAGCATTGAGTCACTATACTTTAAAACAATAAAATCGGCCCAATGTACTTTTAAAAAGTTAAATATAAGGTCATTTCGTCCAATTTTCGTCACAGACGTTAAGAAATCAATTAAGTTTTCCTACGTGGCTTTAAAAAAATAAAACAAGTCATTTCATACTTGGCTTAAAAAACACTTAAATGCTGACTCATCTTTCTCACTTTTTTCTTTCTTCTCTCTTATTTTTCCTCTTCCTGGCCACCATTTTCTCTCCCATTTCTCACTTTTTTTCTTTCTTTTCTATCTCCTTTTTCAGTTCACCATTTTCTCCCTCCTCTCTCACTTTTTTCTTTCTTTTTCTCTCCTCCTTCTGGCCACTTTAACTCTCTATCCTCTGCTGCTATTCTGTTTGTTCTTTTAAATTTGATGATAGGCACCATCTTTTTCAGATCAAAATTATCAAAGCAACAACAACAACAAAATAAAGACCCAATTCGATTTTGAGCAAACCCATGAAGGAAAAAAACAAAAATACATAGACAATTGGTCGAATTGAGAGCCGAAAGTTGTTATCGGCTTTAGTGGCAATTGTTAAGTAAAATAGATCTAGGGTTCTCTCTAAAAAATATGTTTTGCATGCTATCCACAATTTTTTTATTTTTTATTTAAAAAAAGGCTAATTAAACAAACTTAGAGGAAAACCCAACAATTGACTCACAATAACCTCCAAGGATTGTTACTTCTCTAGATTTGAGTCTCACAAGAGTGATTACAGATCTAATTGACCGTAAATCTCACTGAAAGACACGGTGTTGGTGTGATGCCCTCAAAATCGGTATACATCACCTATTCTGAGTCGCCAAATACATGGTACAAAATTCAAATACAACTTAATTATACAACAGTCGTGTAAAATACGACTAAACATATGCTGTGAGTTTTAATACAAATATTGTCATCTAGACAATATACAAACTCAATGGGTCCTCATTACATTTATTATCACACTATTTCATAGAATAATGAGGACTACTAATGTTATTATCTGGACCATCACTCTGTTCCCTGACTAGTCCCTGATATGTTCTCATTTCCTGAAGAGAACAATGAAAGCATAAGGGTGAGCTCAACTAGCCCAGTAAGAAATATTATGACTAAGATAATCAAAATAAATTATCATTAGCCTTCAACAGTGTTAAACTGATAAAATATAACAAATATCAAGTTTAACTGCAGTAGAACAAGAAATCCATTAGAAGAGTCAAGTAGAGAATAAAATCTACTATCTTCTATGATTTAAAAGGTTTTTCATGACTTTTATCGTTGAGACTCAGCTTAATAAATAATCCACATCATCCCTACACTACGACCAAAGATATTCATTAGTATCACAACCACAAATTATCCATGCACCACAGCCAAGGATATTCGTGTATTCATCAATGGTCATGATCATGCCAACAACTATCCATCAATGCACTACGGCCCAATGAGGACTTTTTCCATATCATTTGTAACATTACGGTCATGATTACACCGAATAATCTCTGGTCATAATCATACCAAGTCCATATATGCACAACAGGCCACATATGACTTTCAACATAATATAAACATGAGGATGATGACAATGATATAAGAATTCAATAAAATAAGTTCAAGAATTAATTTATTCAGGAACTAATAATGTCCAAATTGTCAACATAATACTTCTTTGTAGAGGAACACTCAAGAATGCTCAGAAAAATATTTTCATGAAAAGATACTAGATGAAGCGCAAATATCAAGGATATTCCACTAATTTCATGGAGTATAGAAGTCAAAACTTTAACCAACTGAGTATAATAAAGAATGGAATAACAAAAGAAATCGCCAGGCATGCGATAGACCGCACAGACATGTTATTCCAACAGAATAATAAATAATGGAACCAGGTCATGCGTAAACGCACCGACAGGATATTCCAACAGAATAATAAATAATGGAACCAGGTCATGCGTAAACGCATAGACATGATGTTCCAACAGAATAATAAAAAATGGAATAATAGAAGAATTTCACCAAGTATAGGATATCCCGCGTATACAGGTTATTCCAACAGAATAATAAGGAGTGGAATAACAAAAAAATTCACCAATAAGAAAGAAGGAATACCCCGAACGAGTACAACAAATAATATCCCTTACCGTAAAGAAGAGTATTTTGACTTGTAGGGCGAGGATATACTCAAAGAAAACTTGTACTACGCTCAAAACTTTCTTAAACTCTAAAGAAATACGCTCAAGATTATAGAAGAAGAACTCTCTCTATAGTTTCTCTCTCTAGAGTTTCAGTGAATTCGTAAGAAATAATGAAGGAATGATCTTCTATTTATAGAAGAATGGACTGCATAGTAACTAATTCATGAACGGTCCAGATTGATTTACTTTAAATGGACGGTCCAGATTGGTTTATAATAAAATATAATATATTCTATTTATAATCTAATAAAACGAATAACTTTATTAAAGTATTCTATTTTATATAAAAAGATTTTACTATGCAAACACTATGCAGGCCCTATGCAAACACTATGCATAATAAAATATAATATATTCTAATTATTATCTAATAAAATAGATAACTTTATAAAAGTATTCTATTTTATATAAAAAGATTTTACTATTAGTCTAATAAAACGAATAACTTTATAAAAGTATTCTGTTTTATATAAAAAGTTTTTTTGTTTTATTACATTAATAATACTAATAAAACAAAACTCATCATCATTATTATAATTCACAATATTAATCGACCAGGTCGTTTCCAGGAAAGAGGGGGCTTTCAGATTCTAACTCCCAAGTCATTTCCTCAACATCGTGGTTTCTCTATAAAAATTTGACTTGAGGTATAACCTTGGAGTGTAGAATATGTTCCTTCTTATCCAAGATTTGAACAGGAACCTCTTCATACATCAAATCTTCCGCTATTTTGTCCGGTTCTAACTCAATAATGTGGTTCGGGTCTTACACATATTTAATAACATAGATATATGAAAAACGTTATGAACACGAGACATACTTGGGGGTAAAGCGAGTCTATAGGTCACAGTTCCTACTCGATCGAAGATTAAAAATGGGCCGATGAATCGAGGATTGAGATTTCCTCTCTTTCTAAATCTCGTAACTCCTTTCCATGGAGCAATACGTAACAACACATGATCTTCTATATCGAATTCCACGTCCTTTTGATGAAGATCAGCATAACTCTTTTGTCGATCTTGTGAGATTTTTATACGTTGTCGGATCGTTTGAATCTTTTCCGTAGTCATACGTACCAACTCCGATCCCAACAACGTTGCTTCACCCACCTCATCCCAACATATTGGAGAACGACACTTTCTTCCATACAACGCCTCAAATGAAGCCATGCCAATACTTGCTTGATAACTGTTGTTGTAGGAAAACTCCACCAATGGTAAGAACTTATCCCAACTTCCCTTGAAGTCAAGGACATAGAGTCTTAATAAATCTTCAAGAGTTTGAATAGTCCTCTCCGACTACCCATCCGTCTGAGGATGATATGCCGAGCTAAATCATAAATCTGTGCCCATAGCTTTCTGCAAACTAACCCAAAATCATGAAGTGAATCTTGGGTCTCGATCAGAAACTATGGATACTGACATACCATGCAGTCTTAAAATCTCGTTTATGTACATACGAGCAAGACGTTCAAGTGTATAAGTTTCTCGTATCGGTAAGAAATGAGCAGACTTGGTCAATCTATCAACAATGACCCAAATTGCATCTATACCTTGAGAAACCTTAGGAAGACCGATAACGAAATCCATGGTAATGTGCTCCCACTTTCATCCTGGAATTTCAAGTGGTTGCAATGGACCTTTTGGTACTTAATGCTCCACTTTAACTCATTGACAAGTTAGACACCTTGAGATAAACAACGCTATCTCTCACTTCATATTTCTCCACCAAATTGTATGACGAATATCATGATACATTTTGGTACTCCCAAGATGGATTGAAAACGGTGTGTTGTGCGCCTCCATCATGATTTTATACTTTAAATCAGGATCGTTAGGAACACAAAGTCTGGAGTTGACTCGAAGTATTCCTTCTTCATCGATTCTTTCTTCTGACATATATAGCACCTTCTTGCACTTTCTTCCTCATACGCATCAGCTCCAGGTCTGTAGCTTGAGCAGCTTTAACTTTATCAATTAAAGTCAGTTCTACTCGTATATTCGCCATCATCACATGGGTCCATGGAGTCCTTAACTCTATCTCCATCCTTTGTAAGTCACACAAAATTGGCCTTTGTGTTGACAATATCGCACTCATACTTGTATATGATCTTTTACTCAATGCGTCAGCTACCACGTTCGCTTTTCCAGGATGGTATTGGATGGTATGATCATTATCTTTCAATAGTTCAAGCTAACGTCGTTGTCGCATGTTGAGTTCCTTTTGAGTGAATAAATATTTGAGGCTTTTATGATCCGTAAAGATCTCCACCTTCTCCCCATACAAGTAATGCCTCCAAATTTTAAGTGTGAAGAACACAACTGTTAACTCTAGGTCATGAGTAGGATAAATCCTCTCATATTGTTTGAGTTGTCATGAGGCATAGGCTATGACTTTTCCATGTTGCATTAGAACACATCCCAACCCTTTGTCCGAAGCATCACTGTAGATGACAAATCCCTCCGAGCCAGATGTTATTGTCAGAATAGGTGCTGAAATGAGTCTCCTCTTGAGTTCTTGAAAACTCTTCTCACATCCTTCGCTCCAACCGAACTTTGTATCTTTCCGAGTCAGCTGAGTTAATGGAGTAGCTATTCGAGAAAATCCTTCCACGAATCTCCGATAATAACCAGCTAAGCCGAGAAAGCTACGTACTTCGGTCACTGATTTAGGTTGCTCCCAGCTTTGAATTGCTTCAATCTTTGTCGGGTCAATAGATATTCCATGACTTGATACTGCGTGCCCAAGGAATGCTACTTCCTCAAGCCAGAACTCATATTTCTTCAACTTGGAATAAAGCTTGTATTCACGAAGCTTTTGGAGTATCAGCCTCAAGTGTTGCTCATGATCTTCACGGCTTTTGGAATAAATAATGATGTCATCAATAAAGACGACCACAAAGTGATCTAAATATTCCTTGAATACTCGGTTCATCATATCCATGAAGGCAGCAGGAGCATTAGCAATCCAAAGGACATGACTAGAAATTCATAATTCGCGTACCGAGTTCTGAAAGCAGTCTTTGGAATGTCATCGATTTTGATCTTCAATTGATGATATCCGGAACGAAGATAAATCTTTGAAAATAATTTGGCTCCTTGCAACTGGTCAAACATGTCATCAATATGTGGCAATGGGTACCTATTTTTGATGGTGACATGATTCAACTCCCGATAATCAATACAAAGTCGCATACTCCCATCTTTTTTTTTCATGAATAGAACAAAAGCACCCCAAGGAGACGTACTAGGACGAATGAAACCAATGTCTAACAATTCTTGCAATTGGGTCTTTAACTCCTGAAGTTTAATAGGAGCCATTCGATATGGGGCTTTGGAAATGGGTTTTGTATCGAGTTCAAGGTCGATACAAAATTCAATTTCACGCTCTGGGGGTAAGCCATGAAGTTCTTCAGGGAATACGTCAGGGAATTTATTAACAATAGAAATATCATTCAAAACTAACCTATTTTGTTTAGATCTGTGACATGAGCTAAGAAAGCTTGACATCCGTTTTTCAATAAATGAATATCTTTATGGCTTGAGATAACCGTGATTGATTTTAATGGTTTGGTCGCTTGAATTCACATAATAGGTTGATTAGGAATATGAAAGCTAACAACCTAATGAAAATAATAAATTTTAGCATGATGAGTAGTTAACCAATCAATCCCTAGAATCACATCAAATGCAAGTATTTTCAATGAAATAAGATCGACAGGTAATGTGAGGGTGCCGATTTGAACAAAACAAGATGTATAAATAGTGGATGCAATGAAAGTTTCTCCCAACGGAGTTTCCACAGATAAGTCAAAGTCTAATTTCTCCGGAGTCAAATTTAATCGTTGAGCTCAAGTAGGAGAAATAAAAGAATGGGTAGAACCGGTATCAAATAAGGTATAGACTTCGCTAGATTTTATGATAAGCTTACCCGTGATGACCTCATTCGGGTTTCTTTCTTTCTAGGAGGTCACAACAAACGCTCTCCCTTGCACTACCGACTTTGACTTTTCTGGGACGGCCTTTGGTGCCTCCATCCTGGCTGAACTTGTCTTCGGTGAACGATAAAATTGGGCTAAGTGACCTTCTCTTTCACAATTATAACATGTTTTGGACTACATCGCGCAGTTTGGACTGATGTGTCCCTCCCCTCTGCATTTGAAGCATATGATAGGTGGTCGTTCTCCTTCCTTAACAACGGGTGATGGTGCTGACGTCTTTCCATCATTGTTGAATATCTTCTTCTTAAAATGTCCATTCTTATTGTTTTGGCCCTGATTACCACCGAAGTGGTTACCACTTCTAGCCTGTTGATTCCTTCCACGCTTGTTGTCATCGCTTCAATGACTGCTCTCACTGGTATTATCATTTCGCCGGCTGCTCTCTTTTGGTTGCGTTGACTCGTTATCACACTCTACTAACTGAGCCCTATTTACAACATCTGAATACAAACACAGTTTATGGGAAATAAGATGTTGACGTATCTCCGGCTTTAAACCTCTTAAAAACATCCGCGTCATTCTCTCTTCATTACCCACCAAGTGGGACGCAAACCGAGACAACTCGGCAAACTTAGCTTCGTACTGCGACACGGTCATATTATTCTGCTCCAACTTGATGAACTCTACCTCTTTTATGTGACGAATAATTTCGGGAAAGTACTTGTCATTGAATAGTTCTTGGAACTTATCCCAAGACATCTTCAGTGCGGAAAGTTGAATACGCTTTACCGATTTCCACCAGTAATCTGCCTCTCCTCGCAACATAAAGGCGGCAAAGGGAACCTTTTGCTCCTCAGAGCATCCTAAGACATCAAATATCTTGGTGATCTGCTTTATCCATGCTTCCGCCTTAAGTTGTTTTGGCTCTCCAATAAACTCCGATGGTCCCAACTCCTTGAACTATTTAGCGGTGACCGTTCGAGAGTTTCCAGTGTTTCCACCTACATTTTGGATAGGAGCCGCTCTCGCCTGCTGTTGCATGAATTGCATAAAGCCTTTGAACATTCCATCATTCATCATTTGGTCAGTGTTGTTGTTTGCATGAGGATTGTCGCCTTCCTGGTGCACATTATCCTGATTATTGATATGTGGTGAATCAACGGTCGCCTGTGCTCCATTGCTATTCTCAACATTCTCGGATGTCATTTTCAGATACTGCCACAAAATAAAGATTAATTGACATGTAACATATTATCCCTATATTCTGACCGACCAATTAAATACCAAATAAACTTAGGTATGTCATACTAGCGAAGGAATTCCCCCCGTCTCTCCCTTCCTAGTTCTATTCTCACATCTTAGCCATAGATCATATCCCTAAGCTTTGATACCAACTGTGACGCCCCCAAAATCAGTATACATCACCTATTCTGAGTCGCTAAATACATAGTACAAAATTCAAATCCAACTTAATTATACAACAGTCGTGTAAAATACGACTAAACATATGCTGTGAGTTTTAATTTAAATATTGTCATCTAGACAATATACAAACTCAATGGGTCCTCATTATATTTATTATCACACTATTTCATATAATAGTGAGGACTACTAATGTTATTATCTGGACCATCACTTTGTTCCCCGGCTAGTCCCTGATACGTTCTCATTTCCTGAAGAGAACAATGAAAGCATAAGGGTGAGCTCAACTAGCCCAGTAAGAAATATTATGACTAAGATAATGCAGAATAAATTATCATTAGCCTTCAACAGTGTTAAACTGATAAAATATAACAAACATGAAGTTTAACTGCAGCGGAACAAGCAATCCATTAAAAGAGTCAAGTAGAGAATAAAATCTACTATCTTCTATGATTTAAAAGGTTTTTTATGACTTTTATCGCTGAGACTCAGCTTAATAAATAATCCACATCATCCCTGCACTACGACCAAGGATATTCATTAGTATCACAACCATAAATTATCCATGCACCACAGCCAATGATATTTTTGTATTCATCAATGGTCATGATCATGCCAACAACTATCCATCAATGCACTACGGGCCAATGAGGACTTTTTCCACATCATTTGTAACATTGCGGTCATGATTGCACCGAATAATCCCTGGTCATAATCATACCAAGTCCATTGTCTATGCACAATATGTCACAAATGACATTCAACATAATATAAACATGAGGATGATGACAATGATATTAGAATTCAATAAAACAAGTTCAAGAATTAATTTATCCAGGAACTAATAATGTCCAAATTATCAACATGATACTTCTTTGTAGAGTAACACTCAAGAATGCTCAAAAGAATATTTCCATAAAAGATACTGGATGAAGCGCAAATATCAAGGATATTCCACTAATTTCATGGAGTATAGAAGTCAAAACTTTAACCAACTAAGTACAATAAAGAATGGAATAACAAAAGAAATCACCAGTCATGCGATAGACTGCACAGCCATGTTATTCTAACATAATAATAAATAATGGAACCAGGTCATGAGTAAACGCACCGACAGGATATTTCAACAGAATAATAAATAATGGAACCAAGTCATGCGTAAACGCACCGACAGGATATTCTAACAGAATAATAAATAATGGAACCAGGTCATGCGTAAACGCACAGACAAGATTTTCCAACAGAATAATAAACAACGGAACCAGGTCATGCGTAAACGTATAGACAGGATGTTCCAACAGAATAATAAATAATGGAATAACAGAAGAATTTCACCAGGTATAGGGTATCCTGCGTATACAGGTTATTCCAACAGAATAATAAAGAATAGAATAACAAAAGAATTTCACCGATAAGAAAGAAGGAATACCCCGAACGAGTACAACAAATAATATCCCTTACCATAAAGAAGAGTATTTTGACTGGTAGGGCGAGGATATACTCAAAGAAAACTTGTATTACGCTCAAAGCTTTCTTAAACTCTAAAGAAATACGATCAAGATTATAGAAGAAGAACTCTCTCTATAGTTTCTCTCTCTAAAGTTTCAGTGAATTCGTAAGAAATAATGAATGAATGAACTTCTATTTATAAAAGAATGGACTGCATAGTAACTAATTCATGATCGGTCCAGATTGATTTACTTTAAACGGACGGTCCAAATTGGTTTACAATAAAATATAATATATTCTATTTATAATCTAATAAAACGAATAACTTTATAAAAGTATTCTATTTTATATAAAAAGATTTTACTATGCAAATACTATGCAGGCACTATGCAAACACTATGCATAATAAAATATAATATATTATAATTATTGTCTAATAAAACAGATAACTTTATAAAAGTATTCTGTTTTATATAAAAAGATTTTACTATTAGTCTAATAAAACGAATAACTTTATAAAAGTATTCTGTTTTATATAAAAAGTTTTTCTATTTTATTACATTAATAATACTAATAAAATAAAACTCATCATCATTATTATAATTCACAATATTAATCGACCAAGTCGTTCCCAGAAAAGAGGGGGCTTTACAATAAGGATTTTTCTACATTGGCGCGCAATTAGGTAACCAAACATCTCCTTGACAGAACTTTTAGACATCGTTAATATTGCAAATAATGATATTAATAACTTTGTCATCTCAATTATTGATTATAAAATATTGACAATAATTGAATCAAATAACGTGAGATACTATGCAACAATTACTGTAACAATAATTGAACAAAACTGAGTGACTTCTCACATAAGCATCAATAATCAATACCGTGTGCTATTGTTCAACTACGCGTATTACTGTACTTTTAACACTGGGTGTTTCAATAGTTAACGGTAAAACTTCTGCCGTTATTTTCATAAAGTAATTTTTGTCATTTTCTCAATCCGACAATAATTCTGTTGTGGGGTCCACCAATGATTGTGTCGTTGTACGAATATTCTCTGTTAAAACGAATATTCTCCCGACCAATCGAATATTATATAACAACTTGCGTACTTTGCAAAATTTATAAATATTACACACAACTATAACATTATATCAAATTCATTCCATAATATTCAAAAATGATATTTATAGAACATTTATCTTTATTCATAAAAGTTGGGGTCTTACAGTTGGTGTTGAAGTTGATGATCAACAACAGATCCAACTTCTTATTTTCTTTCCCTAACTGCAAATCTCTCTCTACTTCTTCAACAAAAGTCACTGTTCTGGTATTGGATGAGTAGTGAATCAATCATTTCTCTCTTTTGGTGTTCATTTATTTTATTAATTTTGGGCTATATATATATATATATATGTGTGTGTGTGTGTGTGTGTGTGTGTGTGTGTGTATAGCTAGATTTATATGAATATTAAGATTCATGAAGATGGAAATAAGATGTGTCATGTATATATGTGTACAACAATGGTAGGCAACGATAATGGAAGAACTGAGGAAAGTCGGGAAGAATGTTGATTCTATTCCGATTAAGCAGAGTGCTAATTTTTCTTTTTGTTTAAGTAATTTATCAATTTATTTAATTGGTGCAATGGTTTAGTTTTGTAATTTACTAATTTTTTTGATTGGTATAATTGTTAAATAAAGTATATATACAGTTAAAAATATTTTACTTTTAAAATACTTTTTATTTTACAACGTATTTTAAATGTATATTTTTTAAAATTTTAATAAAATTTTAAAATTTATTAAAATACAACTCAACATTTAGGTGTTTTTTCTAAGTCACGTAGAAAATGACTTGTTTTTTTTTTCAAAAGTCACGTAGAAAAATTGACCCGATTTATTAACGTCTATAAGCGAAATTGAACGAGATGACATGAATTTTAATTTTAAAAAATACAGTGAGTGAATTGTATTTTTATGCTTACAACTCACCGACCACAACGGGTAAATGTGTATTTTGTCCAACAAATTCAAATGATTTTGTGGATTTTGTCACGATATATGAACTCTCAATAGATTGAATCGTTGGGCCTATATATGGGTCGGGCAAGCTATCGGTGAGTCTTTTATCCACAAATACGAAATGTATTTCTTGCGATCTATAAAAATTGAATTGGAAAAGTTTGGGAAATTTTGAAGCAGAGGAGAAAGAGTAGCAATGGAGAACGAAGAGAATCAAAATCAACAGAATCAGAAGAATTGTAATAATAGTAGTTCATTCGTGATAAAGATACCGTCGTACCAAGAAGTAATCAAGAGCAGTGCTTCTCAATCCAAAACAACACCGTCCCTCTTCAACCCTTCACCTTCCTTCTCTCAAGCCTTCAATTTCATCAAAAACTCCGAGTTCTACTCTCCCCCTCCGGTGTCGGCCCCGCCGCCTTCCGCCTCTTCTCAGCCGCCCAACTCCACTCCTGGTTCTTCAAGGTATCTCTCTATATAAATATATATGTGTATTTGTGATGTATGTATTGTTTGTAAAAAATTGGTAAATTAGGGTTTATTTGTTTTTGTTTTTGGTTGATTATCTAGGGGAATCAGTTATTCGGAGGCTCCAGCTTCTTCTTCATCGTCATTTTCAGCTTCAGCTTCCTCTTCTTCGTTTAAGCGAAGTGCTCCCACCCGCAATGCAATTCTAGTAAGTCATAGACAGGTGAGTCATTTTAATGTGGAGTATAATTTATACTAATTGCAGTATATGAAGAATGTGCAACTTCCTTTGATATTGTATGATGAAAAATAAATGCTTTTGTTGTGTAGGTCGACTCTTCAGTTAATAATGAAAATTTGAAACTTTGTTAGTATGCCTTTTTTGTGATTATAGAATTTTAGGTTTTGGCAAATTATACCATCACCGCATTTGACAGGTCGATGATATTCATGCTCTCTCTATAGTCTAGACTCTAGAGTATATCTAATGTGGTAATTGAACCATAATCTGGTTTAAATTCTATAGTAGATGAAGTCCAATACACTGATTTCGATCGTATATTGATATTTGCTAGTGGCCTGAGTTTGATACCTCATTCTCCCCTTTAGGAGCCAGTGCCTCTGTGTGTATGTGCCAATTGTGGGCTTGTGCATATATATCATCTTATAACATGAAAGATAAAATTTTATGTTAGTCCATTTGGGACTCTGAAAGACTGAGGAAAAAGGAAATAAAATGTCGTGTAAGAATGAAAGCATAAAATCTTCGTCGTCCAGATACTTAATATTGAATTTGGAAAAGTATATGTAAATGTCCTTGTCACTGTGTTCATTAAGAGTCTTTTCCGTTCCTTTACTTTTTCAGTAAATTTTTTCATTTCTTTCCCTGTCGTTTTTGAGTCTGAAAATCATAGTCGCAGGAAATTGGGTATGATGGAAGGAATCGTATACAATTTTAAAGATTCTGAACACTACATTACTCCATGCATGACGGGCTGATATTGTAGTCATACAAATAATACAATTGCTATCAAGGTAGTGCTGGACTTGCATATAACACACCTACTACTCATTTTTAGGCATGTAACAATCCAGCCTTTATAATACATGAAAATGGAGGAAGACACTTATAGTTTGTGGTAACTTATATAAACTGGTAGTTTTGTTTTGTTTTGTTTTTTCCCCCACTTAATTGGCTGCTAGTTGAATGCTTTGAAATTAAGAAACTTCATGTGGTTGCCACTGAAGGAAATGATAGCATGAAAAGTTCAGGGTACATCCTCACCATAATTATATGTGGTTAGTAGACCTGGCAATGTAGACATTCGAAAATTTAACAATAGAATTCTAGAGTATCCCTTCTTTTCAAGTTTCTTATATCAAATGATTTAAGCTTAGGACGTAATATATAGAAAGTAAAAGGGTTAGGTACACCCTTAGCGGATTATAATTTGTAAAGAAAAATTACTTTTGTTAAGCAAATTTCTGGAATAAACGTATACAACTGCTATGAACCAGTATTATACTAATACTCTTTTCTTCTATTGCTCATTGCAGAAGGGAAATCCTTTGCTAAAACATATAAGGAATGTGAGATGGGAGTTTGCAGAAATTGTTTGTGATTACTTGTTGGGGCAGAATGCCTGTGCTCTTTATCTGAGGTTTGAACTTTGACACCTTCTGTGTCATTTTTTTCGTTTTCTTATGTTATTAAACTTTGTCGTGGCAGGTTCACACAAACAATAGATTTCAATTCATGATTGAAAATTTTCTATCCGACTGATATAACATTTTTGTGAGGGTTTTGGAATTTGGATTCTGTTAAATAGGCACCTCATTACTTTAGCATGTTTCATGGTCTTTTAGGTTACTTTTTTAACTTTATCTCCAAGAAGCTTAATCTAAGAGAAGCTGTTTAATTTCATAATTTGCAATTGACTTGTATATTGGACCCCGAGGCCTAATGGAGCTGACTGAAAAATTACGGAGTTGAGCCTAATATTCTTACACTTTGTCTTGATTGGCGCTTTCTTTAAGAAATTTGATATTGTATCTGTTATATCTTTCTTCCTTTGTCACACATTAATGGCAAGGAGTTTTAAGCAATGTTCTAAAAGGCGCTAGGCAGGAGGCGGCCGGCCGGGGGCCTAGGCGGGATTTTTTATTTTAAGACAATTTTAATATTTTATCTTACATTATTTTAACAAAACAATAATATAAAGCAAAATAATCTATAATAAAGATAATAATTAAATTAATGAATTAGTAGTAATTGCACTTAAGTAGTAAGATATATATTCTGTGAGGGCCCCGAATCGAGGGGCGGATCCAGACGGATTGTTCAGTGGGGTCAAACTCGGAAAAAAAATTCTTGCAAATAAAAATTTCATAAAATAACTTACAAAACTAAACAATCCTCAAATATTAATTATAATAACATTTTTCGAGGTTTCATTGCTTAAAATTGTTGCATGATATAACCTCATTTTTTATAGTTACAAAAATATCACGCTCAATGTATGTTACTAAATAGTCATTCATCCATTCATGTCCCATTTGGTTACGGAGTTCATTCTTCACGATATTTATGACTGAAAATGTCCTTTCAACAGTTGCAGTAGCAACGGGCAAAAGTAGAGCCAATTTCAGCAACAAATAGACTTGGGGATACACATCATCCTTTCTTTTCTGAACCAACATTTGAGTCAATTCCCCAATTCCTTCTATACTCGAAAAATTGAAATCGTTTCTCTATATCCACAATATAGAAGAATAGAAAAGTTGGCTTAATGACTTGGTGGGATTTGGGAATTAGGGATTGTTGCCTAGTGTCTGTTCACTTAGTATATATATATAACATAATACAGTGGAGTCATGTTTCTTAGTATACATGTTCACTTTAGACCCTCTTAATTTTTTTTCCTAATATGACCCTCATAATTTTTTTTCCTCCCAATATGACCCCTGACAATTCAGTGGGGTCAGGTGCCCCCCTGCCCTAAGGCAGGTCCGCCCCTGCCCGAATCCGAGGTCCCGAATCACCGCGGATCCGGTTCGATCATTCTATCACTATTACTATTATTGCGGAAAATATAAACATAAATTGTTTATACATTACATTACACACTATTCCCCAAGGTCGAGTAACCTTAACTTAATACACAATACATAACTTAACTAACACATAACATGATTATTAAACTATACTATTACAAAACTAATCGCGCACATTAACTGTAATCTGGATCTGTCTTTAATCTTTCCTTATATCTGACGCGTTCGTCTTAATCTGCAATGTTTATCATGATATAGCAAGGGTGAGCATAAGAATTGCCCAACTAGTTTAAATTCAATAACATAATGATATATCATGATTGAAAGAGTCTGAATAATAAGCTTTCATCCTGAGCTTTCTTAATGTGATTTCAAGGTTCCAATGTGTAGTAGAGATGTCCGCTAACAACTCTATATCCTCATATCAGTCTAACAACAACATAAAACGAAGATTTAGGCCAGTCAAACTACCTGTCAGGAACTAGGCGTATGAAGATCTGGGTTACCCAGAAAATCCTCATGAGGCAGTTTGGTCAACTTACTTTGACCGTGATTATTTTCGATTCTGTTTTTAATCTAGGTGATCTAATAGTATATATATGTAGCCCATATACCAGTTTATAACAACTAACTAACAACGTGACCAAACTAACAAAACAACGCTAGATCTAGCACCTGCAAAAACATGTCAGCGAACTTCTGGGTTTCTGGGTTGCCCATAAACCCCATTTCGTGCTTGGTCAAAGATGTTTGACTGCAAATAACAAGAGATCTAGACCTGATATGACCTTGTTTTCAGTTTCAGATGGTAGACCACATGGTATAGAATAGATCCATAACATAAAACACACAAAACGTGTAACACATAAAGATCTAGAGGCCCTGACATTCAACTGTCAGGCCATATTTTATTCATTTTTTCAGATTTTTAAAAATGCTTGATTCGTGCATCTAAGTGTTATAGATCCATGATCTATCAACCCAGATCACTTATAAACAACCTATTACACATATCTAACTAATCAATTATAACTTTTAACATCAAATCAAAAGATTTTTAAAAATTAGGGTTCTTACCTTCTTATACTTTGATTTTTGATTTCTAATCTTTGATCTATTCTTGGAAAGCTAGATAATGATATAAGCCTATCTTCTCACTCATTCTCACTCACCATCTCGAAAATTATAGAGAGAAAAGGTCTTGGTTGGTTTGAGAAATAAATGAGCATTCTTTTTCTCTCTTTAATCCTTAAAATGATTTGATGCAAGGCTACCAGCTGCTAATTTCGGCTGATTGCTGTGATATTTAGGCACATGGAGTAGGTGTAGTTCTTCACCAACCAAATATAGGGCAAGACTTCCAAGTTAAGCTCAAATAATGCACCCAAGGGTATTATAGTCATTTTCCTTTTAATTTTAATGGCATTTTGGACTTAGGCCAAACCCTTAGGGTTTAGGGTTTGGCAAAATTTAGGTTTTAGGGTTTGAAAAATTTAGGGTTTGCAATTTAATTATTAAAAATTCCAATTTTGGTTTTTAAAATAGAAAATTAATATTTCTAACATATAATTAGGATTTTCTACTTATATTAAAATTTATTAATCATAATTTAAATCTTTCTAATTATGATTAACACTTCCTAATTAAGATCGCTAATTTAGCAATTAGGGTCGTAATTGGTCATTAGGGTTTATAAACCACTAGTTAGGGTTTCTAATTAAAAAATAAATTTTCTAATTTAGAAATTAATTTTTCGTAATTAGATTAGGGTTTTCTAATTACTTAACTTGAAATTAGAATTAATATATCCTAATTAACATTAAAAATATTAAATTAACACTTTCGTTTTCCCTAATTACAAATTAGGGTCTAAAATCTGTAATTAGGGTTTCAAATTTGGAATTAGGGTTTTGTAACTAATTTGTTAAGATTAACCCTAATTAATCTTATAATTATTTACACTTGCGTCATTAAGTTACCGATTTAGGATTTCATGCACCAAATTAGGGTTTCGAATTTTCGGAACTGAAATTAGGGTTTCCAGAACCGATTATAGGGTTTCTTATTAATTCGCTAGGGTTTTCTAACCGAACGTTGATGTTCTTAATATATACTTAAGATTTGTTACAGATAGCGATTATCTGGTCAACCCTTGACCCTTAACCACATCATGTACACATATCATACCATATGCACAGAACATAATCACGTATTCACTTAATCTTGAATAATTCACCTAAATCCTTCACAGAAATCTGAAATCCTCAAAATTCCATCTTAAAAATATCAAACGCATACACTTATTTTCTGTCTAGGTTCTAATTTTGAACCTTAAATCAATAAATAAATTTTTTAAAAATATTCAAAATTCTCGGGTTGTCACATATTCATTGCTTGAAATAATTAAATTATAGAATTAGTGTTACTAGTAAGTAGTAACTAGTAAGAAGTATCTTCATATCTTCATATATATAATTATATACGTACTTCTTCTCTCTCAAAAATTTAATTAAATGTTATTTTTAAAAATTAGTGTGAAGTTTATTGAATGAGATATTTGATATTATTAATTATGAAATTATTTTAATTTGTGTAATTTTCAAAATTGAGGACTTAAAGAAAATGACAAATACCATATACTAAGTATGACTGACATATCTTTGATGTATTAATTTTATTCATAAACAAAATTAGTATTAAATAATAAAATTTAAAATTTTAAGAATTCAATTCAATATTAAAACTTAAGAAACTAAACATAAATTTAAGAATTATATTGAATTAAATTAAATATTACAAATGTATTATCATTTATAGAATTTCAAGTTGGTACAAGTTCAAACAATTATTACTATAATAAAATTATCCATTTTGACTTGATCTTGTTCACTTCTTGTTGTGATTTGATATGCTACAACTTGCATTAAGAATATGAAAAATTATTAAAAAAATAAATATATCAAGATTTGATTTTGGTAGTAATTAAAAAAAAAACTCCGCCTAGGCCCCCGCCTTTCCCGCCTAGGTCCCGCCTAGCCTTTTCACTGATTTGGCCTTAGGCACGGTGTCAGGCCCCCGCCTAGGCCGATTTTTAGAACAGAGGTTTTAAGTATTTATGGTATCTGTACTTTCTACATAGCTGTTACTTTAAATTTATAGTCAGTGTAGAGAACTAAAATCTGGGTCTAGCTTGAAGAACTTTTGTAGGCTCCAAATGATTAAACTAACTTGATCTTTAGGTATCACAAAACCTACAGAATTTTGTTGTCAAATTTATATTTCCCTCCCTTATATACTAATCTAGTTACAGCAACCATTTGATGCAGTCTTCGCTATCATCTGCTTCATCCAGACTACCTGTATTTTCGAATAAGGGAATTGCAAAAGAACTTCAAGCTTCGTGTTGTTTTGTGTCATGTTGATGTTGTAAGCCCCTTGACTAAAGAATCAGGGTTCGCTGGTTCCAATTACATATTGTTTACAGTGTTTTTCTTGGCATACTATGTGCAGTACACAAACAATTATAGTAACAGTTTTACATTTCATATGTTGCATGGTTATGATTTCTCTTTCTTGCTATTTTTTCCCAGGAAGATGTGGCTAAACCTTTACTTGAAGTCACCAAGACGGCTCTGCTTCACAACTGCACCCTTTTGTGTGCTTGGAGGTAGTTACTCTTGTGCAAATTGATTGATTCTAAATTTGCTATGTGAGATATTTGAGCATTTAAGTTCTATTATATGTTTTAGCAGTATGATGTATTTGTTGTGGCCCTTATTCTGCGAAGATTTTTTGAATTTATCATTGCAATCATATCATCTCTTTTATGTACATATCACAAAACTATCTAGAATATTGCTACTAGCACTGC
The DNA here is from genome assembly GCA_020205505.1 of Panax japonicus. Lineage (NCBI taxonomy): Eukaryota > Viridiplantae > Streptophyta > Magnoliopsida > Apiales > Araliaceae > Panax > Panax japonicus. Next base: position 44,184,540 of record CM035105.1, on the reverse strand, counting down.
ACAATGTAAAAGTAATCTAGAATATTGCTACTACCACTGCACAATGTAAAAGAAACTTAGTCTCCGTATTACTCTGTTGTAGCTTGGAAGAATGTGGCCGGTACTTGGAGACTATAAAAGTCTATGAAAACAAGCCAGCAGACATCATCCAAGGTCAAATGGACACAGATTATTTATCACGGGTATCTATATCTTACAAGTCTTTGATGTGCTGATGAAGTTTTTTTTATTACTATATGGGCTAACCTTGTTAAATCGTGAATCGTATCGTGTTCCAAAAATTCCTGAAACGTGACTTGTGTATTGAATCGTAACTCGTATCGTAAAATACAAAAAGCCATGCAAAACACAATAATTATATATTTAAACATATAGAGAACTCATTTTACTGGACGATAAAGTATAATAGCCAAGTGTAATGTTGAAGCAATCAAATGAGCCTTTAAACAAATTTTAAATATTAAAATTATAGTTTGATGAGTTTAAACTAGAGGCTTAATCAATAATCAATATTGGTCGAGTAATATTTATTAAGGAACAAGAGAAAAAAAATAGTTTACTTAACTTATAAATATAAATTCCATGTGAAATTAAACCCTAAATTGAAAGTTGTAGAGCAAAAGACAACTTCAAAATTATGTATTTATGTCTCCATATAAGTACGAGACATGTAAAAGAAAAAGTGTAAACAAAGTCCTTTGAAAAATATAAGAAATCCTAATTTTTTTTTAAGAATTATTGTATAAATCAATTAATAAAAAAATGCTTTAATGTGTTATTTTAACTCGTATCGGGTTCGCCATTTACTTAAAAATGTATTGACTGTATCGTTAATTGTATGGTATCGTAGGATACGTGCGACATATCGTAAGGATACGGCTTACTACTTTTTGATACCGATTCTATATTGAAATGCTCCTATATCATATCGTGTATCGTAAGATTCTGACAGCTATGGAGCTAACTAGAGACATTCAGCTTTTTAGGAGCTTTTGTATAAATTTAGTAGCATTGAATGCTTTACATTTATTACTCTTTAATGGAGGGAGTTGAAAGAACATTTGTTTCATTGTAGTTGACTCATGCTCTCACAACTGTCCGACATGTCAACAAGACAGATGTGGTTACTCTTGGTTCAACATTTGGGGTAACCTATAAAATTCCAATGAGCAATTTATGACCTTTGGCTGTATATATCTTGGAAATTTTCCGTAAGATTGATTGCTTTCTCATTGCAGTCTCTTTCTCACATCATGGATGCATCCATGGAAGATTTAGCTCGATGTCCTGGAATAGGGGAACGCAAGGTACCTTTCAGTGCTCTCATTTGTTCAACTTTCTCAATTCTAATTTGTGAGTATAACTTGCATTATAGAAGGTGGCACTTTTATCACTGTTAATTTTGGATGTACAATTTTGGGATGAGTTCTGATGGCTGTCGGTTCTGGTTTTGATCCACGAATGGAAATAAAAGAACAGAGTGCCAAAGATTTTTGAAGTGAGATGCGTCTCATTTGCGTTCTAGTTGCATGCAGTGTGATTTCATTTAGGTTAATAGTTTTTAATCCCAAGTAAAAATGATTTTCCCAAGTCTCCGTAAAGATTACTTCAGCTTCCTGTTGGTTAAATGGTACTGATCATTTTCTTCATACATCAGGTAAAACGCTTGTATGAGACTTTTCATGAACCATTCAAGCGTGTAGTTTCCAATTGGACTGCTGTTCCAGAAGCTCCTGTCCAACCTCGCCCCAAGAGTGATAGAAAGGATGATGAAAATGAAGTGGAGGATGATAGCAAGTGTAGGAAGGAGCCAAAATTAACAGTTAAATCAGCCCTGACAGAAGCTTTTGCTAAATATTCTGGGAAAGTTGGTGCAAAGAACAATAAATCTCAGCAGGAGAAGGGTGAAGAAGTGAAGCAATAGCCAAAGATAGTAATTCTAGTGAAGAGAGGCCATCAATTGATCTTAATCCACTACAGCAATGCTAACTTTTTATTAAGATTTAGATGTGATGGAAATATTTGAGCAACTAAAATATTTTTACTTTTTCATCTTTTTATGTAAGCACATTGTTCGAGTTCTTCAATGTTATATTTCCGATTCTTTGTTTTTCTTTTTTTCTTTTATAAAAAAAATCCGTTGGCTAGAATCGAAGTTTTGTACATTATGAAGTACTTTTGTGGACGAGGTAACATGCCGTGTAATGTGTCCAATTTATTTGTAAATATGGTTATGTGAATAAGATTATTTGTAAGAGCTCTTCTAGGTGGATATGAAAATTAGACACGAGTGTATTTAAATTTTACTTATTTATATTTTTTCCCACTATTAGGGTCAAAATACAAATAAATAAAATTTAAATATATTTATGTCAAATTTTAATATCCACAGAGTTTTTGTATTTATAAATATTGTTACTTGAAATTAAGATTATTTTGGTAGCTTCATCTGCAATATTTTGTACTTGTTAAGAATATTTTTCATTCTTTGAACTTTGAAGGAAACACAAAGCTACTCTAGAAAGGGACTGCAAGAAAAACTCTATGCAAATGACCTATGTTTGATAATGTCAGTTTTTCTGCAAATTCAGTTACAAAATGAGCTACTGAGGTTTCATTTTTCTCTTTTCCAACCGAGGTAAAATAGACGTGACAATAAAATTATAGCGATTCTTACTTGAATAACAAATTCAGTTAACATAACCAAAATTTGGAGAAAAATAGCAACTCATACATAGGCGTTCAAAAGAAAATTACGAGGGCAATACCTACTGGGGCAATAGCTTATGTTTGTTTGCAAGTATTATACTTGAGATATGATTAATTTGTTTTCAAATTTAGATTTAAGACTATTAATTTAGAGATTATAAAATCGTTTAATAGTCTTGGAATTATATTTATAATCCCGAAATTATAATTATAATCCCGAAATTATAATAATCTTAAATTTATAATCCTTGCAAATAAACATAAACATGATTTATGCTGTCCCAGACCCAGCGAGGACAATAATACTACTGTTTTGCAGAATGTACTTTTGAGTATACACAATTGTACATTTGTATATTTTTTACTATTACGTACAAAGTACAAGTCAAGTGATTTTTTTTAAATTTATTTTAACAAATTATGCATGAAATACAAGACGCTGTATATTTAGCCATAAACTTGTGCAAAGTACAAAGTCTATTTAGCTTTTTCTCGTAAAATTATAGCAACTATTGCACGGGCTAGTTTGAATAACGAGTTATATAATTTATTAAAATTACAATAAGAAAAATATTTTTTTTAATAAGTTTTTTTTATATAAACTTTTCAATATATTTTTACATGACATGAGAAACAAACATTCAATAACATTCAATTGCTCAAAGTCGATCACAAATTGCTATCTTCCTTCACAAAAAAGCTAGCTAATCTAAGTCCGGCTCGAAACCCATAATCTAAGTCTCAACACTGATGCACAACAATACAATCTACTATCTCATATAATCATCAATAAATAAACTTAAAAAGACAATTCAAGTATCAATATTGTAAGTGAGAGTGTGAGACTTACCAAGTATTAGAAAAAAATCAAAAATAAGTAACCAAAAGAAATACCATTTAACTTAACCTGTTAAAATAAATTTAGATAGTTTCAAACATCAAAAGTATTAACAATTTTAGAGGAACCAAACAAATTTAAGCAGCCTAAATCACAGACTAATTTCATGCCCAATAATTCAACAACAAAAATATAAATTTACTCTCTGACGAATTGTTCGGGCTTCTTGATAACGAAATTATCCACTTAGAGCTGTTGTTTCCTTCTAATTGCCCAATCTTCATTGCTTTTCCTTTTCTTCAAAACTACTTTTGAGATGGAAATCTAAGAAATACAATAAACAATGTTCACCATAAGCTGCAAGTTTCTAAGCTTTCTCATTCCAAAGCAATGCATGTTTTAAAAAGTAAATTGTGAGAAAAACAATTTGGTATAATCCATTTGACATGTATTAATAAAACCATATTTATTTACAGCAAAGGAACAATTGACATAGATAAAATAATCTAGCAAAAATAAAATAAAATACATTGACATAGATAAAAAAATTGAAGCCTACGAAAAGAACCTATAATATAAACCTTCACAAAAACAACTAGGACTGAGCAAAAAACGGGTATAACCGAAAAACCGAACACAACCGAAATAAATTAACCGAAATATTCTGACAATTCGGTTATTTTTACTATTTCGGTTATATCCGAATTTGTATACGATTTTCGGTTAGTTTGTACGGATATTACTTTTGGGTTATTCGGTTTAACCGAATAACCGAATAAGCCTTATTAAGTAAATAACCGATAAGCCCGTCCAGATCTATTTCTATTCTATTTCTATTCTCACGAAATAAACCCTTCCTTCTCATACGTCTATTCTATTTCTATTTCTATTTCTATTCTATTTCTATTCTCCAGATCTATTTGATATAAACCCTTCCTTCTCTTTCTCCTGCCTTCTCTTTACACTAATCTGTGCTTGTTGTCCTCTTCCACTAATCTGTGCTTGGCTGCTTGTTATAATCTCTCCACTAATCTATTTCAGACAAGTCGATGATGAAGATTGAAGACAGAACGCGTATGAGTTGGGGTATTCCTAGCTTGACGTCAACGGGTGTCACCGCCATGGCCTAGCTTGGCGTCAAGTATGTAGGAGCGACTGGGGTGACTGACAGCGTACTTGATGCCATCGGCGGTGGCGGAGTCGTCCAAGATCTCAGCCATTTCCCCCCTCTTTTGCTACCACCATGACTGAATGCAAATGTAAAGCTATTCATATATATAAATTTCTCAGATCTGTTTGTTACCTTGTGGTCTTGTTTCAGATCTGATATATTGTTTTATCTTTGCTGCTCTGATTTTATGCAAAGTTGCAAACCATCATATTCGGTTATTAACCGATTAACCGAATAACTTATTCGGTTATTCGGATATTCGGTTATTGTATATTTCGGTTAGTAATTCGGATACTTAAAATAGCTGAATTTCAGTTTTCGGTTATACCCGAAATGCTTATTCGGTTCGGTTAATAACCGAATGATCACCCCTAAAAACAACAGAATCAAGCAACTCCTGCATATATGCAGCCACAATTGAAACAACATCAATATAATTAAAATAAACATAGTTGCAGAGTTTATTAATCAATATCAAGTGATTGATTACAAAATATGGAAGCTGGTGAGATTATATAGTGCGTCGGTGAGTATATATATATATATATATATATATATATATATATATATATATATATATATATATATATATAAGTGGAAGAAGGAGAGGGGGAAGTGGAAGTGGAAGTGGAAGTGGAAGAAGGGTGGAAGAAAAAACTGAAGTGAGGAGGAGGAGAAGAAGAGAAAGAGACAAAAATTAATATATGATTGATTTGAATTCAATTGATTAAAAGATTAATTAATTGATTTGAATTTGATTTGATTGAAATTGATTGCTTGTGGTGTAAATTGATTTCAAATTGATTTGTAAAGATATCAAATTGATTTCAAAAGATAACCTTTGCTGTATTTATATATAAGTATTGATTCCTTTTCAGGCTAACATAAAAAAATAAAATTGACTGAATAAACTTTCTAGAACATATATAATCATAATATAGCCATACATAACGTACACTTGGTGTGGAACATATTTTTGTTACGACTCTTTAGAAATTTATTCGCATAATTATTAGGTTTACATGATACTCAGTTGTATACTTCATAAGCTTCCTATATTTCTCAAGTAAAGAGATGCAACCTTCTATACATGAGGGAAATGGCTATATTGGCAACACTTGAATTGTTGTTGCTGCAGCTGCTGCTTTTACTCAACATATTTGGCAAACCAGATCAACATGTCTTCGTCAGCCTCTTCTGCACTTGTGACAGCATTTTCATCTTCATTATCTCACTGTCCATCCATGCACAGTCCCAGGAAAGTTCTTCACAAAACTTGTAACCTGACACAATGTTAAGTAAATGAGCCAAACTAAATAGTTTATCATTGTTTAAGTATAGTGTTTTTGTTAAAAGGTACTCTGAAGAATGGATACTTTTCATATTTGAATTTAGAACAAGATTCTTATTAGTAAATTTGGATGACTTGAATATGAGAAGCTCAAATCCCGATAATTTGTTTCTGCCGGGAGGGTTGGGTTGGTAAAAAACTACAGTACTGCTTGAATGGTAAACTACTTGATTACATTTAGCACAAACAATATCTTAAAGTGAGTTCATGTGCTAAAACGGCTAAATGTTACACAGACTCGAATGGAGTGTCTTGTTGGACACTGTAGTATGAATAAGCCAACATGGATACTTCTCAAATTTTTTCACAATAAAATTAAGTGTTCAGTATCCGTACCCTTATTTAAGTATCGGGTGTTGGACACATGTAACTACGGCAGTGGCGAAGCCACGTCAATTTTGTGGGGTCAATTGACCCCAATGGGAAAAAAATTATTTTATAATGTATAGAAATTTTAAAAATTTTAAATAATATATATAAATTGACCCCACTAAAATTTTATAAATTTTCTATTATTTGGGTCAAATTGAAAATTTATAACTTTGTCAATCAAATTTTAATCATATATGACTCATATCCTTTCAATATATGCATTAATCTATAATATTTTAAACTAAATAATAATATAATTTATATTATTTTAAAAATAAATAATAAATTACTTACTTATGAACAGTTGTGATTAAAAAAGTCAATTATGAGTCAATATAGTGTATATATACCATATATTGTTACTCATTATATTTTCATTGTAATATAATATATATATATATACACACCCGAAAGTATAAAGTATTAAAAAAAATTATCTCGGGGGCGCTGCCCCCGAACCTCCGCCAAATTCTTTTACAATTTAGTAATAATTTTGACCCCACTACTAACAACTTTTGGCTTCGCCATTGAACTACGGTGAAGAGTCCATGTAACATAAACTAAACCAAAATTCATTCAACCAAACAGAATTAAACGAATGAATTTTAACACATACTAAAACTATCACCATTTGGAAATCAACGAATGACATAAAAACCACTAAATTCAACCATTTATCTCAATCCAAAAACAAGAAAGAAAAGAGAAATACAAAGATGGGAGGATGCTTTACGCAATGGTAGTCAATATCTATATGGGACACTAATGCCTATTAAAATATAACCTAATAAGCAGAAAAGTTCTTATGGAAACCTGAAGAAAGATAAAATCTTAATTTACTAAAAGCAAAGAGTACAAGAAAATATGCTCAAATATTTCCGTTCTCTACATAAGGGCGGGTTTCATCTGCCATTCCTCTAAAGGAAGGAACAACATTACTAAATTAGTTTGGTATAAGGAAGTGAAGGGGGGAGGAAAACGTTACCCGTAAGGGAAATAATACTCATTGTTACCATTTGTTATTTGGTATAGTTAAAGGGAGGGGAAGAGAACAACTATTTTGTAATTTTACTATATAATAACAAGCATTCTACAAATGAGTGATAAATTACTAATGAGCCTTAATCATTTCTACCTCCGGTTTAGTTGATAATATATCTTCAAATTTCTTCAAAACTTCCGGTGGACAGTACTTGTCAACTTCAGCTCCTAGAATAGCAATGGGAACCTGGACCTCTGTGGGAGCGACATACATAAATCCAACAATGATAACATATCAAACTCATTGAGGCTAGGTAGAGAGGAAGAGAGAGTTAAAATGGTAAACCATGACCTGACTTGCTTCATTATTCTAATGTTTGTTCGGTTACTAGCATTTATAGAGTTTGCGGGGATAGCGTTTGGAGCATTTGGTGTATTTAGACCTCCAAACGCACTGCACTATTTTTGATGTGTCGAGTTTGATCCCCAAACACATTGCACCATTTTTTATGTGTTGCGTTTTAGCCCCAAACGCTGCGTTTGTGTGTTAACTAGCTTGCGTTTGAAATAAGCGGGTTCTAAACAAAATTCAAACGCACTAAAACTCAATACAATGTGCAACCAGACACACACTAAGTACCTTTCATTTCATTCATGGAAACAAATGAAGAATGTAACATAACTGCAGCTTGAATGTAGTTGGATTTTGCAAGTTGAACTACCACCTTTGCTGATTAAAAGAAGTCAAATTAAAGTTGTCAACAATAAACATGAGCTTGTCACATATCACTCATTCAGTGGCGGAAACAGAAGGTTTACATCAGTAAAAAATTTTTATTTATCGACGCTTGAAGTTCTTCTTTAGGTTGTACGACTAAGAGGAGACAACTGTATCATGCGATTCTGTATAGTTTGAAAACGTCTCAACATTTGCTCGTTTTCAATTGTTGGAAAAATATAATAATTCAATATGTTTGTAAAAATTGTGGGAATATAGAAATGAGCATATTTGATTGAATCTCTTCACAAAGATTTCTTGATTACATATTAACTAAAGGTTAATTTGAAGTTTTTCCGGAGAAGAATGCATTTAAAAATTGAGAAGCTTATTATATCACACATTAATTAAATTAAAGGCTAATTTGGAGTTTCTAATGCACCAAATAAGAAATAAATTGTGTTTTCATGCGACTTTTAATTGATTTTGACTATTGAGAGCATGTGCCTCAGAATTTTTAAAATTAAAAAAATTATATTAATTTAGAGTTTAAAAATATCTTAATTTGATTTTAAAAAGTTCATAATAATTTTATATTGAACAAAACAAAATTGCCTCTTTATGTTTTTTATTTGCAAACATTTTGTCATTATTTAGACAATTCTAATTTATGTTTCTCACTCGCATTGAGATGTAGGACCTATAAGAAAAAATTTACAGAAAAAATATAAAATATATATAAATATCATTTTCCCCTTCAAACCTTACCTTAGTACCAGCCTACCGGGGGCAGGTGCCCCCCTGGTCCCCCCTTGGTTCCGCCTCTGACTCATTTAACATAAATTTAGTTATATTAATCATGCCAATAATAGTTCTAAGATATCTGAACATTATAATCTCACCGCCCTAGCAGAAACCTGCAGCCCCAATTGCAGATATGCCTTCAATCTTTAGAGCTGCAATCACAAGTTTTGCATCTTCAAATTCTTTTTCCTGATATCATAAGAAAATGGTTTAGAGTATTTAATATTTACAAATAATGATGTATTAGATGTATATTCAAGCTAGAATAAATGCAGAACTAAAGTTATGCATTCATTAGATAAGTAGAAAACATGCAAAGTCTATTTGATATAAACCTCACTGCCTCAAGTGTGAACAGAGTGAGACTAAAAACTCAAGAAAGTTTATAAATAAAAATCTGATGATAAATACATTTTCAAGCATCTCGTTCAAACAAAAAATAAAATCCAAGTGATTATTTTAATTCATCACGATCTAATTATTAGGAAAAGATAATTTCGAGGAGGTGGTGGTTCAGATGTTTGCATAAAGAATTCAGATTCATTTTCATATTTACCAATGCATAAGTAAATGCAAACAAGTACAGGGACGAAACTATTTGAGGGCTGCAGGGGGCCATGGCCCCCCCAAGATCTGAAAAAAAAAATTAGTTGCTAAGTGTGAACACTTTTAGGCCCACTTATTCAATAATATATTTTATTGTTCAGTCTGACCCAATAACTCTAGTCTCTAGCTCTAGTATATTATTCAATAATATATTTTATTGTTCTCTTATTGTCTACATTGAGAAAGAAATTGCGAAACAGTTCAGTATGTACAGAATCAATCATAGATGGATTTCGTGATTTGAAAGAACATCAGGTGCAATTTTGACCAAGATATGTTTTAAAAGACTTTTTTTGCTATGTTTTGTTGTCTTTGGTAAAACAAAGATAAAATCTATTACTACATTATCTTTGTTTTAGTAAAAATATGTTTTGTAATGGTGGAACTTTACTTTTTAATTATGAATATATATTATGTTGTTAAAAAAATTCTTGGCCCCCCCAGATCAAATCCTAGTTTCGTCCCTGGACAAGTAGGTATTAAAGATATTCTAACTAGAACTAATTTTGGCCATACTAAACTTAATATCAATGTTTAGTTTTCATGAGTAATAAGAAAAACCAACCCCTCCATGGATCTTTCTCCACACTGGCAGCGGCTTTTCTGCGATATCATATGAAAAGGGGTCTCTGTAGAAGAAGACCGGAACCAATACATAGAAGCCAGCTGTTGCAACCTTGTTTGCAAGCTTCCTTTGGAGCAAAAAGGATTACAAGTTAAACTTTTTTAATGTAAAGAACCAAAAGAAGATAGACTGTTGCCTCTTTTTTAGTTCTAACAAAAGAGCTCTAACTCATGCAAGCATACATGTGTCAACAAGTAATACAGAGTAAGTAGAGTATCGATCCACGAAGAAAGATTTCTAAATTAAACTATTATGCATCAACTAAATCACTATTTTTATATGCTTATACTAATGATTATGATGACGAATTACTCTAAATTCAAATAATAACTAACAGAAGAATATTAATGTAATAAATCAAATCTGGAAATAATGGGATCCTAACTTCATTTAATAGTTCATCTAATTGTCACCGTCATGCAAGATTATTCACGTATCACAGGAAATTAGCTAAGAGCACAAACGCAAACATAACCATTTTTTAATGTACTATGACCTACTTACATAACATCCACATACAATAGACATCATGTAATCTTCAATAAAACCAAGATCACTATATTTCTATGTGAAATTGAAGACATATCGAATTTAAGCACAATCCCTTATATAACTCACACGGCGAAACAATATATGTCTATCTGATTCACGAAATATAAAGCTAAGTAAAACAGCCCCATATACACATGCTATCATGATTACAACCATACTTGCATGTTATTTTTCAACTCCATACAAGTATATAAAATCAATGGTGATCAATAGGGCTGAGCAAGTAACCAAATTGGAATCGAAACCGCACCAAAAATCGCACGAACCGCACCAATTAAAACCGTACCAACGGTTCCGACGTATGTGACAGTTTTAGGCGGGTTAAATAACCAAATTTACGGTTCCGATTTGGTTACTAGCCAAAACCAAATCGCATAAAATCGAAACCGCACCATATGTGTGTATGTATGTATTATCTCTAGTAAATTCTAAAGTTACTTTTCACTTGAACACGGTCAGAGAAAACTCCAATCTTGCATTGTCATTTTTTCACCAATTGAAAGAAGATGTTAGAGATTATAGAGTCAAAAATTAAGCAATTGAGTTTTAGAATTTTGAATTTGTTTGATGCGTTATTGGAGGGGCTTATAGTTGAGGGGCTCGAGCACTTGATGCATTGGTTAATGTCAATGCTATAATTGTAATAGTCTAATAGATTATTTTTAGTCCTCCCTGCAATATATTTTATTCTATCTTCTGTATATACTTTTAATTTTTGGGGAACTAGATAAACATTCTTACTTGTTATTGAATATATGGTCTCCGTTGTTTTATATAACGCATATTTTAGTTTTAAAGCATGCTTGATATAATTCTCATTGTCGACTTTGTCATTAAGTTAATTGCTTGATGTAAGTTTTATGTTAAATTTTATTGAAGGCTTAAACTTTTTTGTTGTTTCAATTGGTTTTGGAACCGAAACCGCACCAATTAAAACCGCACCACACACTTTCAAACCGCATCGCACCAATCACAAGCGATTTCGGGTGCGGTTTTAAAATTTTCAAACCCCACCTAAGCGGTTTTGGGTGTGGCTTGGACTTTAAACCGCACCAAACCGCACCATGCTCACCCCTAGTGATCAATCATCATTCATGCATTCAATTCAACCATGATAGAAATTCCTGATGATATAAAAATAGTCCAACAATCAAGCAATCAATTAGACTACATATTAAAATCTGTTAGAATCCCATAATGGAGTTTAGTTCATCGCTGAACTGAAAGCCATTATGAAATCAAAGCAATACATGGAAAATAAATAAACAATTAAAAGAGAGACGATAGAATCGATCAAACCCTAATTGCTGATTATAATTCAAACGTAACCTTCAAATCCTTAATATTCTCCAGCAGCATAAACGTAGTCCATCCACACAGATTAAAATCCAAAGAAAAAGTAGAAAATAATACGTCTATGCTTGGTTCATCAATGGAAATCTCTCAAAGCGTAAAACCCTAGTTCTCTATTATGAAAACACGTAAAAACAAAAGATAGATACGTCTGGTGCCAACCATAATCGTTTATATCAACTCAAACACTTCAATTTTAAAAATTGAAATAAAGTCAGCAGCTGTAGTCAACGTCGCGCGCGGTCCTTTTGTAAACTCTGCCCGGGTGCGCGAGTGTGCAGTGTCAGTTCTTTCTGGTTGATGGCGCGGGCGCGCGTCCTTTAGCCTGTGTTGCCGCGCGACTTCTGAACTTTGAGTCCTCAGGTTCTGCTGCTACTTCTTCCTTGTCATGCTGCTACTGATGCTTTGACATACAACTTTTGCTCTTTTGTTTACCACTGGTTAGCTTCTTTTGTCCACTCGAACCTCATGTTGTGCCTTCATTGATCACATGCCATCTACCAATGCCGAGCTCATGCCATTTCCTGCACTTTTACACCAAAGGAGTTCTCAGTACATGCAATGCAAAATATCATGAAATGCAACTAAAAATGCACTAAAATGTACTTGAGATGGGCATAGGTCTCATGAATTGATATCCAATACGTAGGCATAAAACCTATTTATCAAATACCCCCAAACTTGAGCTATTGCTTGCCCTCAAGTAATGCATATGACATACATACTAAAAATGAAACTACATGCTATGCGACTATATCATGATGCAAACGAGTCTCACATTCTTCCAGCTATAACATAATTCAGTCCAACATGCCTTAGTGAATTATCCATATTCAAGAATGAAACTTCAAACTAAGCCATAGACATAATATCATACACTCAAGTAATCCATACATGCTATAAAAATGATGTGTGTGTGTTGTGTTCACCAAAACTTGACTAAGGCAAGAATACACATGCTAAACTGCTCAAAACAGAAAATTATAGTCTAAATCAAGATTCATGTATACTTATGCAACAAAAACTGTTCCAACACATCAAATTAAGCTGAGGTTCAACAATGGGTTTAACTGCTTTATTTCTACTCACGAGGGCGATTTTTCGCTCTTTCTCGCGGTGTTTATTGCTATTTTTCTTTTCTTATACAGCGAGTGTGTTTTACTCTCCATCTCGCCCCTTCCAAAGAGTCAACAATTCAGCTCAAGAAGGTTTCAAGATAGCTTTTTCATTTTTATTTTTATTATTTATTTTATATATAGCATACCCATGTGTCCCCAAAGTTTGATTATCAATATTTTTCACAGTTAAAATCATTTCACACATAATTCCCTTTTTAAAATCACATTTCCTATCAAGCAATGCACACATAATTCGTATGCCTACAAGTAATTGTGAACACTGCAGTGCAAACCTAAAGCATCTAAACAGTATCATGAATTACATCGTGTAAAACATTATATCTAAGCTCATGTTATCCAAAATACTCAACAATCCTTCAAAATTCACTTTCATCATAGGCTAGACAAAATTTCCATAACGCTAGAACCGTGAGACATGCAACTAAACATATACTAACACAAATAATGACACAAATAATGATGACTAAAAATAGAACAACATAACATGCAATTATTATCAAACACATACACATGCAAACTGTTAAACTAAACATGAAATTGTAAACTAACATGCAAATACTATATGCACTACCCTACTACCCCAATACCCCCAAACTTATAATATTCATTGCCTCAATGAATGAAGGTATAGGATTAGAGAAACTCCCCTACTGCTCTGCTACACCACCCTCTTCGGGTGGTGAATCCGGTGGTGGATATGGCACGGCTGTCCCGAACTGTGGCCACTCAAGCATTTTCCCTTGATGTGCAAATGTCTCTGCTAGTGACCTCGTCAAACCCATTGCAAACGCTGCGAAATTGTCATATATAGCGTCGACTTTTCGCTCCAACCTTCGGAGCTGTCGATCCCCATGAACAATGGTAGCTTGGGTTGACGGGCCCGCAGCTTCTACCCAATTATCAGACCAATGGTAGCTTGGTTTCCTCGCGGGTGCGGTGCACCTCCTGCCCAATCCTTGAATTTTGCAATGGTTGCATGTGTGATATCTTGACTCGGGTTCTGTATTTGTTCATTATCCCACTGGACTCCTTGCTGGGCACACAGGCTAGCTACAACAGATGCATATGGGATACTCCCAGTTGTGCTCCCCCGCATATACCATAATATATTCTGATGGATCAGGTGGCCCACATCAATGTACTTGCCTGTGACTATTCCCCACAGAATGATTGCCCTCTCCGCTATGATTTCATGCTGATGAGATGACGGAACGAGCTTGGCACATATAAACAAATTCCATGCCTTGGCATACCGATTCAAGGCTGAGGCTGGGAATATTCGATGCTGATTCGTGCTGTCCTTATAAGTCCACTTTGTGCCTGGAACGCACAACTCAGTAATAACTACTTCCAAATCTGTTTCCAAATGAGCACCTTCTACCCAATTATCAGACCCAGTCGGGGGTGTGTCAAGTATCCTAAAAACTGCTCTGATTGCGGGAGGTATGAAATCCACTTGAACTCCGCGAACCACGGATAACCCACTCATCGTCTCTTTTTCATTCGCATAGAATTCTCTGACAATACCCATGGGGGCAGGCATAGGCGTGGCAGTCAATCAAAACCATCACCTCTCTTAAATCATATTCCACAATTGACCATCTTGTTGCTCAGACTTGAATCCCCTCTCATTCACAAATGTTTTTGCCACGATTCTGTAATACTTCATTTGGGCGTCTAAACTGAGAAACTTGGTATGATCCACAACATCATCCCTTTGACTGCTAGAGGAAGATGAAGAAGTGATAAAACGTGCTCTTTTAGGAGCCATTTGCAATTGATAGAGAAAATGAAGATGACTTGCCTGATAGTGAGTGATAGTTGATGAAGTGAATAACCCCCAAAATTATTTTGCACAACCACTCTCTGAAACCCTAGATTTATATCAGTGTATGTATTGATCGTGGGTAAAGTAACTGATACACACGACTTGGGATGAGATAAACGGATGGAGAAAGATTAGGGCTATCTGATTTCTTAATTTGTATCTGTTTGGAGAAGGGGAGTTGTGTGCGTTGCGGAGACTGAGATGGCTCTCTGTTATATCGAGTGATATAAGATATAAAGCACAACGCATGTTTTAAAATTAAAAATTTTTCAACTGCCGGTGTCGCGCGCGGCCGTGCGATTTTTCAATGGACATGTGGCACGGGCACACGAGTGGAGTTTTGAGTCTAGCAGGCATCCAGTGCGGGTGCGCGGTCTTGTACTGTTAACATGGCACGGCTGCGCGACCCTATTTCATGCATTTCCAGTACTGCTAGACAGTGATGCCTTCTGTTCAATTCACCTGCATAAACACCAATTACTCATGTCACAGTGTGAACTACGGAATAAGCATAAATGACCACATAAACTCTACCCTATACTTAAACATAGTCCAATGCAAATTCAGCTACTCACTCACTTATGCAAAACACAATAATCTACCACAATTAAAAATGAAGATGAACTAACTAAAATAAACGAAACTAAATAAATAAAAAATAGAGCAAGAAATAATGGGTTGCTTCACATTAATCGCTAAGTTATAGTCAATTAGCTTGACTGTCTCTGAATCTCATGTCGAAGAAAGAATTGAGGTGACTTTCTTTCTGTCCACCTCGCCACCAAACTAATGCTTCAATCGATGCCCATTCACTTTAAAAGGCTTGTCCGAAAACATATCATACACCTATATTGCACCATGTAGGAAGACAGTCTTCACTGTAAATGGCCCTGACCATCTTGATTTTAGCTTCCCGGGAAAAAGTTTAAGTCTGGAGTTGAAAAGCAAAACTCTCTGTCCCTGCTCGAATGTTCTTTCTATGATCTTGCGATCATGCCATTTTTCACCTTCTCCTGGTACAGCTTTGAATTCTCATATGCCTGTAATCGGAATTCATCCAACTCGTTGAGTTGGAGTAGGCGTTTCTCCCCTGCAGCTTTTAAATCAAAGTTGAGCTTCCGAATCGCCTAATATGCCTTATGCTCTAGCTCCATAGGAAGGTTTCATGCTTTGCCGTAGACTAGCTAGAAAGGTGACATGCCCAATGGAATCTTGTATGCAGTCCTGTATGCCCAAACAACATCATCCAGCTTTAAAGACCAATCCATCCTCATGGGATTCATAACTTTTTCAAAGATTCGTTTAACTTCTTGATTTGACACTTCAGCTTGGCCATTCGTTTGTGGGTGATAAGTTGTAGCAATACAATGGTTCACCCCATACTTGGCCAACAAAGTTGTAAACTACCTGTTGCAGAAATGACTGCCTTCATCACTAATGATGGCCCTTGGAGTCCCAAACCTTGTGAAGATACTTCTGTGTAAAAACCTGAGGACTACCTTGGCATCATTTGTCGGAAAAGCTGCCACTTCTACCATTTTCAACACATAATCCACTGCGACCAAGATGTAGAGATTTCTGCAAGAAGAAACAAACGAGCCCATGAAATCAATCCCCCACACATAAAAAATTTCCACTTCGAGGATCGTATTCAAGGGCATTTCATTTCTTTTCGAGATGTTTCCAAATCTCTGACATCTATCACACCTCTGGGCGAAACTGTACGCATATTTGAAAATTATCGACCATTAGAATCCTGCTTATAGCACTCTAGTCGCTGTTCGTTCTCCACCATAATGACCCCCATACACAGAAGCGTGACAATCCTGCAAAATCCCCTCGATCGCGCTGTATGGGATACACCTTCTTATCATTTGATCAGCACACTGTTTAAACAAGTATGGCTCATCCCATATATACCATTTGACATCATACAGAAATTTTTTCTTTTGATAACCTACCAAGTCAGAAGGTACCATCTTACTCACCAAATAGTTCGCGTAGTCTGCAAACCATGGCACTTCCCCTTATACCACAAACAACTGCTCATCTGGAAAGGATTCATTAATTACAACTTTATCGTCTGCCGCCCTTTTTGGATTCTCTAGTCGAGATAAGTGGTCCGCCACTTGGTTTTCGGTGCCCTTTCTATCCTTGATCTCCAAATCAAATTCCTGCAACAATAAAATCCATCTGATCAACCGGGGCTTTGCATTCTTTGCCACTAAGTGTCGAATTGCCACGTGATCCGTGTACACTATCACCTTTGTACCAATCAGATATGCTCAAAATTTATCAAAGGCATACACTACTACCAATAACTCTTTCTCTGTGGTGGTGTAGTTCAACTGCGCATCTGTAAGGGTCTTGATGGAATAATAGATCACATGAAATATCTTTTCCTTTCTCTGCCCCAAAACAGCCCCTATAGCGTAATCACTGGCATCACACATTAGCTCAAATGTCAAATCCCAATCTGGCGTAGTAATAACCGGTGCCGAAGTTAATTTCCCCTATAAGTGCTCAAATGCCGACACACAAGCCTCATCAAAGTTAAACTGTGCATCCTTCTCCAATAAACTGCATAATGGTTTAGTTATTTTGGAGAAGTCCTTGATGAATCTGCGGTAGAAACCTGCATGTCCAAGAAAACTGCGAACACCTTTTACTGAAGTGGGTGGTGGCAAGTTCTCTATAGTTTCCAGCTTAGCCCTGTCCACCTCAAGTCCCTTCTTTGAAACTTTGTGTCCCAGTATAATTCCTTCTTGTACTGTGAAATGGCACTTTTCCCAATGATCAGCACTAAGTTTGTCTCAACACACCTCTTTAAAATCATCACCAAATTCTCAAGGCATAAATCAAATGAGTCCCCGAAGACTGAGAAATCATCCATAAATACCTCCACATTCTGTTCCACCATATCTGAGAAAATAGCCATCATGCATCTCTGAGAGGTGGCTGAAGCATTGGACAACCCGAAAGACATCCTTCTGAAAGCAAAAGTGCCATATGGACATGTGAAGGTTGTCTTTTCCTGGTCTTCTGGAGCTATAACAATTTGGTTGTAGCCTGAATATCCATCCAGAAGGCAATAATACTCATGAACTGCTAGTCTATCCAATATTTGATCAATGAATGACAGTGGAAAGTGATCTTTCCTCGTAGCTTTGTTCAGCCTGTGGTAATCCATGCAGACTCTCCACCCCATCACTGTTCGTGTTGGAATCAACTCATTATTCTCATTTGAAACCACGATCATACCACCCTTCTTTGGTACACATTGCACTGGGCTCACCCATGCACTATCTGAAATTGGATATATTATACCTGCATCCAGCCATTTCAAAACTTCTTTCTTGACCACTTTTTTCATGATCAGATTAAGTCTTCTTTGTTGCTCTACTGACGGCTTACTATCATCTTTCAACAAGATCTTATGCATGCAAAAAGAATGGCTGATCCCTTTTATGTTTGCTATCGTCCATCCAATAACTGATTTGAACTCTCTAAGCACTTGTAGCAGTTTTTCTTCCTGAAAAGATGTTAGTGCATAAGAAATAATCACAGGTAGCTTTGAATCTTTATTTAAAAATGCATACCTTAGATGATCTGGAAGTGGTTTCAATTCAAGTTCTAGAGGTGTCTCAAGAGATAGCTTCAATTTTACCGACGTCTCTCCAGCTTTCTTCAATGGCTCAACATATGTTTTAAATTTTTTGAATTATGGATTAGTATCCAGAAATTGCATAAGTTCTTCAAATTCCTCGTCCTCCAATTCTGAATTTTCAGTAATGACATTTCTCAACGGTTCATAATCCACTAAACTATGTACTTCATCATTTAGAACCTGATCCACCAAATCAACTCGGAAACATTCTTCTTCATCTGTCGGAAACTTCATCGCCTTGAATACATTAAAGGTAACCTCCTGATCATTAACACGCATAGTGAGTTCCCCTTTCTATACGTCTATTAAGGTCCTTCCTGTGGCTAAGAATGGTCTCCCCAGTATGATTGGTATACTCTTATCTTCCTCGTAATCCAAAATTATGAAGTCAGCTGGAAAGATGAACTTATCCACTTTCACTAATACATCTTCAGCAATTCCCCGTGGATATGTGATGGATCTGTAAGCTAGCTGTAAAGAAATATTTGTCAGCCTTGGAGCCGGTAGTCCCAACTGGTTGAATACTGATAGGGGCATCAAATTGATACTTTCCCCAAGATCACATAGACACTTACTAAAACTCATCTTCCCGATCGTGTATTGAATTATGAAACTGCCCGGATCCTTCAGCTTTGGAGGTAATTTACGCTGAAACACTGCATTCCTCTGTCAAGGCTACTGTTTCAAACTCTTCTAATCTCCTCTTCCTTGACAATATACACTTCATGAACTTTGCATAACTTGACATCTGTTCCAATGCCTCCGCGAAGGGTATGTTAATCTGTAACTTTTTAAAAACCTCCAAGAACTTGCTGAACTGTTTATCTTCCCTCTGTTTATTCAATCTCTACGGATACAGAACCGGAGGATGAACTAGTGGTATTGTATTCATGGGCTTCTCATCTGAACCTGCTTTATCCTTCTCTACTTGCTGCAATTTAGAATTCTCCTTATTGTCTTTCTACTCAGCCCCAGTTTCTGCCTCGCGCGGCCGCGCGACTTCCTCAGTATAACATGGCGTGGCCGCGCCCTTCTCAGTTTCTGCAACCTTTTTTCCAGACCTTAATGTGATCACTTGACACTGTTCCGTCCCTTCTCTTTGTGGATTTGCCTTCGTATTACTTGGCAATGAACCTTGGGGCCTGTTGTTAAGCATGCTCTCCATTTGCCCCATTTGAGTTTCTAGATTTTTAATAGCCACTGCTTAGCTTTTGATAATAACTTCTGTGTTTGCCATGTACTTCATCATCTTCTCCTCCATTTTTGATTTCTGTTCTTGTTGAGGTACATATGGAGTATGATGTTGTTGCTATTGAGAAAATCCCGGTAGAAAAGGTGGTCTTAGAGTAAACTATTGTTGCGATGGTTGTGACTGAAACTGATTATTTGGCTAAAACTGATTTTGTTGATTTTCTTGATTATTTTACTAACTGAAGTTAGGATGATTGCAGTTGTTGGAGTTGTATGTGTTCTAAAATTGTCCTCGGTCTTTCTTGTAATTGCTCACATATTGTACCGACTCTAAGCTAATAGCACATTGATCCGTCGAGTGTGACCCTGCACAAATTTCACACACAAAGGCAACTGTCTTTGCCTTGCTCTCTGTCAATGTATCTATTTTCTTTGCCATGGCTGCCATCTGTACTCACAACTGCGTGATAACATCCACTTCCAACAAATCTGCAACTTTGGGTTGTGGCATCCTAGATGTAGGGTTTTGAAAGTCATTCGCTGCCATTGTCTCAATAAGGTTATAAGCTTCCTCATAACTCTTTGCCCATAATGCTCCTTCTGTAGCTGCATCTACAATAGGTCTAGACTGCCATCCCAATCCATTATAGAACGTGTTGATCACCATCCAATCTGGCATACCATGGTGTGGACACTTCCTTAACATCTCTTTGTATCTCTCCCAGGCCTCATATAAAGATTCACCATGTTGCTGCTTGAACTGAGAGATTGCTGTCCTCATTTTCACAGTCTTAGCCATTGGGAAAAACTTAGCTAAGAACTTCTGTGCTAGGTCCTCCCATGTAGTTATAGATCCTGCAGGCAAAGAGTGAAGCCAACTTCTCGCTTTATCCCTTAATGAAAATGGAAACAATCTAAGTCTGATAGCATCCTCCGTCACCCCGTTGTATCTGAAAGTATCACATATCTCAATGAAACTCAACAGGTGCTCATTAGGATCATCCGTAGCAGCACCCCAAAACTGAACCGAATTCAGCACCATTTGAATAGTGCCCAGTTTTATTTCAAAAGTATTAGATGCTATTGCCGGTCTGACTATGCTAGATTGCAATCCATTAATGTTTGGCATAGAATAGTCCCTCAAAGCTCTATACTCCTCTCTTTGCTCTTATCCTTGTTCCTCGGCTGCTATATTAGCTGTAGTTACCTCTAACTCTTCTTGTGAATTTCTACGCACTCTCGCTTTCCAACCTCTCCTATGACGCCCCCAAAATTAGGTATACATCACCCATTTTGAGTCGCCAGATACATGGTACAAAATTCAAATACAACTTCATTTATACAACAATTGAACTGTCATATAGAATACGACCACAGTTAACTGTGAGTTTTAATACAAATGTATGTAACTCTCATGGTGCCTCAACCACAACCTTACAATAACACTTTACATAAAAGTATAGTCAAAAACTGTTTTAGAAATTAAAATCTTTGGGAAGTGCTCAAGGAAACCTTCGTACATGGGAGGCCATGCGTCTAGGTTATAATAGATATCATATGTCCACAGAAATATCCTTGGTTGACCCAATAAACCCCAAAGAAAAACGAGAAGATTACTATCATCTTCTTTCCAATGGCGAGTTTTCTCTTGACATATAACTATCTCCTCTGTCTCCAAGTGAATATTATATTTCAAATAAACTCCAAGATCATATAGGTAGTGCCCGTAGATATACTCAGCAAGAGGATGCGCACAACCCTCCCTTATGATAACACGAGGTTGTATGTCATTAGACATCTTGTATGATAGTGGCAAAACACCCTTCCAAAGTTGGGTTCACCTCACCCTATTCAGTTCACCAAAATTAAATATCAAATGACGTATATAATACGACACACTTATCTAAAGTTCTCAATAAAATTATTTTTATACTATTTAAGGAGAACCTCAACAACTATAGACCACCGTTCTAAACCTCTAAATATCCCGCTCGACCCAGCTATATTTTTATTAACTGAAAGGAATTGTGAAGCAAAAGGGTGAGCACAACTAGCACAGTAAAGAATATCATGACTAAAGATAATTAAATTATCAATAGCTTTCATTAATAATAAATCAGAGATTTAGAACATATGGTAGATAATAAAACTTTTCAACCATAGTTGCAGCGGAACGAGCAATCCATTAGAAGAGTCAAATAGACCATAAGGTCTATTATCTTCTCTATGTTAAAAGTCCACCAATAATGTTTTATCCCTGAACATCAATCAACAATTCCCGTCCATGATCATGTGAATAAATCATAATCATAATTGTGATTCTAAATTCCTCTTCGCACCCAGGACGAAGATAATTTTCATCACATGTCTTCACCTGAAACATCAAAAATCATGGTTATACCAAATCACAATTCCTGCTCGTAATCATTAAATCATCTTTGCACTATGGCCAAAGATATTCATTATTATCACATCTATGAATTAATATTTCATTGTTGAGACTCAGCTCAATAATTAATCCACATCATCGAATCTTCCCTGCACTACATGCCAATGATATTCTTTAGTATCACGACCACGAATTATCCATGCACTACGGGCCAAAGATAATCGTGTTTTCATCAACGGTCCTGATCATGCCATAAAACAATTCATCTTTGCACCCTTGGCCGAAGAGAATACATAGCCATAATCATACCAAAAACTGTCCATCAATGCACTACGGGCCAATGAGGACTTTTTCCACATCATTTATAATATTACGATCATGATTATACTGAATAATCCCTGGTCATAATCATATCAGGTCCATCTATGCACTACAGGCCATAGATGACTTTCAAAATATTATATACATGATGATGATGACAATATTATAAGCATTAGTTAAACTAAATCAAGGATAAATATTAAAGACTTTAAATTTATCCAAACATTATCAATCACTTAATAAAATCATAATCTAATATTGTTAATATTATAACAATATTTTAATCACTCCTTAAACTTATAAACAATTTAATTTAATTGTTTACACTTTTCCAAATAATGTATTTAATCATTTAAAAATGCCATACTCATAAGATTTCATCACCAATAATCAAATTACTCATCAAAAAATTGCATATACCTTATATAGGATTTTCAAGCCATAAAATCCTATTTACCAATTTTTAACTTCACATAACATATTTAATTCATATGTTCGTAACTAAATCATTTTCATGAAAAATACCAAATCAGTCCCAAAAACTATTCTTTTCTGGGATTAAGTAGAATATAGTCCCATATTGAACATATATTTTTCTCAGAATTTTTAAAATTCATTTACTATTTTTCAGAAATTAATTTCTAATTAATTCCTTAAGAAATTAGCTACCTCAAGGTTAACTCCAGAAATTCCCAAATCTTGACAGGATCTTACACATGTTAACATGAGTTTCCAGTTTAAATTTCATTGTCATCGGAGTTATAGAACTCAGGTTATAGCGTTTTCCGTCGAAAAAACTAAATATTTGAAATGGTCATAACTTGCTCATTTTAAGTCGGAATGAGCTCATTTTTGGAAAGGAGGTACTTTATACCATATATTTCTATGTCCCAAAAGGCCAGAATTTTTTCTCACAATTGAAGTGGCCAAAAATGCCCTTTTAAACTTTTGGGCAGTAGCCTTTTTATAATTTACAGCTTTTGACTCTTTTACTAAAATCAGTTCACACGAAAATCTACAACACCTTTTATAGTGATTCCACTTGGATAAGTTAGAAAACTCATAGATCTAACTCTAGAACTGGACCACACTCAAAAATTCGAAATATAATAGGAGATATGATCAATTGAATTTCTTGTTCCATTTTCACCAAAATCTGATTTTCAACCCTTTGTGATTTCTAAGAAACTTTCATGTTTTCACATAATAACTAACATAACTCATCATAACACTTACTAATACTACATATACCCATGGTTTTCATCAGTCCAATACTTTTATTATGACTTTCATCATAATCCACATAAACAGATCATTTCCATAATTTAATAAGGAATGAATACAAATGATCCTTCACTATGCATGTGATAATCCACATAGACAGGTTATTCTAACAGAATAATAAAAAATGGAATAACAAAAGAAATCACCAGGCATGCGATAGACCGCACAGATAGGTTATTCCAACAGAATAATAAATAACGGGACCAGGTGATGCGTAAACGCACAGACATGATGTTCCAATAGAATGATAAATAATGGAACCAGGTCATGCGTAAAGCACAGACAGGATGTTCCAACAGAATAATAAAGAATGAAACCAGGTCATGCGTAAAGCACAAACAGGATGTTCCAACAAAATGATAATTAATAGAACCAGGTCATGCGTAAAGCACAGACAGGATGTTCCAACAGAATGATAAAGAACGGAATAATAACAGAAATCACCATGCATGCGGTACATCGCATAGACAGGTTATTCCAACATAATGATAAAGAATGGAATAACAGAAGAATTTCACCAAGTATAGGGTAGCCCGCGTATATAGGTTATTCCAACAGAATAATAAAGAATGAAATAACATAAGTTTTCTTCATGAATACAAAAAAATAATACCCCCTACAGGTACACCAAATAATATCCCTTACCTTTGAAAGAAGAGTATTCCGACTGGTAGGGCTATGATATACTCGAAGAAAACTTGTACTACGCTCAAAATTTTCTTAAACTCTAAAGAAATACGCTCAAGATTATAGAAGAATAATTCTCTCTATAGTTTCTCTCTCTAGAGTTTCAGTGAATTCATAAGAAATAATGAAGGAATGAGCTTCTATTTATAGAAGAATGGACTGCATAGTAACTAATTCATGAACAGTCCAGGTTGATTAACTTTTAATCGAATGGTCCATATTTAAAACAAAATCTTTTAAATAAAATGTAATATATTCTATTTATAATCTAATAAAACGAATAACTTTATAAAAGTATTCTGTTTTATATAAAAATATTTTACTATGCAAAACACTATGCACAATAGAATATAATATATTTTATTTATAGAATAACTCTATAAAAGTATTCTGTTTTATATAAAAAGTTTTTCTGTTTTATTACATTAATAATGCTAATAAAACAAAACTGAGTGACTTATCACGTAAGCATTAATAACCAACACCGTGTGTTACTATGCAACCACGCGTATTACTGTACTTTTACTACCGGGTAGTTCAACAGTTTTAACGGTAACACTTCCGCCGTTATTTTATAAAAAGATAATTCTGTTGTTTTCTAAATACGACAATACTTCCGTCGTGGGGTCCACCAATGATTTTGCCGTCGTACGAATATTCACCGACAAAAAGAATATTCCCCGACCAATCGAGTATTTTATAACAACATGCATACTTTTCAAAATTTATAAATATTACCCACAACTATAATATTATATCAAATCCACACCATAATATTAAAAAAAAATATTTTGAGAAAATTAAATCTATATTCATAAAATCTGGGGTCTCACAATCTCCCCTACTTATGAAATTTTGCCCTCGAAATTTACGTACGTACCTGATATTTGAAGGGATAAGAATACCTTGCTTTCTTTTCAGATTGTACCTTTTCGGTAATTTCCTCGCTATCATGATTTTCCCATTTATCATCTCCTGTATTTCAGATATCATTTTAGAATATAGCTTCAAAACAAAGATTACTTGACATATCATAATTTTTCAACTTATCAAGTAAACAATTTCAGCTTAGGTAAGTCACACACTAGCGAAGTATACAACTCGTCTCTCCCCTCCTAGTTCTAGACACTTGTCTCCGCCAGCGACCATATCCCTAAGCTCAGATACCAAATGTGGCGCCCCCAAAATTAGGTATACATCACCCATTCTAAGTCGCCATATACATGGTACAAAATTTAAATACAACTTCATTTATACAACTGTTGAACTGTCGTATAGAATACGACCACAGTTAACTATGAGTTTTAATACAAATGTATGTAACTCTCATGGTGCCTTGACCACAACCTTACAATGATACTTTATATAAAATTATAGTAAAAAAATGTTTTAGAAATTAAAATCTATGGGAAGTGCTCAAGGAAACCTTCGTACTTGGGAGGCCATGCGACTAGGTTATAATAGATATCATATGTCCACAGAATTATCATTGGTTGACCCAATAGACCCCAAAAAAAATGAGAAGATTACTATCATCTTCTTTCCAATGGTGAGTCTTCTCTTGACATATAACTATCTCCACTGTCTCCAAATGAATAATATATATCAAATAAACTCCAAGATCATATAGGTAGTGCCCGTAGATATACTCAGTAAGTGGATGCGCACAACCTTGCCTTATGATAACACGAGTTTGTATGTCATTAGACATTTTGTATGATAGTGGCAAAACACCCTTCCAAAGTTGGGTTCAACTAACCCTATTCAGTTCACCAAAATTAAATATCAAATGACGTATACAATACGACACACTTATCTAAAGTTCTCAATAACATTATTTCCATACTATTTAAGGAGAACCTCAACAGATATAGACCACCGTTCTTATCCTCTTAATACCTCGCTCGACCCAGCTACATTTTTATTACCTGAATATTTGAAATGGTCATCGGAGTTATAGAACTCCGGTTATAGCGTTTTCCGTCGGAAAAACCTAAATATTTGAAATGGTCATAACTTGCTCATTTTAAGTCGGAATGAACTTATTTTTGGACATGAGGTACTTTATACCATATATTTCTATGTCCCAAAAGGCCAGAATTTTTTCTCACAATTTAAGTGACCGAAAATGCCCTTTTAAACTTCTGGGCAGTAGCCTTTTTTGTAATTTATAGCTTTTGACTCTTTTGCTAAAATCAAACCACACAAAAATCTACAACACCTTTTATAGTGATTCCACTTGCATAAGTTAGAAAACTCATAGATCTAACTCTAGAACTTAACCACACTCAAAAATTCGAAATATAATAAGAGATATGGTCAATTG
Source organism: Panax japonicus (assembly GCA_020205505.1). Classification (NCBI taxonomy): domain Eukaryota; kingdom Viridiplantae; phylum Streptophyta; class Magnoliopsida; order Apiales; family Araliaceae; genus Panax; species Panax japonicus. The sequence continues at coordinate 44,157,628 of CM035105.1, read as the reverse complement.
AATTTTATGTTCGATTTTCACCAAAATCTAATTTTCAACCCTTTGTGATTTCTAAGAAACTTTCATGTTTTCACATAATAACCAACATAACTCATCATAACACTTACTAATACTACATATACCATGATTTTCATCAGTCCAATACTTTTATTATGACTTTCATCATAATCCACGTAAACAGATTATTTCCACAATTTAATAAGGAATGAATACAAATGATCCTTCACCATGGATGTGATAATCCACATAGACAGGTTATTCTAACAGAATAATAAAGAATAGAATAACAAAAGAAATCACCAGGCATGCGATAGACCGCACAGACAGGTTATTCCAACAGAATAATAAATAACAGAACCAGGTTATGCGTAAACGCACAGACATGATGTTCCAACATAATGATAAATAATGGAACCAGGTCATGCGTAAGGCACATACATGATTTTCCAACAGAATAATAAAGAACGAAACCAGGTCATGCGTAAAGCACATACATGATATTCCAACAGAATGATAAATAATGGAACCAGGTCATGCGTAAAACACAGACATGATGTTCCAACAGAATGATAAAGAAACAGAATAATAACAGAAATCACCATGCATGCGGTACTTCGTATAGACAGGTTATTCCAACACAATGATAAAGAATGGAATAACAGAAGAATTTCACCAAGTATAGGGTAGCTCGCGTATACAGGTTATTCCAACAGAATAATAAAGAATGGAATAACAGAAGTTCTCTTCATGACTAAAAAAGAAATAATACCCTCTATTGTGACGCCCCCAAAATAGGTATACAACACCCATTCTGAGTCGTCAAAATACATGGTACAGAAACAACTACAACTTTATTAATACAACATAAAAATTGTGAGTTTAAATACAAATATTGTCATCTAGACAATATCCACACTCAAATAAGTCCTCATTACAATTATTAATACACTATTTTACAGAATAGTGAGGACTACTAGAACAACTTCTAGAACCATCATTCCACACCCCGACTAGTACTCGTTACATTATCGTCTCATGAGAAGAAAAATGGAACAACAATGAAAAGGGTGAGCTCAATTAGCCCAGTAAAGAACATTATGACTAAGATAATATAGAACAAATTATCGTTAGTCCTTAACAGGGAAAAATCTAATAGAATACAATAGACAACCAATTTTAAATCAATCTTCGCAGCGAAAATAATAATTCATTAGAAGAGTTAAGTAGAGAATGCAAACTACTATCTTCTATATATAAATTTAAAAGTTCATCACCGATATTTTATCCCTGTAACATCAATCAATATATATCTGGAATCAAATATTCATCTTTGCACTACAGGCCAAAGATATTCATTAGTTGGTCATGTTCATCTAAACACCTGTTCATCTTTGCAGTACGGGCCAAAGATATTAATCAGTCGGTCATATTCATCTCAACACCTGTTCATCTTTGCACTACGAGCCAAAGATATTCATCAAGAAATCATTCATCTTTGCACTACAGGCCAAAGATATTCAGTAATATCATCATTTAGGACTGAGGAGGATGAAAAATATTTTAAAGAAAACGAATCCAGTGAAACAAAAGAACAAGTATTAAGGATTCATACTTTAAATAATCTTAGTTCAAAAATACTTCATAAATAACCAGATTGGAGTAAAATTCAAGAATGAAGATCAAAACATAGATCCAATCAAAGATAGGAATCATAACCGACAATCTTGGACACAGAAAAGAAAATTTAATTTTTCTGTGAATAGTGTCGTATTCGTGAATAGTACCGTATACGTGAATAGTACCGTATACGTGAATAGTAACTCCGACACTAAAAGATAGAAATTTCACAAAAAAATATCATGTTTCGTGAATAGTACTCGTGAATAGTAACTCATGAATAGTAACTCGTGAATAGTAACTCAAGAATAGTAACCCCGACATGAAAAAGTTCCAAATTTGATAAAAATTTCCAACCAATATTTCGGCATAATGATATTGAAGAAATAATATCATTTTCGAATAAAATAACATCCCTTACCTCAGAAAGAATAGTACTTCTGACTGGAATACTGGATATAGTGCTGAAAGAACTTGCACCGTATAACAATACTCAAAGTACTAAAATACTACAAATACGCTCGATATTATAGAGAGAGAAAGAGAGGGAAATCTTTAGTTTCTGGTGTGATTTTCAATTCTAACCTAAGCACCATATTTATAGGAAAATGCTTAGAACACCAAAGCAGAAAATTTAATATAATATTATTATTTATATTATAAATTCTCTATGCACACTTAGCATCTGAAATCAGCCACCTAATCACATGTTAAATGAGTCCCAACAATGTAAAAAACATTTTTGTTAATATAATTATTTAAAACTTCTAAAAATCAATTATTCTGGAACCTCGGAACTTCAATAATTCATAATAAACAGCCCTTTTATCAGAAAATTTGAATCTCGCCACTTTTTATAGGAAATTCAATTCTCTACAACTTTGTAGAAGAAAGTTTTTCCAAATTCCAAACAGAAATTTACCGAAATCCATAAACGGGTGATTTTACAGGCTATAATCAAATTTCAGTCAAGAAATGGGGTCCACCGACACACAAAACATGTGTTAAACAACTTTTGCAACAAAAATACTCTTCCTCCTCATATACTCACATATCCCACATTCATTGTAAAAATATCATCATTATTATATTATAATAATATAATAAAATATTATTTTATTAGAAAAGATAAAATATCGATTTTCAACAATTGTCACTTTAAAAATTTTCTCCATCTATATCCACATAAAATCAATATTTTCCTCATCATATAAATCAATAATTAATTATTCACAAATAATATTACAGAATCACAGTACTGATAACCAGGCCATTCTCAGGAAAGAGGGGGCTTTCCAATAAGAATTTCTCCTTATTGGCGTGCAATTAGGTGACCAAACCTCTCCTTAGACAGAACTTTCTAGACATTGCCAATAATGTTTTCTAATAATATTATTCAGATAATATGAATTATTGCTTTGATAATGGAAAATACTGTGTAGTGACAATTATTGAAACAACAGTAATATAAAATATCAACGCAATAATTATTGAATCAATAAAATAAAATACTGAACAGTAACTATTGTAACAATTATTGAGTAGTGCCTTCTTACGTAAGAATCAATAATTGGTGCAATACCGTGTGCTACTGTGCAACAACGCATATTTCTGTGTTTTAACCACCAGGTATTCCAACAGTGTTAACGGTAACAACTACGCCGTTATTTATAAACAACTTATACTTGTCGTTTTCTTCATCCAATCGCTTTTTGTTATGGGCACACACAAGGCTGCGCCGTCGTACGAATATTCCCCGATAGCAAGAATATTCCACTATCAAACGAATATTCTCTAACAACAATGAGTATTTTATAACCACTTGCTTATTTGAAATATTTGCGCATTTTAACCATAACTAATCATATTAATCAAATCAACCCTTACTATTTCAAAATGATAAATAGAGGAAATTAAATTTCAATTATTAATAATTTGGGGTCTTACAACCTCCCATCCTTATGAAATTTTGTCCTCGAAATTGACGTACGTACCTAGTGTTTTGAAAAGATGAGAATACCTCGCTTTCATTTCCGTTTCCAACTCCTAGGTCATTTCCTCAATAGCATAGTTTCTCCATAAAACTTTAACTTGTGGTATGACCTTCGTACGTAGGACATGTTCCTTCCTATCCAAAATCTTGATAGGTACATCTTCATACGTTAAGTCTTCGGCTATCTCGTCCGGTTCTAACTCAATAACATGGTTTGGGTCGTCCACATATTTACGTAACATCGATATGTGAAAAACGTTATGAACACGCGTCATACTTGGCAGTAAAACAAGTCTATAGGCCACTGTTCCTATTCGATCTAGGATTTGAAATGGACTAATAAATCGAAGGTTTGAGCTTTCCTCACCTCGCCAATTCTCGCTTTTGGAATAACAACTTCTTGTACCTCCTTCTTTATATTCATCAGCTCCGGTGTGTAGCTTTAACATTTTTAACTTTATTGATTAAAGTCGGTTCTACTTGTATATCATCACGTGAGTCCCTAGAGTCTTTAACTCTATATCTATCATTTGTAAGTTATATGAAATGGGTCTTTGACAATATCACATTTGTACTCGTATATGATCTTTTACTCAACACGTCAGCTGCCACGTTCGCTTTTCCAGGATGGTATGGTCAGAACATATGCCGAAATGAGTCTCCTATTGTGTTCTTTGAAGCTCTTCCCACATTCCTTGCTCCATTCGAATTTTGTATCTCTACGAGTCAGCTGCTATGTATTTCGATTACTGACTTAGGTTGCTCTCAACTGTGACTCATATCCCAATCTTGGATAGCACGTCACAATGACACCTATTAGTTTACTACCGCACAAATATGGCGTCCCCTACGGAGAGTTTGGCTTCGGTGCATTCCACAAAGGAAGTCACCAGATAAAGGCTCGGGTACCAAATTCTATAGTTGAATTTTTAACTCCTGAAGTTCAATAGGAGCCATGAGATTTTAGAAATGAGTTTTATACCGGGTTCAAAGTCGATACAAAATTCAATATCACACTTTGGGAGTAAGACAAGAAATTCTCCAGGAAATACATCAGGAAATTTACTGACAATAGAAATATCATTCAAATCTGACGTATTTTTGTTTAAGTTCATAACATGGGCTAAGAAAACTTGACATCGGTTTTTCAATAAATGAATGACTTTATGGCTTGATATGAAAGTGTTTGACTTCAATGGTTTGGTTGCTTGAATTCAAATAACAGGTTGCTTAGGAATATGAAAACTAACAACCTTACGAAAGCAATCAATTTTGGCATGATGAGTAGTTAATCAATCAATCCCCAAAATCACATCAGAAGCAAGTATCTTTAAAGAAATAAGGTCAACAGGTAATGCGATGGTGCCAACTTGGATCAAACAAGATTTATAAACAGTGGATGTGATGAAAGTTTCTCCTAACGGAGTTTCCACAGATAGATCAAAGTCTAATTTCTCCGTAGTTAAGTTTAAACGTTGAGCACAAGCAGGAGAGATAAATGAATGGGTAGCATCGGTATCTAGTAATGTATAAACTTCGCATGAATTTATGATTAGCTTACCCGTGATCACCTTGTTTGGGTTCCTCGCATGTTGACTAGTCACGACAAACGCTCTTCCAAGAACTGTTGACTTTGACTTTTCTGGGACAGCCTTTTGAGTCACCATCCCCACTGTACTTGGTTTCGCTACCATACAATCTCGAGTGATATGTCATTCCTTTCCACAATTATAGCATACCTTGAACTTTTATGGACAGTTTGGGCTGATGTGTCCCTCTTTTCCACATTTATAGCATACGACCGGTGGTCGTTCTCCTCCCTTAAAACCAGTTGCTACTTGTGCTGACGTCTTTGCAGTGTCATTGTTGAATCTCCTCTTTTTAAAATCTCCCCCGACTCGCTTCTTCTATTTTCATAGCCACGATTACCACCAGAGTGGTTGTCGTTCTTGTCCGTATTTTTCTTTCTCCGTTGGTTATCGTTGTTCTGATGACTGTTGTCACCGGTATGATCCTGGTTGCGGTCTCTTGGTTGAACGTACTCGCTATCTCGCTCTAATAATTGAGCCATGTTGACAACATCTGAATATAAAGAAAATTTATGAGAGATAAGATATTGCCGAATCTCTGGTTTTAAACCTCTCAGAAACATCCTCGTCATTCGTTCCTCATTCTCTACCAAATGAGGTGCAAACCTGGATAACTCTACGAACTTTGCCTCGTTTTGGGACACCGTCACGTTGTTTTGTTCTAGTCTAATAAACTCTACCTCTTTCATATGACGAATACTTTCAGGAAAGTATTTTTTGTTGAAAAGTTTCTGAAACGTTTCAAAAAACATACGGAGTGTGGCAGACTGGGTACATTTCATAGACTCTCACCAGTAATTTGCCTCGCCACGGAACATAAAGGTGGCGAATGGAATCTTCTGCTCCTCCGTGTATCCCAAGACATCGAATATATTGGTAATTTGCTTGACCCATGTTTTCGCCATGATCGGATTCCCTTAAATTCTGGTGGTCCCAACTCTTTGAACTGCTTGGCCGTGACAAGCCGCGCGTTGTCCCGTATTCTGTACAAGATTCTCCCTCGTCTGGTTTTGTATAAACTGCAAAAAGTTCCTAAACATCCCGTCGTTCATCGTCTGCTCAGTGGTGTTGTTTACAGGAGGAATATTGCCTTCCTGTTGCACGTTCCCCTTGGTGGTGATTAAAGGTGTTTCCACGGTCTCATTAATTCCACCGTTAATATTCTCAGCTGCCATTCTTAAATACTGCCATAAAACAAGGGTTAATTAAATAAATTAACATATCACATATTAACCATATAGTTCGACTAACCAACAAATAAGCTTAGGTGTGACATACTAGCGAAAGATTACTCGTCTCTCCCCTCCTAGTACTATTCCCCGATCTCCTCCAGAGACCATATCCCTAAGCTCTGATACCAACTGTGACGCCCCCAAAATAGGTATACAACACCCATTCTAAGTCGTCAAAATACATGGTACAGAAACAACTACAACTTTATTAATACAACATAAAAACTGTGAGTTTAAATACAATTATTGTCATCTAGACAATATCCACACTCAAATAAGTCCTCATTACAATTATTAATACACTATTTTACAGAATAGTTGTGATAACCCAGGATTTCGAATAATCCAAAATTTGCGAATATTTTTTTTTAATTAATATTAATATTAATTATCAATTTTGTGACAAGTATCCGTGATACGAGTCTCGAGAAAGTCAATTTGTGTATTGACTAATAAATTTAGAGTAGAGTTGTGTTTAACAATTTTAGAAAACCCTAACCCTAATTTTCGAATAGGGATTCGATAGAAAATACAATTAAAATAATTGTATTGTTGATTATGTGTTTATACGGTTTAGAAGTGTTGACCAATGGTTGACTGGATAAGGTTTAATATTATTAAACCCTAACAAGGGATTAGAAACCCTAATCTCAAATTTATAAAATAAATTGTACAATTAAAACTCTAATTGTACGTCGGGAAACTCTAATTTCAAAATCGAGAATTTTAAATCCTAATTAGGCAACCCTAATTTTTATTAGCATGCCTAAAGTGTTTGTTAAACTTAAATATGATTAGAAAGCTCTAATTATATTTTTGTATGTTAAATTTCTATTTTAGAAACCCTAATTTTATTTTAGAAAATTTATTTTTCTAATTAAACCCTAAATTTGAAAATTGCGGGAACTAGAAATTTTTGATACCTAATGGGTTCAAATCTTAAACCCTAATACAAGCCCCAAACCCTAAGGGTTTGTGAATTGGACAAGTTTTCCATAAAAATTAATTTACAAATGACCATAATACCCTTTTTACATTTTTATTTAGCTAATTTGCAAAAGTGGGTAAAGCTTTAGTTGGTGACCAACTCCATTGACAATGTGGCCTAAAAATCTCAGCAAAATCAGCTCCATGTGCCAGCAAGATCAGATCTAACCACTAAATATGCTATATAAAAGATTTAAGAGAGAGAAAGTCACAAAATTTGGCTCACTTAGTCTCTAGCTCTCACCAACTTTTTCTCTCCACTAAACCCATGAAAATCTGTAGTAGATCAGTCCTATAAACACCTCTTAGATCAACCATAAACAATTGGAGAGCATAGATCAAGAATCAAAAGCTAGAAAGGTATAACCAAGTTTTTATTTTTGATCTTTGATGCTTGAGAAATTTTTGTGTTTATATGTTTAGAATATTACTAGAAGATGTTTTTAGTGGTTATATGATGATCCATGATGGACCCATAGCACCAAAGTGAGTAAAAGTACGTTTTTCTAAAAATATTCAAGAACAAAATCTGTGGTCTGACAACCTAATGTCAGGCGCCATAGATCCGTGCCTGTTTTTGATTTTTCTTGTTTTATGTTTTGGATCTGTACTATGTCATGTGGTCTGTGATCTGGAAGTGGAATCCAAGCTATTTGATTTTTAGATTACAAGTTATAGCCGGTCAAAGTCGGTTGACCGACCATGATCGAGTGAAATTCTGGGTAACCCAGAATTCTAAAATAAGCGTCTAACAGGATTTTCTATGCAATAGATCTGTCAGTTTATTTAGTTTTATGATGTTGTTATTGTAACATATTTGTAGCTGGTTATGTGGGCTCTATATTAATGTTAGTATATCTCTGAAACAACACATATGATGGTTGTAATTAATGGTCAAACCAGACCATTTGATCATGAGTGACTTTTCTGGAAAACCCAGAAAACGGTTTGAACAAGTTGTCTGACAGAGTTTGACCGTGTGTTTTATATTGATTCTGTTGATTATAATCTAAGTTTTTGTTTTGGTATTGTACCTTAACATAAGAACTACATGTTTGAGCTATCAAAACACATGAAGTAAGACCAGGACATAGATTAAACTGTGGTTGAATATAGTAACTCGGTACTGTTTAAGCCCAGAAAAACCCAGATGATGTCTGACAGTAGGTTTAGCCACTCATATCTCCTTGATTGTGATGTTGTTTGACCAAATTGTTGATTAGATATTGTAGTGTTACATTTATACTACAATAACAAACTTTTAGCTAGCCCAGAAACGTATTACACCGAGAATTATGGCCGGTCAAACAAGGCAGGTTGATAAGCCGGCTGTCAGTGTTCTTGAGCTCAAGAACACCAACAGCGACGCTTTGTGTCGCTAAAGAGCTTTAGCGACGGTTTATTTAATTTTTATTTTCAGAATTTTCGGTAATTAATTAAAAAATAGAAATAAATTCTAAAAATTACCAAAAATGGTTTTAAAAATTATTTTAAATTATGAAAAATAATTTTTTACCAATTGGAATATTTTTCTTTAATATTTATAATTATTTAAATATTAAAGGTATTTAATTTATTTAATTAGTGTATTAAATAAATTAGAGAAAAATGATTTAATATTATGAAAAATCATTTTAAATAAGAATAATGTATTTAAAAATATTTTGAGTTATAAAATGTAACTTTTAATATTTTTGGAGAATTTTTATTAATAATTTAATATTAATGATATTAGATTTATTTGATTATTAAATTAAATAAATAATGATAAAAATGATTTTAATGATTTAAAAATCATTTTAATTGAGAATAAAGTGTTAGAAAATATTTTAAATTATAAAATATAATTTTCAATATTTTTGGAGAATTTTCATTAATAAACTAATATTAATGATATTTGATTTATTTAATTATTATATTAAATAAATGAATTAAAAATAATTTTATTGATTTAAAAATCATTTAAAAATGAGAAAAATGATTTAAAAATATTTTAAGTTATAATTAATGACTTTTAATATTTGGATAATAATTTCATTAATATTTATATATTAATGGTGATGATTTAAAAATGATTTTAATTACCTTAAAAATCATTTAAGTAGAATATGGATGATTTAAAAATATTTTAAGTTATTGGTAATAACTTTAATATTTTGAAAAGTATGTTATTAATATTTTGGTATTATTAAATATTAATAATGGTACGATTAATTGATAATTAAATCATTTAAAAATGATTCTGATAATTGAAAAATTATTATAAATTATAATAATTGCTTGATAATTATTAAAAGCTTCCGAAAAATATTATTAATGATAATTGACTTATCTAAATTAATATTGAAGCTTAGAGACCAATTTTAATTGACAATCAATGTGTTAATTGTCGGGTAGGGTGACCAGAACACCGAGAATGGATCGAAGTCCAACCAGACTGAATTAGTTTGACTTTTTAAGTGTTTATATAGGTTATAAACACTGTTGTGGCTATGTGGTAATGTATTTAGGAGAAGTTTGACTGTGAACTATAGTGTTGTGTGTCATGTGGATTATTGTGCTAATTGTTAGACTGATATTATTGGTTATAGGTCTTTCGAAAGCAGATAAGTATTTTGTGTAGCTGTAATCAACGGAAGAGGCAAGTTCCCTGACTCAACCTTGAGTTATTTCATTCAATTATTATTGGTGGATAATTATTGCTAATTATGCCACGTCCAGGGATTTATTGTTGAAATTAAATTATTGAATTAGAAAATATATATATTCGTAGAATTACTATTATTGGATATTCATATCTATAGAAGTTAGAATTGACAGTACAGATAATTCCTGTTGATTGTCAAATTATGTTAAGAAATGTCTTAGCCATTTATCCTGGTTAGACAAACATTGGTAAAAATTTGTTAGGTTTGAGAAGAGAAGCAAATAGAATTTGAAATCCCAGTATTTCGTTGTAAAATCAAACTTTTGATTCCAAGACTGAGAAGAACAACCTTTTATATAAAGGGAACATTTTGTTGGTCGTGAATTCGACCTTTGCGCGCGTTTTGAGTATTATGCATAATATAGGGTACAAAGAGTTGGCCGACTCTGAGTACTTGCAGAGGGGTACGATTTAATCTTTATGGTTATCTGATACACCTGAGTATTTATCAAAGTAAATCTTTGATATCTACCCGAGAAAATAAAGTTCAAGATCTTGTGTGATCACTCAGTATAAATCTGGAGAAATATTTCATTCGTAGAATTGATTCTAGATTATTCACTAGAATACCGTATAAACTTTGAAAGCGTTGTACTCTTTTATTAGTGAATTATTATGTTGTATAGAATACAAGAAAACTTGTTATTGAATAACGATTTGTTCAGCTATTTCAAAGTTCCCCGAACTTTGGTTTCATTCTATCAAAATAGATAGTCTGTTGTTTTGAATCCTTATACATTTATTGTAGGTATTAACTTGCGGGGCAAATTAGTTGCTCACCCTTGCTAAATAAAACCTTTCAGCTAGGGACGAAGTGGCAGGAGGTGCTGTGAAGGATAAAGGCAAAGGCGTTGTAATAAATTAATTATGATTAGCCTATTTAATATGTTGTATTGTAAACCCTTTTTGTATATCCAAAGGGTATGTTTGTAAAGTTAAGGTTAGTGAACCCGGGTGATGTATTATTATTAAACTCTGATAAAATCTTATGAAAGTTACTATCTATATATATTATGGGTAGTTAAATGTTAATTATAGTGTGGATCGTGAACACCAAACTCGGGAGTCAGGTAACCCAGATTTGGGGGTGTCACAGGTTGGTATCAGAGCTGTAGTGACCAAGGTGTCACCAGCTGGTAGTGGAGCTTTAGGTTATAAACCTTTAGTGGGGTGGGGAAAACCCTATGATTATAACCATAAGCGATATAGAGAATACTCATTTAGAGTACTAAGTGAGGGATCGTTGAAGTGTATCGATAGTGAGATAAGTAAATTCGTAGTGAGAGAAATTTGTACTAGTGAAGTACTAATCGAGTTGTTAAAACTGATTGTAGGATGTCGGGAAAAGATGAAATGAGTACGGAGAAGCCAGCGGCTGTCGTACCAATGCCAGTAGCCGAGGTGCCAGCACAGAGCGAATCGGTTGAAGAAGTGGGGAAAGATGAACTAATGATTAATCTTGGGAGTAATCATGACGATTATCCTGAGATGTATCTAAGTGGTGATGAGGAGGCGTAGTCTGAAGAAGCTAGGGTGGAACTAAAGAATAAGATCAAGGTTGGTGAACAAGATCAGCTATCTGTGGAAGTCCAAGAACTCCGAAGCAAAGTATTTCTTTTGGAAGAGTTGTGGAAGACGGAGCGGGCATTACGCGAAATGACTGAAGAACGAAACGTGCTGAAAGCGCAAGTAGAACGAATGAAGGCTGAAGGTGGTGGATTGTCTGAAGGAACCAGCAAAAAGGACAAGAAGAAAAGAAAGAGGAACAAAGACAGCGACAACTCTGGAAATTCGAACCCGAAGAAAAAGAAAGCATGTAGCAAATGTAGCAAAACTCACGTGGGGGAATGCATGATGTGGAAGAACGTGTGCTTCAACTGTAAGCAGGAAGGACATATCTCTTTGCATTGACCTAAGCCAAATTTGAGGAAGTGTTTTTCATGTGGGCAAACGGGTCACGGATTCAACAAGTGTCCCAACAAGAAGAAGATTGGTGAAGGAAGTGGTCGGTAGACAACTTAGATATATGTAATAGTATCTTTTGGTAGAAGTTTCTGATATTAAGATATGTAATATCAAGAACGATGTTTGAACATATGTAAATATATGTTTGTATGAATGAAATCTTTATTTTCTATATGAATATAAGATTAAAATGAAATTGGTGAGTTCTTAAAACTCATACTTATGATAAGTTATTGACTCCTAAGTGTGGTAAGTTTGATGAACTGGAAATAGTAATGTGTAATTGGAGAATGTCAACTTTTTGTGTAAAGTTGGGGAATTGCAACTTTTGTAAAGTTGTGTGTGTTAACCCTAGTATTATTTTAAAGGGATATTTATATGTGTTAATTACTATAGGTACTATGTGCTATTTGAATAAATATGCAATTACTTGAGAATTTTTTGTTGAATTCTTATTGTGTTAAGAATTTGTATAGAATAAGAGTATTAATATAAGATTTTCGTTTAAATCAGATCATGCCGCCTAGAAGACAGAATCGAAACCAAAGAGAAGAACAATCAATGAATAACGAAGAAGGTCAAGTGGACCCGATGCAGAATTTTGTGGATATGCTGGCCCAAGCTATGGAAAATAGGGCTCCAGCCAGGGGAAGACCAAGGGATCAACCAGCCGACAGATTGGCTAATTTTAAGGATTTTAAAGCGGTAGGACCGCCTGAATTCAAGGGGACTACGGATCCGATCGAAGTCCAAACTTGGGTGAAGGAGATGGAGAAAGCGTTCGTGATTGCGCGTGTGGCGGAAGAGCAAAAGACGGTTTTTGCAACATATCTAATGAAGGGAGAAGCCAATTATTGGTGGGAAACCAATCGAGCGAGAGCGGGTACAGCGGTAGTAGCATGGACCAGATTTAAGGAGTTGTTCTTTGAGAACTACTTCTCACCGAGTATGCAAGTTCGGATGGAAGTTAAGTTCTTGGAACTTAAGCAGGAAAACATGTCTGTTTCTGAATACGCGGCTAAATTCAACGAATTGGCACGATTTGCACCTCATCAAGTGGACACAGAAGCTAGAAAAGCAAGAAGATTTGAGAACGGATTGAAGCCGGGAATTTACAACAAAGTAGCTGTGCTGCAGATCAACACTTTTGCGGCTCTAATGGAGAAAGCATTAATTGCTGAAGGAGGAAGCGAGGCTGCATCTCGCTTTCATCAGGAGAAGAAGAAGAATAACAATGAGGGTGGAAGCAGTGGTGTTAGTAACCCAAATAAGAGGAAGTGGAGTGAGATTATCCAATCGGGTAGCAAAGCTGAAGGGAATAAGAAAGGAGGAGAGCCTTGTGCAAATTGTGGGAAGAATCATGCAGGAGTTTGTTTGAAGAAGAAGGGGGTCTGTTACAATTGCGGACAAGAAGGGCATATATCGCCAAATTGTCCCAGCCCGAAAAAGATTCAAGGTTGATATGCGTGTGGATCGACTGATCATCTGGTGCGGAACTGTCCGAATAAGAATGCTGAGAAGGAAAGCGCCATTAAGGGACCCAGTAGTGGAACCTTGGCGATTCGAGGACCTGCACAGCCAGGAAGACCAACAGCCCGTACATTCAACATGACGGCGCTAGATGCAGTGGCTACTTAGGAGGTAGTAGTAGGTAATGATGTCGTTTAGAAATTTAATTACGCGAGTATTATGATTTACATAATTCTGTGAACTGTTTTCTTTTATAGATTTAAGTCACAGGTTAGAATTTGAAAAACAAATTAATATTGTGTTGATAAAAATGAATTGATGATACAACTTTAAAAGATTGTAAAGAATAAGAAAGCGGTGATTCCGAAGACGGAATCCTTTTAAGAAGGGGTGAATGTGATAACCCAGGATTTCGAATAATCCAAAATTTGCGAATAAATATTTTTTTCCATTAATATTAATATTAATTATCAATTTTGTGACAAGTATCCGTGATACGAGTCTCGAGAAAGTCAATTTGTGTATTGACTAATAAATTTAGAGTAGAGTTGTGTTTAACAATTTTAGAAAACCCTAACCCTAATTTTCGAATAGGGATTCGATAGAAAATACAATTAAAATAATTGTATTGTTGATTATGTGTTTATACGGTTTAGAAGTGTTGACCAATGGTTGACTGGATAAGGTTTAATATTATTAAACCCTAATAAGGGATTAGAAACCCTAATCTCAAATTTATAAAATAAATTGTACAATTAAAACTCTAATTGTACGTCGGGAAACTCTAATTTCAAAATCGGAAATTTTAAACCCTAATTAGGCAACCCTAATTTTTATTAGCATGCCTAAAGTGTTTGTTAAACTTAAATATGATTAGAAAGCTCTAATTATATTTTTGTATGTTAAATTTCTATTTTAGAAACCCTAATTTTATTTTAGAAAATTTATTTTTCTAATTAAACCCTAAATTTGAAAATTGTGGGAACTAGAAATTTTTGATACCTAATGAGTTCAAATCTTAAACCCTAATACAAGCCCCAAACCCTAAGGGTTTGTGAATTGGACAAGTTTTCCATAAAAATTAATTTATAAATGACCATAATACCCTTTTTACATTTTTATTTAGCTAATTTGCAAAAGTGGGTAAAGCTTTAGTTGGTGACCAACTCCATTGACAATGTGGCCTAAAAATCTCAGCAAAATCAGCTCCATGTGCCAGCAAGATCAGATCTAACCACTAAATATGCTATATAAAAGATTTAAGAGAGAGAAAGTCACAAAATTTGGCTCACTTAGTCTCTAGCTCTCACCAACTTTTTCTCTCCACTAAACCCATGAAAATCTGTAGTAGATCAGTCCTATAAACACCTCTTAGATCAACCATAAACAATTGGAGAGCATAGATCAAGAATCAAAAGCTAGAAAGGTATAACCAAGTTTTTATTTTTGATATTTGATGCTTGAGAAATTTTTGTGTTTATATGTTTAGAATATTACTAGAAGATGTTTTTAGTGGTTATATGATGATCCATGATGGACCCATAGCACCAAAGTGAGTAAAAGTACGTTTTTCTAAAAATATTCAAGAACAAAATCTGTGGTCTGACAACCTAATGTCAGGCGCCATAGATCCGTGCCTGTTTTTGATTTTTCTTGTTTTATGTTTTGGATCTGTACTATGTCATGTGGTCTGTGATCTGGAAGTGGAATCCAAGCTATTTGATTTTTAGATTACAAGTTATAGCCGGTCAAAGTCGGTTGACCGACCATGATCGAGTGAAATTCTGGGTAACCCAGAATTCTAAAATAAGCGTCTAACAGGATTTTCTATGCAATAGATCTGTCAGTTTATTTAGTTTTATGATGTTGTTATTGTAACATATTTGTAGCTGGTTATGTGGGTTCTATATTAATGTTAGTATATCTCTGAAACAACACATATGATGGTTGTAATTAATGGTCAAACCAGACCATTTGATCATGAGTGACTTTTCTGGAAAACCCAGAAAACGGTTTGAACAAGTTGTCTGACAGAGTTTGACCGTGTGTTTTATATTGATTCTGTTGATTATAATCTAAGTTTTTGTTTTGGTATTGTACCTTAACATAAGAACTACATGTTTGAGCTATCAAAACACATGAAGTAAGACCAGGACATAGATTAAACTGTGGTTGAATATAGTAACTCGGTACTGTTTAAGCCCAGAAAAACCTAGATGATGTCTGACAGTAGGTTTAGCCGCTCATATCTCCTTGATTGTGATGTTGTTTGACCAAATTGTTGATTAGATATTGTAGTGTTACATTTATACTACAATAACAAACTTTTAGCTAGCCCAGAAACGTATTACACCGAGAATTATGGCCGGTCAAACAAGGCAGGTTGATAAGCCGGCTGTCAGTGTTCTTGAGCTCAAGAACACCAACAGCGACGCTTTGTGTCGCTAAAGAGCTTTAGCGACGGTTTATTTAATTTTTATTTTCAGAATTTTCGGTAATTAATTAAAAAATAGAAATAAATTCTAAAAATTACCAAAAATGGTTTTAAAAATTATTTTAAATTATGAAAAATAATTTTTTACCAATTGGAATATTTTTCTTTAATATTTATAATTATTTAAATATTAAAGGTATTTAATTTATTTAATTAGTGTATTAAATAAATTAGAGAAAAATGATTTAATATTATGAAAAATCATTTTAAATAAGAATAATGTATTTAAAAATATTTTGAGTTATAAAATGTAACTTTTAATATTTTTGGAGAATTTTCATTAATAATTTAATATTAATGATATTAGATTTATTTGATTATTAAATTAAATAAATAAGATAAAAATGATTTTAATGATTTAAAAATCATTTTAATTAAGAATAAAGTGTTAGAAAATATTTTAAATTATAAAATATAATTTTCAATATTTTTGGAGAATTTTCATTAATAAATAAATATTAATGATATTTGATTTATTTAATTATTATATTAAATAAATGAATTAAAAATGATTTTATTGATTTAAAAATCATTTAAAAATGAGAAAAATAATTTAAAAATATTTTAAGTTATAATTAATGACTTTTAATATTTGGATAATAATTTCATTAATATTTATATATTAATGGTGATGATTTAAAAATGATTTTAATTACCTTAAAAATCATTTAAGTAGAATATGGATGATTTAAAAATATTTTAAGTTATTGGTAATAACTTTA
Source organism: Panax japonicus (assembly GCA_020205505.1). Classification (NCBI taxonomy): domain Eukaryota; kingdom Viridiplantae; phylum Streptophyta; class Magnoliopsida; order Apiales; family Araliaceae; genus Panax; species Panax japonicus. The sequence goes on along the minus strand of CM035105.1, from coordinate 44,140,852 downwards.
ATATTTTGAAAAGTATGTTATTAATATTTTGGTATTATTAAATATTAATAATGGTACGATTAATTGATAATTAAATCATTTAAAAAGGATTCTGATATTTGAAAAATTATTATAAATTATAATAATTGCTTGATAATTATTAAAAGCTTCCGAAAAATATTATTAATGATAATTGACTTATCTAAATTAATATTGATGCTTAGAGACCAATTTTAATTGACAATCAATGTGTTAATTGTCGGGTAGGGTGACCAGAACACCGAGAATGGATCGAAGTCCAACCAGACTGAATTAGTTTGACTTGTTAACTGTTTATATAGGTTATAAACACTGTTGTGGCTATATGGTAATGTATTTAGGAGAAGTTTGACTGTGAACTATAGTGTTGTGTGTCATGTGGATTATTGTGCTAATTGTTAGACTGATATTATTGGTTATAGGTCTTTCGAAAGCAGATAAGTATTTTGTGTAGCTGTAATCAACGGAAGAGGCAAGTTCCCTGACTCAACCTTGAGTTATTTCATTCAATTATTATTGGTGGATAATTATTGCTAATTATGCCACGTCCAGGGATTTATTGTTGAAATTAAATTATTGAATTAGAAAATATATATATTCGTAGAATTACTATTATTGGATATTCATATCTATAGAAGTTAGAATTGACAGTACAGATAATTCCTGTTGATTGTCAAATTATGTTAAGAAATGTCTTAGCCATTTATCCTGGTTAGACAAACATTGGTAAAAATTTGTTAGGTTTGAGAAGAGAAGCAAATAGAATTTGAAATCCCAGTATTTCGTTGTAAAATCAAACTTTTGATTCCAAGACTGAGAAGAACAACCTTTTATATAAAGGGAACATTTTGTTGGTCGTGAATTCGACCTTTGCGCGCGTTTTGAGTATTATGCATAATATAGGGTACAAAGAGTTGGCCGACTCTGAGTACTTGCAGAGGGGTACGATTTAATCTTTATGGTTATCTGATACACCTGAGTATTTATCAAAGTAAATCTTTGATATCTACCCGAGAAAATAAAGTTCAAGATCTTGTGTGATCACTCAGTATAAATCTGGAGAAATATTTCATTCGTAGAATTGATTCTAGATTATTCACTAGAATACCGTAGAAACTTTGAAAGCGTTGTACTCTTTCATTAGTGAATTATTATGTTGTATAGAATACGAGAAAACTTGTTATTGAATAACGATTTGTTCATCTATTTCAAAGTTCCCCTGAACTTTGGTTTCATTCTATCAAAATAGATAGTCCGTTGTTTTGAATCCTTATACATTTATTGTATGTATTAACTTGCGGGGCAAATTAGTTGCTCACCCTTGCTAAATAAAACTTTTCAACTAGGGACGAAGTGGCAGGAGGTGCTGTGAAGGATAAAGGCAAAGGCGTTGTAATAAATTAATTATGATTAGCCTATTTAATATGTTGTATTGTAAACCCTTTTTGTATATCCAAAGGGTATGTTTGTAAAGTTATGGTTAGTGAACCTGGGTGATGTATTATTATTAAACTCTGATAAAATCTTATGAAAGTTACTATCTATATATATTATGGGTAGTTAAATGTTAATTATAGTATGGATCGTGAACACCAAACTCGGGAGTCAGGTAACCCGGATTTGGGGGTGTCACAATAGCGAGGACTACTAGAATAAATTCTAAAACCATCATTCCACACCCCGACTAGTACTCGTTACATTCTCGCCTCCTGAGAAGAAAAATGGAACAACAAGGAAAAGGGTGAGCTCAACTAGCCCAGTAAAGAACATTATGACTAAGATAATATAGAACAAATTATCGTTAGTCCTCAACAGGGAAAAATCTAATAGAATACAATAGACAACCAGTTTTAAATCAATCTTCGCAGCGGAAATAATAATTCATTAGAAGAGTTAAGTAGAGAATGCAAACAACTATCTTCTATATATGAATTTAAAAGTTCATCACCGATATTTTATCCCTGTAACATCAATCAATATATATCTGGAATCAAATATTCATCTTTGCACTACAGGCCAAAGATATTCATTAGTTGGTCATGTTCATCTAAACACCTGTTCATCTTTGCACCACGGGCCAAAGATATTAATCAGTCGGTCATATTCATCTCAACACCTGTTCATCTTTGCACTATGAGCCAAAGATATTCATCAAGAAATCATTCATCTTTGCACTACAGGCCAAAGATATTCAGTAATATCATTATTTAGGACTGAGGATGATGAAAAATATTTTAAAGAAAACGAATTCAGTGAAACAAAAGAACAAGTATTAAGGATTTGTACTTTAAATAATCCCACTTCAAAAATACTTCATAAATAACCAGATTGGAGTAAAATTCAAGAATGAAGATCAAAACATAGATCCAATCAAAGATAGGAATCAAAATCGACAATCTTGGACACAAAAAAGAAAATTTATTTTTTCTGTGAATAGTGTTGTATATGTGAATAGTGCCGTATACGTGAATAGTAACTCCGACACTAAAAGAAAGAAATTTCACAAAAAAAATCATGCTTCGTGAATAGTACTCATGAATAGTAACTCATGAATAGTAACTCGTGAATAGTAACCCCGACATGAAAAAGTTCCAAATTTGATAAAAATTTCGAACCAATATTTCGGCATAATGATATTGAAGAAATAATATCATTTTCGAATAAAATAACATCCATTATCTCAGAAAGAATAATACTTCTGACTGGAATACTGGATATAGTGCTGAAAGAACTTGTACCGTATAGCAATACTCAAAGTACTAAAATACTCACAAATACGCTCGATATTATAGAGAGAGAGAAAAATCTTTAGTTTCTGGTGTGATTTTCAATTCTAACCTAAGCACCCTGTTTATAGAAAAATGTTTAGAACACCAAAGAAGAAAATATCATCATTATTATATTATAATAATATAATAAAATATTATTTTGTCAGAAAAGATAAAATATCGATTTTCAACAATTGTCACTTTAAAAATTTTCTCCATCTATATCCACATAAAATTAATATTTTCCTCATCATATAAATCAATAATTAATTATTCACAAATAATATTACAGAATCACAGTACTGGCAACCAGGCCGTTCCCAGGAAGGAGGGGGCTTTCCAATAAGAATTTCTCCTTACTGACGCGCAATTAGGTAACCAAACCTCTCCTTAGACAGAACTTTCTAGACATTACCAATAATGTTTTCTAATAATATTATTCAGATAATATGAATTATTGCTTTGATAATGGAAAATACTGTGTAGTGACAATTATTGAAACAACAGTAATATAAAATATCAACGCAGCAATTATTGAATCAATAAAATAAAATATTGAACAGTAACTACTGTAACAATTATTGAGTAGTGCCTTCTTACATAAGAATCAATAATTGGTGCAATACCGTGTGCTACTGCGCAACAACGCATATTACTGTGTTTTAACCACCGGGTATTCCAACAGTGTTAACGGTAACAACTACGCCGTTATTTATAAACAACTTATACTTGTCGTTTTCTTCATCCAATCGCTTTTTGTTATGGTCCCACACAAGGCTGCGCCGTCGTACAAATATTCCCCGACAACAAGAATATTCCACGACCAAACGAATATTCTCCGACAACAATGAGTATTTTATAACCACTTGCTTATTTGAAATATTTGCGTATTTTACCCATAACTAACCACATTAATCAAATCAACCCTTACTATTTCAAAATGATAAATAGAGGAAATTAAATTTTAATTATTAATAATTTGGGGTCTTACACCTATAGGTACAACAAATAATATCCCTTACCTTTGAAAGAAGAGTATTCCGACTGGTAGGGCGATGATATACTCAAAGAAAACTTGTACTACGCTCAAAGCTTTCTTAAACTCTAAAGAAATACACTCAAGATTATAGAAGAAGAATTCTCTCTATAGTTTCTCTCTCTAGAGTTTCAGTGAATTCGTAAGAAATAATGATGGAATGAGCTTCTATTTATAGAAGAATGGACTGAATAGTAACTAATTCATGAACGGTCCAGATTGATTAACTTTTAATCGGACGGTCCATATTTAAAGCAAAATATTTTAAATAAAATGTAATATATTCTATTTATAATCTAATAAAACGAATAACTTTATAAAAGTATTATATTTTATATAATAGTATTTTACTATGTAAAATACTATGCACAATAGAATATAATATATTCTATTTATAGAATAACTTTATAAAAGTATTCTATTTTATATAAAAAGATTTTTTGTTTTATTACATTAATATTACTAATAAAACGAAACTGAGTGACTTATCACGTAAGCATTAATAACCAACACCGTGTGCTACTATGCAACCACGCGTATTACTGTACTTTTACTACCGGACAGTTCAACAGTTTTAACGGTAACACTTCCACCGTTATTTTATAAAAAGATAATTATGTCATTTTGTAAATACGACAATACTTCAGTCGTGGGATCCACCAATGATTGTGCCGTCGTACAGATGTTCCCCGATAAAAAGAATATTCCCCGACCAATCGAATATTTTATCACAACTTGCATACTTTTTAAAATTTATAAATATTATCCACAACTATAACATTATATCAAATCCACACCATAATATTAAAAAAAATATTTTGAGAAAATTAAATCTTTATTCATAAAATCTGGGGTCTCAAAATCTCCTCTCCTTATAAAATTTTTTCCTCAAAATTTACGTACGTACCTGATATTTGAAGGGATGAGAATACCTTGCTTTCTTTTTAGATTGTACCTTCTCGGTAATTTCCTCGCTATCATGATTTTCCCATTTCTCATCTCCTGTATTTCAGATATCATTCTAGAATATAGCTTCAAAACAAAGGTTAATTGACATATCACAATTTGTCAACTTATCAAGTAAACAATTTCAGCTTAGGTAAGTCACACACTAGCGAAGTATATAACTCGTCTCTCCCCTCCTAGTTCTAGACTCTTATCTCCGCCAACGACCATATCCCTAAGCTCTGATACCAAATGTGACGCCCCCAAAATTAGGTATACATCACCCATTTTGAGTCGCCATATACATGGTACAAAATTCAAATACAACTTCATTTATACAACTGTTGAACTGTCATATAGAATACGACCACAGTTAACTATGAGTTTTAATACAAATGTATGTAACTCTCATGGTGCCGACCACAACCTTAGAATGGTAATTTATATAAAAGTATAGTAAAAAACTGTTTTAGAAATTAAAATCTTTGGTAAGTGCTCAAGAAAACCTTCGTACATGGGAGGCCATGCATCTAGGTTATAATAGATATCATATGTCCACAGAATTATCCTTGGTTGACCCAATAGACCCCAAAGAAAAACGAGAAGATTACTATCATCTTCTTTCCAATGGCGAGTCTTCTCTTGACATATAACTATCTCCACTGTCTCCAAGTGAATATTATATTTCAAATAAACTCCAAGATCATATAGGTAATGCCCGTAGATATACTCAGCAAGTGGATGCGTACAACCCTGACTTATGATAACACGAGGTTGTATGTCAATAGACATCTTATATGATAGTGGAAAAACACCCTTCCAAAGTTGGGTTCAACTCACCCTATTCAGTTCACCAAAATTAAATATCAAATGACATATACAATACGACACACTTATCTAAAGTTCTCAATAAAATTATTTCCATACTATTTAAGGAGAACCTCAACAGCTATAGACCACCGTTCTAATCCTCTTAATACCCCGCTCGACCCAGCTACATTTTTATTACCTAAAAGGAATTGTGAAGCAAAAGGGTGAGCACAACTAGCCCAGTAAAGAATATCATGACTAAAGATAATTAAATTATCGATATCTTTTATCAATAATAAATCAGAGATTTAGAACATATGGCAGATAATAAAACTTTTCAACCATAGTTGCAGCGGAACGAGGAATCCATTAGAAGAGTCAAATAGACCATAAAGTCTATTATCTTCTCTATGTTAAAAGTCCACCAATAATGTTTTATCCCTGTAACATCAATCAACAATTCCCATCCACGATCATGTGAATAACTCATAATCACAATTGTGATTCTAAATTCCTCTTCGCACCCAGGACGAAGATAATTTTTATCACATGTCTTCACCTGAAACATCAAAAATCATGGTTATACCAAATCACAATTCCTGCTCGTAATCATTAAATCATCTTTGCACTATGGCCAAAGATATTTATTATTATCACATCCAAGAATTATTATTTCATTGCTGAGACTCAGCTCAATAATTAATCCACATCATCGAATCATCCATGCACTACAGGCCAAGGATATTCTTTAGTATCACGACCATGAATTATCCATGCACTACGTGCCAAAGATAACCGTATTTTCATCAACAGTCCTGATCATGCCATAAAATAATTCATCTTTGCACCCTTGGCCGAAGAGAATCTATAGCCATAATCATACCAAAAACTATCCATCAATGCACTACGGGCCAATGAGGACTTTTTCCACATCATTTGTAATATTACGGTCATGATTATACCGAATAATCCCTGGTCATAATCATACCAAGTCCATTTGTGCACTACAGGTCACAGATGATTTTCAACATATTATAAACACGAGGATGATGACAATATTATAAGCATTAGTCAAACTAAATCAAGGATAAATATTAAAGACTTTAAATTTATCCAAACATTATCAATCACTTAATAAAATCATAATCTAATATTGTTAATTTTATAATAATATTTTAATCACTTCTTAAACTTATAAATAATTTAATTTAATTGTTTACACTTTTCCAAATAATGCATTTAATCATTTAAAAATGCCATACTCATAAGATTTCTTCACCAATAATCAAATTACTCATCAAAAATCTGCATATACTTTATATAGGATTTTCAAGCCATAAAATCCTATTTACCAATTTTTCAACTTCACATAACATATTTAATTCATATGTTCGTAACTAAACCATTTTCATGAAAAATACCAAATCAGTCCCAAAAATTATTCTTTTCTGGGATTAAGTAGAATATGGTCCCATATTGAACATATAATTTTTTCAGAATTTTTAAAATTCATTTACTATTTTTCAGAAATTAATTTCTAATTATTTCTTGAAGAAATTAGCTACCTCAAGGTTAACTCCACAACTTGACCATAGATCTAACTCTAGAACTTGACCACACTCAAAAATTCAAAATATAATAGGAGATATGGTCAATTGAATTTCATGTTCCATTTTCACCAAAATCTGATTTTCAACCCTTTGTGATTTCTAAGAAACTTTCACGTTTTCACATTATAACCAATATAACTCATCATAACACTTACTAATACTACATATACCTATGATTTTCATCAGCCCAATGCTTTTATTATGACTTTCATCATAATCCACGTAAACATATTATTTCCACAATTTAATAAGGAATGAATACAAAGGATCCTTCACCATGCATGTGATAATCCACAGTTTTAACGGTAACACTTCCGCCACTATTTTATAAAAAGATAATTCTGTCGTTTTCTAAATACGACAATACTTTTGTCGTGGGGTCCACCAATGATTGTGCTGTCGTACGGATATTCTCCGATAAAAAGAATATTCTCCGACTAATCAAATATTTTATAACAACTTGCATACTTTTCAAAATTTATAAATATTACCCACAACTATAACATTATATCAAATCCACACCATATTATTAAAAAAAATATTTCGAAAAAATTAAATCTTTATTCATAAAATCTGGGGTCTCACATCTCCCGTTTATGTTATCCTAAGCAGGTGTTAATTCAGGATTGAATGACCGCGTGCGCATAAAAATTTATCCAAGTACCTGAAACAAAAACAAAAACAAAAACAAAAATAGAAATGAGATTAGATTAGATTTGTCTAAGTCATACAATATAGCTTAAAACTGATGATAATTATTTAAATTTATACGCCTTTCCCCGGTAACGGCGCCAAAAACTTGTTGCCTCTTTTTTAGTTCTAACAAAAGAGCTCTAACTCATGCAAGCATACATGTGTCAACAAGCAATACAGAGTAAGTTGAGTATCGATCCACGGAGAAAAATTTCTAAATTAAACTATTATGCATCAACTAAATCACTATTTTTATATGCTTAAACTAATGATTATGATGGTGAATTACTCTAAATTCAAATAATAACTAACAGAAGAATATTAATGTAATAAATCAAATCTGGAAATAATGGGATCCTAACTTTATTTAATAGTTCATCTAATTGCCACCGTCCTGCAAGATTATTCACGTATCACAGGAAATTAGCCAAGAGCACAAACGGACACATAACCATTTTTCAATGTACTATGACCTACTTACATAACATCCACATACAATAGACATCATGCAATCTTCAATAAAACCAAGATCACTATATTTCTATGTGAAATTGAAGCCATATCGAATTTAAGCACAAGCCCTTATATATCTAACACGGTGAAATAGTATATGTCTATCTGATTCACGAAATACAAAGCTAAGTAAAATAGCCCCATATGCACATGCTATCATGATTACAACCATACTTGCATGTTATTTTTCAACTCCATACAAGTATATAAAATGAATGGTGATCAATCATTCATGCATTCAAATCAACCATGATAGAAATTCCTGATGATACACAAACAATCCCATAATCAAGCAATCAATTAGACTACTTATTAAAATACGTTAGAATCCCATAATGGAGTTTAGTTCATCGCTTAACCGAAAGCCATTATGGGATCAAAGCAATATATAGAAAATAAATAAACAATTAAAAGAGAGACGATAGAATCGATCAAACCCAATTGCTGATTATAATCCAAGCGTAACATTCAAATCCTTAATATTCTCCAGCAACATAAAAGTAGTTCTTCCACACTGATTAAAATCCAAAGAAGAAGTAGAAAATAATACTTCTATGCTTGGTTCATCAATGGAAATCTCTCAAAGCGTAAAACCCTAGTTCTCTATTATGAAAACACGTAAAAACCAAAGATAGATACGTCTAGTGCCAACCATAATCGTTTATATCAACTCAAACACTTCAATTTTAAAAATTAAAATAAAGTCAGTAGATGTAGTCAACGTCGCGCGAGTGTAAACTCTGCCCGGGTGCGCGAGTGTGCAGTGTCAGTTCTTTCCGATTGATGGCGCGGGCGCGCGTCCTTTAGTCTGTGTAGCCGCGCGGCTTATGAACTTTGAGTCCTCAGGTTCTGCTGCTGCTTCTTCCTTGTCATGCTGCTACTGATGCTTTGACATGCAACTTTTGCTCTTTTGTTTACCACTGCTTAGCTTCTTTTTTCCACTCGACCCTCATGTTGTGCTTTTAGTGATCACATGCTACCTACCAATGCCGAGCTCATGCTATTTCCTGCGCTTTTACACTAAAGGAGTTCTCAGTACATGCAATGCAAAATATCATGAAATGCAACTAAAAATGCAATAAAATGTACTTGAGATGAGCATAGTTCCCGTGAATTGATATCCAATAAGTAGGCATAAAACCTACTTATCATAGACTTAATACATAAAGTTTAAAGATGATTATTTTAATAATTTCATGGCCATAATTCTGTTAATTTTTATGACTTCAATAGGGAATATAATTTTAGCAATGGCATTAGTTGGCTAAGTAAATAACCTTTCCAACTAACTAACTTGGCATTCAGCTTTTAAAAATGAGTAGGACTCAAAAACTGATATATATCATAGACATGTGTGAGATTTAGCAGCATAGGAAATTGGGGCATATTGCATTGTATACTAACAAATATATGTCTAATTGTTTAGGATTACACTCTGTTATAGAATTTGATATCAGTTTTACAACATGGCTAATTCATAGGCTATCAACTGATCAAGTTTTTTGGGAGGAGCAAACCATTATAAATCATTCTTTAGTTCTCACTTTGAATAGGTTTTCCCCATGATTACAACAACAAAAACTCCCTCCATCCCTTCCTAAATGCCAAATTGTCAATGTTTTTTCTCAATGATCTATATCCAAAAAAGATCCTCAGCTCTGCAGCAATGAAGTTTCCCTCGCCTCCCACTTCCAACCCAAGTCACTATAATCATTCAAACTTATCACCTTCGAAATGCCAAAACAAGAACAAATATGGAAAAGGATATACGATCATGATCACGGACAATAAATTCATACAAATAGGGAGAAAGAACCTAAATAATCCAAGTCACGCTGCCTTTTTAACTAGATAACAATCTCTTTTTCTATTAACTACTTATTGGTTGTTAATATTACTGTTAACGCCAAGATCTTTCCACACGCCTTAATCACGTAAAAATGCATCCAATCCTGCACAGTAAACACGTTAATACTAGAAGCTTGACGGTTTGGACCGTCGGAGGATAGCTCCGGCGTGAGAGTCAGTACAGACAGATACAAGGATAACAATGGAGGTGATAAAATCTATCTTTCTGATGAGAGAAAATATCAGTTTCTTCTTTTGTGTTGTGCCTTATCCTCTTATACCTCCCACCGCCTTCCCATGCAGCCGACAAACCATCACCTCAGTCCAGTGCAGACCACCCACCTGCTCCCTTCTCCCTATGGTCTACTGACTAGGATTATGTTTAATCCCCATTAATTAAAATGCAGAGATATTTAGTCAAATCTTATCCCTATAATCATCACAGGTCCAAGTCTTAATTGGAACTATCTTTACCCAATGGTCCGACCCAACGATTTGGCCCAATAATCCTAAAAGGCCCATAATGAAGATAGCCCAACATGTCTAAAATATTATGGCCCAACATTGCCCCCAGTCTTTTATTAAACATGATGTTTAATAAAAGAGTATAAATGGCCCAAATATTTATAAAGATCAAATGTAATGGAGTGAGGCCCAATCAGCTAAGACAATCAAAATTGGAAGCCCAATTGATAGGAAACCCGAATTCAGACACCAACTCTTCAAATTCACTATCATTGCTGGCATTAATTGAGCCGCCCTCGAGCCTCACGAATAAGTGAAGAGACAACCACTATAAAAGTCAATTTCTCCCACATTTGACAGTTTCACTTGCTTAATTTTGAATTTCAGAGCTTTAGCTTTCTTCTTCCTCTTAAATTCTCCTCTTCTCTGTAAATCGCTAACAATAGCTTCTCAAGATTCTGATAGAGATGTTCCCCTCTCTGTGACTCCCCTTTCCTCCATTCCTCCCAGCCCAAGCCCTACAAAAGTGGCTTCAGGTTTAAACCCCAAATCTTCTGTTACCCCCAGCAAGGAATCTCCATCGATTGTCATTCCAAACCCTTCTTTGTTCTTCCAAGATGAAGAAAAATTTGTTCATGCTAATACGCCTTCTACACAGTCTGGGAATGATATCCGTATCATCCGAGAGTGGTATCAAATTCCAAATACCCACTTCTTAAGGTTGCCCTCTCCTAATGAAAGGATGTACCATAGACCTGATGGTTGGACCACCATTCCTCTTACTCTCTTGGAGAAGGGAGTTTGATTTCCTCTCCACGCCTTCCTGGTAACCCTTCTAGGGTTTGTGGGTGTGGGATTCGTCTAACTAGTGCTAAACTCCTACATTCACATCCTAGCTTTCATAGCCTTCTACCACGAGTTGGGGATTACACCCACTCTCAATTTCTTCTTCTCCATTTACACTGCTGGTAAGTGTGACGCCCCCAAATCCGGATACTTGAAACCCGAACTCGGTGCTTCACGATACCATTCTATAAGTTGACTAATACTAATAATAATAACAATAATATAAAATTCAAACTTAATTTACATATGCATCAAAGTTTATCTCCCCAGGTACGAGACCTTAAAGTACATTCCTTATAATACATGATATTATTATATATATATATATATATATATATATATATATCATTGTCTTAATAATATAAAACTATTACAGCAACTAGCACAAATCTTATTCAATTAGCTTTCATTTTCCTTTGTTTCTGCTTGAGCTTTCTGGTTCTTCAAACTTAACTGAAAACATTTAAATTAAGCAAGGATGAGAATTTGAGTGCCCAGCAAGTAATAGCAATTATATGTATATAAGCTGAATGAATTTAAGTATTTTCTTTATATAACTCTTCTACAACGAATCAAATGTTGTGAAGTAATCTGAACCGATAATAATAACATAACAGCACTCTTTCAAATATTTGAAACTACGCACTGGCTATAAATGGGGTTTAAGTGACATACTATGAACATTGTTTTCATTTTCGAAATGGTTTAGCAGAACTTCATCCGCATACCGTCATAACTTACGGACACGGGGGTGATCAGCCCGTTGTGCCCTGTATTGATCAATACTACATTATAAGAACGATGTTATCGTTCACTCTGTCCGTCTTGGGCGCATAAAAGTTTTTCCATATTCGGGATGTTCATACTTAGTCTTGAGTCCAAACCAAAGAAATTTGATTGGATACAAAAAGGTTTTATCTTGTTCAACAATAATCTATAATTCAACATATACGTATACGGGTAAGTAACAAAGGTGTATCAACATGTGAATGAACACCATGATTATCCAAGTGGGGACACTTGTATAACTATTTATAGAAATTAACGAACAGAATATATATCTGAACTAAAATGTTGATAATCAATGAGCGTATATAATCTGTACAGGAATAATATAATTCTGAAACATTCTTACTCATGTCCATTGCATAAAGAAAATGCAAAGGTAGGATACTTGCCTGATACACTGCTTACAGAATGCAACTTAGTTTTATCCGTTATATAATCACCTATCATTAGTAAGATCATTTAATGATTAGAATAAAATATTACAACACATAATACTGCCTATTGCAGTCAACACATAAACTAATCACATTATCACACATATCTAACAGTCATTACATCATAAACAAACAATAACACATTTAAAATATCTAAGTATATATTAATTTCTAAAAATTGTCGGTGTAACGATAGCTTTATCGGGTAATTATCAAGTCTAAGACTCTATTCTGTATCTCAACATCCTTAAGTATCAGTCATATTATTTTAAATGACTTAGTAAACATTTATAATAATTTATCATGAATTTTCGAATATCGGAATCATAATTAAATGAATTAAATATCAAACAATTCTATTATCATTAATATTCAATTAATAATAAACTATTAATGAAACCATTACCAAAATATCAAAGTTATTTATAATAACTTAAAATATTTGTAATTTATTTATATCATTTTTAAATGATTTTTAAGTAAATAAAACTATTTTTAAACTATTTATTTAATGTAATTATTAAATAAATAAAATATCCTTAATATTACATTATTATCATTAATATTGATTTATTAATGAAATTATCCTTTAAATATTAAAAATTATATTTTATAACTTAAAATATTTTTTTAAACACTTTATTTACATTTAAAATGATTTTTAAAATAATAAAATTATTTTTAAACTAAATTATTTAATATAATCATTAAATAACTTTAATATCATTAATAATAATTAATTAATAAAATTCATCACAAAATATTAAAAGTCATGGAAAATAACTTAAAATATTTTCTTATACCATAATATAATTTTAAATGATTTTTCATGTATTAAAATCATTTTTAAATAATTTATTTAATATTATAATTAAATAAATTAAATAATTTTAATATTCCAAAAATATTAAATATTTATGAAATATATTCAAAATAATTAAAATATAATTTTTGGACATTAAAATAATTTTTAATAATTAATAATGTATTTTTAATAATTTAAATCTAATTTTCTGTAATTATTTAATTAAAATAATTAATTTTATAAATAAACTATCGCTAAAGGCTGCCTTTAGCGACGTAACTGTCGCTATAGGTGTTCTTCATCAAAACCCAGAAATCAAGTCAGTTATCGAGTGGCCCATTTTGACCAAGAATTGTAATCAAATATTAATGATGTTTCTGGACTATAAATTTACCTAATATTGTAGTACTCATGTAGTACTATAATTATAAACAGATTTCATGGACATATCATCACATAATAGCAAGATCTAATCTACATAAGTTGATGTCAGATATGATCTTGAGTTTCTGGGTTGCCCAGAAACTCGATCAGTGGCAAGGGTCATATTTTGAGGCTTCACTACATGCTATCCTTTTAATCGTTTTATGATCTAATTACTGCAGTATGTAGATAACATGTAGGACTACAGATATATCCAATAAAAGAACAATAACAACAAATAATAAAGCAGATAATGTTCAGTCAAACAGTTGTCAGAACAATGTTCTTGAAGTTTTTTGGAATTTCCAGAAAACGAAACTGTGAACTTCTGAACCACTTTGACTAGCCACTACGATCAAATAGTTCAATCGTAATGAGATTTTAAGGCATAATCATGTGGTACTAATACCAAGCTACAACTTAGACACAATAAACAAACCAAATAATCAACACACTGACAGATCTAGACGTTGGAATCCACTGTCAGACGTTTGTTCATGCATTCTGAGTTACCTAGAAATGGCCCGATCAATTTCGATCAACGGACTTTGACCGTTAATAACTACCAATCTATACATCAATTGACTCTGATTCTTTTTGTAGATTAAAGACAACATGACAGACTACACATAACAAGCTTTAAACATCAAAAACACTTAATAGGCTGAGATCTACAGCCTCTGACATTCGTTGTCAGAACACAAAAATGAAATTTTCTAGATTTTGAAGATCTTCAAATATGAGCTTCTAAATGTTATGGATCTAACATCTAGCAACCCAGATCATCATAAGACACTATAATAAACATATTCTATCACTTAAACATAACATCTAACACAAAAAAATTGGACAGAAATTTAAGTAGGGTTTTATACCTTTTCCAAACTTTGATTCTGATTTCTATGCTTCTGTTTTGATGTTTGGGTTCATTGGGCTTGATTATAGACTATCTTAGTAAAGAAATTTCGAAGGATGAGTCTTGAGAGAATATGGTTAAGTGTTTGATGCACAATTAATGTAATAATGCATTTCCTCTCTCTTAAATTATATAATGAATGGATTCAATCAACATGGATGGTAATGATATAGTTCATAGGTTAAATCTAGGGTGAATGCCCAGATTTTGCTGAGATTTGGTAGCAATAATGCACGATAATTCACCAATAATGCACTAATGGGACAAAAAGGGTATTTTAGTAATTTCACTTAAAGTTTCAAGGGCATTCTTGTACAAGGTAATTAAATCTAGGGTTTATTCACTAGATTGTAAATCTTACAATTACCCAAATAATTCCTAGGGTTTGACAATTTAAAATAATTATACAATAACATTTTAATTAAACACAATAAATTAAAATTAGGGTTTTCAATAGAAAATTAGAGTTTGTTAATATTAACAATTAGGGTTTCCTAATTAACCATTAGGGTTTCCTAATTATCTGTATATTTTACTAACATAGTAATTACGATTTCTAATTTCAACCAATTAGGGTTATTTAAATAATAATTAGGGTTTTTCCTAATTATCCGTATAATTTACAGTAATTAGGGTTTCTTCTAATTACAGACATTCTAATACACAGTAAAAATCATATAACACAGTTACTACTCAGTCTTATCTCATAACGGAGTTTAATAATTAGGGTTTAACAACACGGTATAAGGATCATAATTTACCACATTTGACCAATATTAACAGTCTACAGATATACGATATATATTTATAGTACTGAAACTTAAAATATAATTAATATTACATTATTATTCTAATTCCTGGATAAAAATCCAAATTTAGGGTTTGGATTCCATATCTGACTTATCCTTCGTGCACATCATCAATAATCCAGTTAAAATAATTAACTTAAATATTCTAAACAGATTCATATAATAAAATATTTATTATCATAATTCTAATTGTCTCTTCATATATTATTTAAATAATATCCAATCATGTTTTCATGGAAAATAATTAATAAAAATATTTCTTCTTACAGAAATTAATTACCATAAGAATATAATTTATAGTAATTAATAATTCTAAATATATTTCTAATCTTTCAAGTAATAAATATATTTGCATTTATCGTACACATTACTTGACACTTATTCTTATCAAAAAATAATTCATATGCAAAAATTCCTTATTTATTTTTATAGAAAATATTGGGTTATTACATTCACCCTCCCTTATAAGGATTCCGTCCCCGGAATCACCGTTTTAAAACTCATACGTACAAGGGTACATAACATATATAATCATTGCAAGTAAACCTCGATCATAATTGATCGAACTGATATGTAATTATTCATCATAAAGTTTATCTATCTGATTAAACAGAAATTCGATTTCTAAAAGAACTCAAATTCCTCCTTCAAAATTTCTTTATAAAATAATTTACTATATATATAGGAAAATCATATAAAATATATAAGTTATTCGAATAGCACCTGGAGTTCCATTTCTAGCTGCCACAGTATCCTCGACCGTCATGTTGAAGACCCTCGCAGTTGGGTTGTTAGTTGAGGTCGGTCCTTTGATCGCCAAAGTCCCACTGCCTTTCCCTGTGGTTACATTCCCTGACTCCATTCTCCTCTTTGGACAATCCTTCACCCGATGTTCAGTCGATCCACATATAAAACACCCACTGTTCATCATTGGGTTGGGGCAGTTGGGAGAGATATGACTCTCCTGCCCACACTTGTAACACACAAAATTACCTTTCAGGCACTCACCAGAGTGATTCTTTCCATAATTCTTACACTGCACAGTCTGTTTCTTTACACCTTCCTGCTTTACCAGAACATTCCCAGCAAAATTCCCCTTTATTTTCTCACCCCTATTTCCACTATTGCCTTCCATCTTCACAGATCCTTCTGCCTTGCTTCTGTTCTTCTTCTCATTGTTGCAGAGGCTCAAGGTCTCACTCCCCAGCTCAGCTATGATAGCCTTCTCCATGAGTACTGCAAAAGTATTGAGTTGTAATACTGCCACCTTATTGTAGAGCCAGGGTTTTAAGCCCAGCTCAAACTTGTTTGCCTTCCTAGCCTCCGTATCAACTTGACGTAGAGCAAACCTAGCAAACTTATTAAACTTTACGGCATACTCCGCAACAGTCATGTTATCCTGCTTTAACTCCAGAAATTTAACTTCCATCCTAGCCTGCATACTAGATGAGTGATAGTTTTCAAAATATAAAGTCTTAAACCTATCCCAAGTAACTACTCCTTCTCCTGCCCTAGTTTTATTTGCCTCCCACCAAAAGTTAGCCTCCCCTTTCATCATATAAGTGGAAAAAGCGGTCTTTTGCCCCTCCTCTACCCTAGCAATTACGAACGTCTTTTCTATCTCATTAATCCATGTCTGGGCTTCTATAAGGTTAGCTGATCCTCTGAATTCTGGTGGTCCTATTGCTTTGAAGTCTTTAAATTTTGCCAAGCAATTGTCTTGTTGGTTTCCTACTGCTGGTATTCCCCGCTGCAGAGCCTGAGCTACCATGTTTGCAAATTTTTGCATCGGGTCTTGTCGTGGTCTCTCAGCATCGATGACAGTTTCTCCTGCCCTTTGGTTTCGTGTTTGACGTCTTGGCGATATTATCTGGTTAAGTAAAACCATAAATTATACTTTATTAACTTACATTCTAAACCTTATTGCATAAGATTGATATATTAAACTTTTTTCATTTCTCAAACATAGATTCATATCAAATATTTTACATAGCATAACACATACTGCTTTAAACACCAACTATCCCTTTGTGACTACAAAAGTCAGGATTTACAACCTTGACCTACACAAAAGTTGAAAATATCTCATTACACAAACATACTTATCACACATATTACATTAAACATACCTACACAACAGAACCTATACTACCTATTTACTAAGCCTTTTCTCTCGGAAAACTCTTCGCTTGATGACCTTCCCTCCCACAAACAAAACATGAACCTGGTTCAAAGTAAGGACAATGATGAGAAGTATGTCCCTCATATCCGCAAATATAACATATCTTTCTCCATTTCTTCTTACCGGGTCTTTCTAAGTCATAGTCTTCTATCTTTCTTTTTCCCTTATCTCTCAGAGCTGCACACGATGTGTTGGTTGAGGCTCCCATCAGATCAATGTGAATTTTAAGCTCATCATGCTCTTCCATTGTTTCTATTAACGTCTGACGCAGTTGATTATTAAGCAACTTTTCTATCTCCCACAACCTTTCCAGTGAAGAAACCTTGTTCTCCAGATCCTGGACTTCCATTGATGCTTGATCAGCTTCAACTTTAGTGTTCGAATCACTATCTGTCAGTTCCACCATTTTCGGATCTGGTACTACATTTTCCACGATAGCCACCTCGTCTGATTTGGTTTCTTTGTGAGCCTCTATTTCAACTATTGGCTTCGATATTAGCTCGGGGGTATGGATCTGATCCTTCTCCAAGTTATACACACACAACAAACCTTTTCCACCAGACATCTACACATATAAATTATCCTGATTAGAAATAGTATATACACACAGCAAATAAGAGTTTTATATAAGTTATCTTTTACTTTGTTTGACGATGAATTTATTCAATTCATCTCCTTTTAAACTCTATATGAGTTATCTGTATTTTCAACGTCTTCCCCCGTTCTAAGGTTATAACCTAAGGTCGATCCCACCTAAGGCTTCTAACCCTAAAGCTTTGATACCAACCTGTGATGCCCCCAAATTCGGGTACTTGAAATCCAAACTCGGTGCTTCACGATACCATTCTATAAGTTGACTAATACTAATAATAATAACAATAATATAAAATTCAAACTTAATATACATATGCATCAAAGTTTATCTTCCCCAGTTACGAGACCTTAAAGTACATTCCTTACAATACATGATATTATATATATATATATATATATATATATATATATATATCATTGTCTTAATAATATAAAACTATTACAGCAACTACCACAAATCTTATTCGATTAGCTTTCCTTTTCCTTTGTTTCTGCTTGAGCTTTTTGGTTCTTCAAACTTAACTGAAAACATTTAAATTAAGCAAGGATGAGCATTTGAGTGCCCAGCAAGTAATAGCAATTATATGTATATAAGCTGAATGAATTTAAGTATTTTCTTTATATAACTCTTCTACAACGAATCAAAATTTGTGAAGTAATCTGAACCGATAATAATAACATAACAACCCTCATTCAAATTTTTGAAAACTATGTACTGGCTATAAATGGGTTTAAGTGACATACTATGAACATTGTTTTCATTTTCAAAATGGTTTAGCCGAACTTCATCCGCATACCGTCATAACTTACGGACACGGGGGTGATCAGCCCGTTGTGCCCTGTATTGATCAACACTACATTATAAGAACGATGTTATCGTTCACTCTGTCCGCCTTGGGCGCATAAAAGTTTTCCCATATTCGGCATGTTCATACTTAGTCTTGAGTCCAAACCAAAGAAATTTGATTGGATACAAAAAGGTTTTATCTTGTTCAACAATAATCTATAATTCAACATATACGTATACGGGTAATTAACAAAGGTGTATCTACATGTGAATGAACACCATGATTATCCAAGTGGGGACACTTATATAACCATTTATAGAAATTAACGAACAGAATATATATCTGAACTAAAATGTTGATAATCAATGAGCGTATATAATCTGTACAGGAATAATATAATTCTGAAACATTCTTACTCATGTCCATTGCATAAAGAAAATGCAAAGGTAGGATACTTGCCTGATACACTGCTTACAGAATGCAACTTAGTTTTATCCGTTATATAATCACCTATCATTAGTAAGATCATTTAATGATTAGAATAAAATATTACAACACATAATACTGCCTATTGCAGTCAACACATAAACTAATCACATTATCACACATATCTAATAGTCATTACATCATAAACAAACAATAACACATTTAAAATATCTAAGTCTATATTAATTTCTAAAAATTGTCGGTGTATCGATAGCTTTATCGGGTAATTATCAAGTCTAAGACTCTATTCTGTATCTCAACATCCTTAAGTATTAGTCATATTATTTTAAATGACTTAGTAAACATTTATAATAACTTATCATGAATTTTCGAATATCGGAATCATAATTAAATGAATTAAATATCAAACAATTCTATTATCATTAATATTCAATTAATAATAAACTATTAATGAAACCATTACCAAAATATCAAAGTTATTTATAATAACTTAAAATATTTGTAATTTATTTATATCCTTTTTAAATGATTTTTAAGTAAATAAAACTATTTTTAAACTATTTATTTAATGTAATTATTAAATAAATAAAATATCCTTAATATTACATTATTATCATTAATATTGATTTATTAATGAAATTATCCTTTAAAAATTAAAAATTATATTTTATAACTTAAAATATTTTTTAAACACTTTATTTTCATTTAAAATGATTTTTAAAATAATAAAATCATTTTTAAACTAAATTATTTAATATAATCATTAAATAACTTTAATATCATTAATAATAATTAATTAATAAAATTCATCACAAAATATTAAAAGTCATGGAAAATAACTTAAAATATTTTCTTATACCATAATATAATTTTAATTAATTTTTCATGCATTAAAATCATTTTTAAATAATTTATTTAATATTATAATTAAATAAATTAAATATTTTTAATATTCCAAAAATATTAAATATTTATTAAATATATTCAAAATAATTAAAATATAATTTTCGGATATTAAAATAATTTTTAATAATTAATAATGTATTTTTAATAATTTAAATCTAATTTTCTGTAATTATTTAATTAAAATAATTAATTTTATAAATAAACTGCCGCTAAAGGCTGCCTATAGCGACGTAACTGTCGCTATAGGTGTTCTTAATCAAAACCCAGAAATCAAGTCAGTTATCGAGTGGCCCATTTTGACCAAGAATTGTAATCAAATATTAATGATGTTTCTGGACTATAAATTTACCTAATATTGTAGTACTCATGTAGTACTATAATTATAAATAGATTTCATGGCCATATCATCACATAATAGCAAGATCTAATCTACATAAGTTGATGTCAGATATGATCTTGAGTTTCTGGGTTGCCCAGAAACTCGATCAGTGGCGAGGGTCATATTTTGAGGCTTCACTACATGCTATCCTTTTAATCGTTTTATGATCTAATTGCTGCAGTATGTAGATAACATGTAGGACTACAGATATATCGAATAAAAGAACAATAACAACAAATAATAAAGCAGATAATGTTCAGTCAAATAGTTGTCAGAACAATGTTCTTGAAGTTTTTTGGAATTTCCAGAAAACGAAACTGTGAACTTCTGCACCACCTTGACCAGCCACTACGATCAAATAGTTCAATCGTAAGGAGATTTGAAGGCATAATCATGTGGTACTAATACCAAGCTACAACTTAGACACAATAAACAAAACAAATAATCAACACACTGACAGATCTACACGTTGGAATGCACTGTCAGACGCTTGTTCATGCATTCTGGGTTACCTAGAAATGGCCCGGTCAATTTCGATCAACGGACTTTGACCGTTAATAACTACCAATCTATACATCAATTGACTCTGATTCTTTTTGTAGATTAAAGACAACATGACATACTACACATAACAAGCTTTAAACATCAAAAACACTTAATAGGCTGAGATCTACAGCCTCTGACATTCGTTGTCAGAACACAAAAATTAAATTTTTCCAGATTTTGAAGATCTTCAAATCTGAGCTTCTAAATATTATGGATCTAACATCTAGCAACCCAGATCATCATAAGACACTATAATAAACATATTCTATCACTTAAACATAACATCTAACACAAAAAATTGGACAAAAATTTAAGTAGGGTTTTATACCTTTTCCAAACTTTGATTCTGATTTCTATGCTTCTGTTTTGATGTTTGTGTTTGTTGGGCTTGATTATAGACTATCTTAGCAAAGAAATTTCGGAGGATGAGGCTTGAGAGAATATGGCTAAGTGTTTGATGCACAATTAATGTAATAATGCATTTCCTCTCACTTAAATTATATAATGAAAAGATTCAATCAACATGGCTGGTAATGATACAGTTCATATGTTAAATCTAGGGTGAA
Source organism: Panax japonicus (assembly GCA_020205505.1). NCBI lineage: Eukaryota > Viridiplantae > Streptophyta > Magnoliopsida > Apiales > Araliaceae > Panax > Panax japonicus. The sequence continues at coordinate 44,118,716 of CM035105.1, read as the reverse complement.
TGCCCGAATTTTGTGGAGATTTGGTAGCAATAATGAACAATAATTCACCAATAATGCACTAATGGGACAAATAATTTCACTTAAAGTTTCAAGGGCATTCTTGTACAAGGTAATTAAATCTAGGGTTTATTCACTAGATTGTAAATCTTATAATTACCCAAATAATTCCTAGGGTTTGAAAATTTAAAATAATTATACAATAACATTTTAATTAAACACAATAAATTAAAATTAGGGGTTTCAATAGAAAACTAGGGTTTCTTAATATTAACAATTAGGGTTTCCTAATTAACCATTAGGGTTTCCTAATTATCTGTATATTTTACTAACATAGTAATTACGATTTCTAATTTCAACCAATTAGGGTTATTTAAATAATAATTAGGGTTTTTCCTAATTATCCGTATAATTTACAGTAATTAGGGTTTCTTCTAATTATAGACATTCTAATACACAGTAAAAATCATATAACACAGTTACTACTCAGTCTTATGTCATAACTGAGTTTAATAATTAGGGTTTAACAACACGGTATAAGGATCATAATTTACCACATTTGACCAATATTAACAGTCTACAGATATACTGTATATATTTATAGTACTGAAACTTAAAATATAATTAATATTACATTATTATTCTCATTCCTGGTTAAAAATCCAAATTTAGGGTTTGGATTCCATATCTGACTTATCCTTCGTGCACATCATCAATAATCCAGTTAAAATAATTAACTTAAATATTCTGAACAGATTCATATAATAAAATATTTATTATCATAGTTCTAATTGTCTCTTTATATATTATTTAAATAATATCCAATCATGTTTTCATGGAAAATAATTAATAAAAATATTTCTGCTTACAGAAATTAATTACCATAAGAATATAATTTGTAGTAATTAATAATTCTAAAATTATTTCTAATTTTTCAAGTAATAAATATATTTGAATTTATCGTACACATTACTTGACACTTATTCTTATCAAAAAAAAATTCATATGCAAAAATTCCTTATTTATTTTTATAGAAAATATTGGGTTATTACATTCACCCTCCCTTATAAGGATTCCGTCCCCGAAATCACCATTTTAAAACTCATACGTACAAGGGTACATAACATATGTAATCATTGCAAGTAAACCTCGATCATAATTGATCGAACTGATATTTAACTATTCATCATAAAGTTTGTCTATCTGATTAAACAGAAATTTGATTTCTAAAAGAACTCAAATTCCTCCTTCAAAATTTCTTTATAAAATAATTTACTATATATATAGAAAAATCATATAAAATATATAAGTTATTCGAATAGCACATGGAGTTCCATTTCCAGCTGCCACAGTATCCTCGACCGTCATATTGAAGACCCTCGCAGTTGGATTATTAGTTGAGGTCGGTCCTTTGATCGCCAAAGTCCCACTGCCTTTTCCCGTGGTTACATTCCCTGCCTCCATTCTCCTTTTTGGACAATCCTTCACCTGATGTTCAGTCGATCCAAATATAAAACACCCACTGTTCATCCTTGGGTTGGGGCAGTTGGGAGAGATATGACCCTCCTGCCCACACTTGTAACACACAAAATTACCCTACAGGCACTCACCAGAGTGATTCTTTCCATAATTCTTACACTGCACAGTCTGTTTCTTCACACCTTCCTACTTTACCAGAACATTCCCAGCAAAATTCCCCTTTCTTTTCTCACCCTTATTTCCACTATTACCTTCCATCTTCACAGATCCTTCTGCCTTGCTTCTGTTCTTCTTCTCTTTGTTGTAGAGGCTCAAGGTCTCACTCCCCTGCTCAGCTATGATAGCCTTCTCCATAAGTGCTGCAAAAGTATTGAGTTGCAATATTGCCACCTTATTATAGAGCCAGGGTTTTAAGCCCAGCTCAAACTTTCTTGCCTTCCTAGCCTCCGTATCAACTTGATGTGGAGCAAACCTAGCCAGCTCATTAAAATTTACAGCATACTCCGTAACAGTCATGTTATCCTGCTTTAACTCCAGAAATTTCACCTCCATCCTAGCCTGCATACTAGATGAGTGATAGTTTTCGAAAAATAAAGTCTTAAACCTATCCCAAGTAACTACTCCTTCTCCCGCCCTAATTTTATTTGCCTCCCACCCTAATACATGATATTATTATATATATATATCATTGTCTTAATAATATAAAACTATTACAACAATTACCACAAATCTTATTCGATTAGCTTTCCTTTTCCTTTGTTTCTGCTTGAGCTTTCTGGTTCTTCAAACTTAACTGAAAACATTTAAATTAAGCAAGGATGAGCATTTGAGTGCCCAGCAAGTAATAGCAATTCTATGTATATAAACAGAACGAATTTAAGTATTTTCTTTATATAACTCTTCTACAACGAATCAAAAGTTGTGAAGTAATCTGAACCGATAATAATAACATAACAACCCTCTTTCAAATTTTTGAAACTACGTACTGGCTATAAATGGGGTTTAAGTGACATACTATGAACATTGTTTTCATTTTCGAAATGGTTTAGCAGAACTTCATCCGCATACCGTCATAACTTACGGACACGGGGGTGATCAGCCCGTTGTGCCCTGTATTGATCAACACTACATTATAAGAACGATGTTATCGTTCACTCTGTCCGCCTTTGGCGCATAAAAGTTTTCCCATATTCGGGATGTTCATACTTAGTCTTGAGTCCAAACCAAAGAAATTTGATTGGATACAAAAAGGTTTTATCTTGTTCAACAATAATCTATAATTCAACATATACGTATACAGGTAATTGACAAAGGTGTATCAACATGTGAATGAACACCATGATTATCCAAGTGGGGACACTTGTATAACCATTTATAGAAATTAACGAACAGAATATATATCTGAACTAAAATGTTGATAATCAATGAGCGTATATAATCTGTACAGGAATAATATAATTCTGAAACATTCTTACTCATGTCCATTGCATAAAGAAAATGCAAAGGTAGGATACTTGCTTGATACGCTGCTTACAGAATGCAACTTAGTTTTATCTTTTATATAATCACCTATCAGTAGTAAGATCATTTACTAATTAGAATAAAATATTACAACACATAATACTTCCTATTGTAGTTAACACATAACCTAATCACATTATCACACATATCTAACTGTCATTACATCATAAACAAACAATAACACATTCAAAATATCTAAGTCTATATTAATTTCTGAAAATTGTTGGTATATCGATAGCTTTATCGGGTAATTATCAAGTCTAAGGCTCTATTCTGTATCTCAACATCCTTAAGTATCAGTCATATTATTTTAAATGACTTAGTTAACATTTATAATAATTTATCATGAATTTTTGAATATTGAAATCATAATTAAATGATTTAAATATCAAACAATTCTATTATCATTAATATTCAATTAATATTAAACTATTAATGAAACCATTACCAAAATATCAAAGTTATTTATAATAACTTAAAATATTTTTAATTTATTTATATCCTTTTTAAATGATTTTTAAGTAAATAAAACTATTTTTAAACTATTTATTTAATGTAATTATTAAATAAATAAAATATCCTTAATATTACATTATTATCATTAATATTGATTTATTAATGAAATTATCCTTTAAATATTAAAAATTATATTTTATAACTTAAAATATTTTTTTAAACTCTTTATTTTCATTTAAAATGATTTTTAAATAATAAAATCATTTTTAAACTAAATTATTTAATATAATAATTAAATAAATTTAATATCATTAATAATAATTAATTAATAAAATTCATCACAAAATATTAAAAGTCATGGAAAATAACTTGAAATATTTTCTTATACCATAATATAATTTTTAAACGATTTTTCATGTATTAAAATCATTTTTAAATAATTTATTTAATATTATAATTAAATAAATTAAATAATTTTAATATTCTAAAAATATTAAATATTTATGAAATATATTCAAAATAATTAAAATGTAATTTTTGGATATTAAAATAATTTTTAATAATTAATAATGTATTTTTAATAATTTAAATCTAATTTTCTGTAATTATTTAATTAAAATAATTAATTTTATAAATAAACTGTCGCTAAAGGCTGCCTATAGCGACGTAACTGTCGCTATAGGTGTTCTTCATCAAAACCCAGAAATCAAGTCAGTTATTGAGTGGCCCATTTTAACCAAGAATTGTGATCAAATAATGATGTTTCTGGACTATAAATTTACATAATATTGTAGTACTCATGTAGTACTATAATTATAAACAGATTTCATGGCCATATCATCACATAATAGCAAGATCTAATCTACAGAAGTTGATGTCAGATATGATCTTGAGTTTCTGGGTTGCCCAGAAACTCGATCAGTGGCGAGGGTCATATTTTGAGGCTTCACTACATGCTATCCTTTTAATCGTTTTATGATCTAATTGCTGCAGTTTGTAGATAACATGTAGGACTACATATATATCAAATAAAAGAACAATAACAACGAATAATAAAGCAGATAATGTTCAGTCAAACAGTTGTCAGAACAATGTTCTTGAAGTTTTCTGGAATTTCCAAAAAACGAAACTGTGAACTTCTGCACCATTTGACCAGCCACAACGATCAAATAGTTTAATCGTAAGGAGATTTCAAGGCATAATCATGTAGTACTAATACCAAGCTACAACTTAGACACAATAAACAAACCAAAAAATCAACACACTGACAGATCTAGACGCTGGAATACACTGTCAGACACTTGTTCATACATTCTGGGTTACCCAGAAATGGCCCGGTTAATTCCGGTCAACGGACTTTGACCGTTAATAACTACCAATCTATACATCAATTGACTCTGATTCTTTTTGTAGATTAAAGACAACATGACCGACTACACATAACAAGCTTTAAACATCCATCATGATTTTATACTTTAAATCAGTGTCGTTAGGAACACAAAGTCTGGAGTTGACTCGAAGTATTCCTTCTTCATCGATTCTTGCTTCCGGCATAGCACCTTCTTGCACTTTCTTCTTCAAACGCATCAGCTCCAGGTCTGTAGCTTGAGTAGCTTTTACTTTATCGATTAAAGTCAGTTCTACTTGTATATTTGCTATCATCACATGGGTCCCTGGAGTCTTTAACTCTATCTCCATCCTTTGCAAGTCATATAAAATGGGCTTTTGAGTTGACAATATCGCACTCGTACCTGCATATGATCTTCTACTCAATGCGTCAGCTACTACGTTGAAAAGTATGATCATAATCTTTCAGTAGTTCAAGACAACGTCGTTGCCGCATGTTGAGTTCCTTTTGAGTGAAGAAATATTTAAGGCTTTTATAATCCGTATAGATCTCCACCTTCTCTCCATACAAATAATGCCTCCAAATCTTAAGCACAAAAACGACTGCTGCCAACTCTAGATCATGAGTAGGATAATTCCTCTCATATTCTTTGAGTTGTCGTGAGGCATAGGCTATGAATTTCCCATGTTGCATGAGAACACGTCCTAATCCTTTGCCTGAAGCATCACTGTAGAAGACAAATCCCTCCAAGCCAGATAGTATTGTCAGAACAAGTGCTGAAATGAGTCTCCTCTTGAGTTCTTGAAAACTCTTCTCACATTCCTCGTTCGAACCGAATTTTGTATCTTTTCGAGTCAGCTGAGTTAATGGAGTAGCGATTCGAGAAAACCCTTCTACGAATCTCCGATAATAACCAGCTAAGCCGAGAAAGCTACGTACTTCGGTCACTGATTTAGGTTGCTCCCAGCTTTGAATTGCTTCAATCTTTGCTGGGTCAATAGATATCCCATGATTTGATATCACGTGCCCAAAGAATACAACTTCTTCAAGCCAGAACTCGCATTTCTTCAACTTGGCATATAACTTGTTTTCACGAAGCTTTTGGAGTATCAGCCTCAAGTGTTGCTCATGGTCTTCACAGGTTTTGGAGTATATGAGGATGTCATCAATAAAGATGACCACAAAGTGATCCAAATATTCCTTGAATACTCAGTTCATCATATCCATGAAGGCAGAATTAACATTTTTCAATCCAAAAGACATGACTAAGAATTCATAATGCCCGTACCGTGTTCTGAAAGCAGTCTTTGGAATGTCATCAGTTTTAATCTTCTACTTATGATTTTTGGAACGAAGATCATTCTTTGAAATAAATTTGGCTCCTTGCAACTGGTCAAACAGGTCATCAATGCGAGGCAACGGGTACCTATTTTTGATGGTGACATGATTTAACTCCTGATAATCAATTCAAAGTCGCATACTTCCATCTTTCTTCTTCACGAATAGAATATGAGCACCCCAAGGAGACGTACTAGGTCGAATGAAACCGATGTCTAACAATTCCTGCAGTTGGGTTTCTAACTCTTGAAGTTCAATAGGAGTCATTCGATATGAGGCTTTGGAAATGGGTTTTGTATCGGGTTCAAGGTCGATACCAAACTCGATTTAACGCTCCAGGGGTAGGTCAGGAAGTTCTTCGGGGAATACGTCAGGAAAATTATTAATAATAGATATATTATTCAAATCTGACGTATTTTTGTTTAAATCTGTGGCATGAGCTAAGAAAGCTTGACATCCGTTTTTCAATAAACTAATAGATTTATGGATTGAGATGACAGTGATTGATTTTAATGGTTTTGTTGCTTGAATTCGCATAATAGGTGGTTATGAATATGAAAGCTAACAACCTTATGAAAACAATCAATTTTTTCATGATGAGTAGTTAACCAATCAATCCCTAGAATCACATCAAATGTAGGTATTTTCAATGAAATAAGATCAACAGGTAATGTGAGAGTACCGATTTGAACCAAACAAGACTTATAAATAGTGGATGTAATGAAGGTTTCTCCCAACAATGTTTTCACAGATAAGTCAAAGTCTAATTTCTCTAAAGTCAAATTTAATCGTTGAGCACAAGTAGGAGAAATAAAAGAATGGGCAGAACTGGTATCAAATAAGGTATAGACTTCACTAGAGTTTATGATAAGCTTACGTGTGATGACTGCTGCCTCTTTTTTTAGTCTTAACAAAAGAGCTCTAACTCATGCAAGCATACATGCGTCAACAAGTAAAATAGAGAAAGTAAAGTATCGATCTCACATAGAAAGTTGTTTAACTTAAACTACTATTCATTAATTAATTCACTGTATTTATATGCTCAAACTAATGATGAAACTTGGTTTGTTCTCGAATTGCACATAACAACTAAAACAATAATAACAATGAAATAAATGATATTGGAACTAATGGGATCCTAACTTCATTTAATACTTCATTTAATCGCCACTATCATGCATGACTTGTTAACATATCACAAGAAAGTAGCCAAGAGCACTAAAAGAGTATTAGCCATTTTTCAATGCACTAAGACCTACTTACACAACATCCACAAATGATAGACTCTATGTAATCATCAATATAACCAAAATCACTATATGTCTATGTGAAATTGCAACTATATTGATTTTAAGTTCAAGCCGTGAAACAGTATATGTCTATCTGGTTCACAAAATACATAAGCCATATAACACAGCCCTATATACGTATACTATCATGATTAAAATCCATATTTGCATGTTCATTGTCAATTCCATACAAATACTGAAACGAATGGTGATCAAGCATTCATACATGCAAAACAATCATGACAGACATCCCATATGATATGTAAAATAAACCAGCATTTAAGCATGAAATTAAACTACACATTAAAATCCATTAGAATCCCATAATGGAGTTTAGTTCATGACTGAACCAAAAGCCATTATGGGATCAAATCTAAACATGGTCAATAAACGACAATTGAAAGATGAAAGATAAACTATCAAACCCAATTGATGAATATAAATCAATATTCATATCCTCATAAGAATCCAGCAAAACTAATATTAATAATCCACTATAGGATAAAACCCCAAGAAGGAGTAGAAAAGTAGAGTTGCGGCCTCCTTCTACGTTGGAATCTCCCCCAGAGAGTAAACCCTAATTACGATGTAAAGATACGTGAAAAACTTAATAAAATGTCAAGTGATAGCCCTGACACCATTCAGGAATCATTTTAAATCAATTACAACCTTTAAAAATTGGAAATAAAATAAAACAAGTCAGCAGCTTCAAGCCTCGCGCGTGGCCGTACGCTCCTCCAGCTTGATATTCTCGCGGCCGCGAGACTTGCAATAAGTTTGTCTATTCAGCCGATCTCTCACGCGGGCGTGCGCTCCCTTGGCTTGTCCTTCTCGTGGCTGTACAACTTGAAGTAGGTTCCAAGGTCTGGCTGGGTAATCGAGCGGGCACGTGCTCTCAAGGCTATTCTGTCGCGAGGCCACGCGACTTGTAATCTGCAGATCCTGGTTCTATCATGATACTGCGGCTGCTACTTGTTCCGTCATGATTAATCTCCTTGCTCCATTTCATCTTCATGCCATGCATATCCCATCTTTTTCCTCGTCTCAAGCATCCCTTAGCCTTATGCTCAATAACACCACCAAAATAGGCCAATTCCTGCACTTATTCACCAAAATGAGTTTTAAGTATGCGAAATGCAAATTATCATGAAGTGTAACAAAAACCTACTAAAATGTACTTCCGATGGGCATAGTTCGCTTGAATTGGTACTCCATAAGTAGGTGTAAATCCTACTTATCAAATACCCCCAAACTTGAACCATTGCTTGCCCTCAAGCAATGCATACTAATGAACAATAAAAATGCAACAATATTACCATGCAACTAATTCTCACATTGTTCCAACCATCATAGAAATTCAGTTCAATTTGCCTCAACAAAAATTTTTGAGATTCGAGAATACAGATTCAAATCAAACTGCAGGCATAAAGTCATATACTCATATAATTCAAAAATGCTATACAGATGCTGTGTGTGTGTTGTGTTCGCCCAATACTTGATTTCGGTGTAGAATGCTCATGCTATCTTGCTCAAACCAGAAAAATTATAGCTTAAATAAAGACTTATGTATATATATGCAACACAGACTATTCCAACATCTTAAAATAAACTAAGGTTCAACAATGGGCTTAACTGCTTTATTCTACTCACGATGGCGAATTTTGCACTTTCTCGCGATGCTTATTGCTATTTTTCTTTTCTTTTCTTTTCTTTCTTTTTCTTCATGACTGTGCAATATCTTACTCCATTAGGCACACTATTACCCCTTAGCGAGCTTTCGACCAACGACTCCCAGACCATGAAAGACCTTAGGGCGCTAGGTGTAGAGACAATTCCCTCGGGTGTACTTACTCAAGTAGCCAGGGCCCCGAAATAAGACTAGCCATGTTATTTCTACTTTTCTTTCTTTTTCTTTTTTTATACACAGATACCCATGTTTTTCCAAATTTTAAAAATCAATATTTTATATAGTCCAAAAGTCACTTTTCACATATTTCTCTTTTTAACACTACATTTTTCTATCGAGCAAGGCACAACGTACTTCTTATACCTACAAGTTCTTGTGAACACATTTGTGCAAACCAAAAGCATTTAAACAACATTGTGAATTTCATTGTATAAAACATTACATCTCAGCTCATGTTATCCAAAATATTCAGAAATCATTTAAAAACTTCACTTTCATCATTGGCTAGACAAAATTTTTCTATACGGTAAGAACTGTGAGGTATACAATTATAACATGCAACTATATGTTAAAATGTAATATAAACATGCAAATAAAAATTAAACTAATCATGCAAAACTATATGAATCATTCAAAACTATATGCAAAACTAAAAGTACTACTACCCTACCCCCAAACTTAAAATATTCAATGTCCCAATTGAATGAAGGTAAAAGGTACGAAAACTCCCCTAATTATCGGTGGTGCCACCCTCCTCGGGTGGTGAATCCGGTGGTGGATATGGTGTTGTGGTTCCAAATTGAGGCCATTCTTATGTTGTTCCTTCTTGCACAAATGCTTCAGCTAAAGCCCTTGTAAGTCCCGTCATAAATGTGCCCAAATTATCGTACATGGCATCGACCTTGTGCTCCAACCTTCGGAGTTGGCGATTGCTATGGGTTGCACGTGCGTGCATGGACGGACCAACCTCGTCTATTTGCGGGGGTTGTTTTGGTGGTTCTAGAAAAATGGGCTGAAGGATGAATCCTAGTCCGCATGGGTGTGGTACACCACCTGCCTAGTCCTCGAATTTTTCGATCGTGGCATGAGTAATGTCCTGGCTTGGGTATTGCATCTGCTCATTGCCCTAGTTGCATCCCTGATTAGCACAAAGCATGGCAACCACGGATGCGTGTGGAATTCTCCCAATCGTTACTCCCAGTAAATAGCGCAGCATATTCTCGTGAATGAGATGACCAATGTCGATGTACTTTCTGGTGATTATGCCCCACAAAGACGTGCCCTCTTCGCTGTTATTTCGTGCTGATGGGCGGAAGGCATGAGCTTGGAACATATGAACAAGTTCCACGCTTTTGCATAATGATTTAGGGCTGTAGCTGGGAATATACGCGGCTGTGTCGTGCCAACTTTATATGTCCATTTTGTACACGACAAACATAATTCTGCAATAATCAACTCCATGTCAGTCTCCAAATGAGTGTCGGTTACCCAATTAGCAGCCACCACTGGCAGTGCATCCATAATTTTAAAAATTAATCGGATGGCACGAGGACTGTAATTTACCTCGATACCACGAACCAGAGATATCTCGCTCATAGTGACCTTGGTATTGGCATAGAATTCATGGACTACGCTCATAGGAACATGTATTGGAGTAGCCGTCAGTCCACCCCAGCCTCTCTCTCGAATTATTGCACACAACTGGCCATCCTGCCCCTCCAGCTTGAACCCTCGCTCCTTGACGAACGTTTTTGCCACAATGCGGTAGTACTCTTGTTAAGCTTCCAAGTTGAGGAACTTGGTATGATCCACAATATCAGCCTCTTGGCTGTCTGAAGAGGAAGAAGAAGATGACGTAATAGACCTTGCTCGCTTAGGCCCCATTTGTGTTTAATAGAGGTTGCACAGATTATATGATGGAGAATGAAGAAAAGCTTGAAGAATTTCTACCCCAAATACTCGTTTCTTCAATCCAACTTGGAACCCTAGCTTTATAGTGCACTTTGGAGAAGTTGAGGAAATATGGACTTTGAATGAGCCACGAATCGTGGCTAATTAATTGAGAGATGTACGACATAACTTGTAACTGATAGATAGATATCGACGTGAGTTATGGAGAGTGAGAGAATTTAGCGTCTGTTATTATCCCAAATGAGAGTCCAAATGGTCCACAGCTATATTTTTAAACTATTCAGATCTGTCTTAATCCGGTGTCGCGCGCGGCCGCGCACATTTTTACTGAGTTGGGCGCGCGGGCGCGAGACTTGCAGATTTTTTTTACTGAGCTGGGCGCGTGAGATTTTTGCTTCATGGGCCACGCGGGCGCGAGACTTGTAGAATGACTTGTTGTCTAAATTGACTTGAAGCGCGGGCGTGCGATTTTTGTGCTAACTATGCCGCTCTGCCGCGCGATGCTGATATCTGCAATACTAAAATTCAGTTCCACTCTGCCTGTCAGTGGTGCCATCCAATGGTGGTTCCTGCATAGACATTAATGCTCTTTGTTAATGCATGATTTAATGGCCTCATAACACTAACATCTTGCATATATTCGCAAAGCAATTCTTGTTACACACTTAAACATGAACATCAAGTATCCTATTAAAAAGGAATTCGATATAACTACTGAAATAACTAAAAAAAATTCAATGGACAGAATAATAATGGGTTGCCTCCCATCCAACACTAAGTTATAGTCAATTAGCTTGACTATCTCTGAGCTTCATGTCACAGATGGAATTGAGGTGCCTTCCTTATTGTCCTCTGTGACAACCCGGTATTTTTTTTATATAATAAATCATAAATTTTGCGTTAAATTTTTTTTTTTAAATAAATATGAATGATATGTGTCAAGGTAATGTGTAATTATAATTATATGTGTTATAAATAAAATTTATTTATTACATTAAGTAATGCAGATAAATTTATTTTAGAATTTTTGATTATTATAAAGTATATTCTTATAATAATTAATTTTAAGATAAAAATATTTTTATTAATTATTTCCATGAAATTATATGTTTATATTATTTAAATAATATAAGAAATGATTTTGGAATAATTATAATAATTATTTTATTATATGAATTTTAGTACAGATTATTAAGTTAATTATTTTAACTTAATAAGGTTATTTATGTAAAGATAAATCAGATATGGAATCTAAACCTTAATTTTGGATTTTGATTAAGGAAGGAGAATAATAATATTATATTGATATTTTTCAGTGTTATAGATATGTATGGTTATGTGTGTAATGATAATGTGTGGAGCAGTTTTATTATATTACGACCAAATCCTAATAATATTTTATAAATCCCATTTCTGGTTATGGAATGAGGAATGGTGATAATAATATAATATTAATTATAATTTGATTTTTCAGTGCTATAAATATGTGCCGTATGTACGTATTGATGATGATTGGTAAATTATGGTGTTTAATTTCAAAACCCTTATGTTAATTGGTTAAACCCTAGTTTTCTGTGGAAAACCATAATTTGAAAATAAATTGTGAGTTTAAGACTGTTATATGATGATGTTATATGATACATGTTATGTGTTATTTAATATTTTGCTAATTATAGAAAACCCTAGCTTTAAATGTAAACCCTAATTATATTTGATTTTCTAATAATTAGAAACCCTAATCCGAAAACCTAAACAGGAGGCTTGATCAGTCAGAAATAGTGTTATTATGATTAATAACACGTGTGATAAACTGTAATTACTAATTAAGGAAAACCTAGTTAGTAAATTAAAACCCTAAAATCTAGAACCCTAATTATATTTGATTTTCTAATAATTAGAAACCCAAATCCGGAAACCTAAACCGGTTATATTATGGAAACCCTAATTTTTGGTATTATAAACCCTAATTGCTTTATGAGCAAAGTTAATTGTGATTAAGGGTAATAAACCCTAATATCCATGTATAAGATAATTACAAACTTAATTTGATTAACAAATTTATTTTGCAAAATTTTATAAACTAAAAGTTATTTAATTTTACTTATTTAATTTTTGTGCAAACCCTAAATTAGAAATCCTAAATTTTTGTTTGCTAAATTGGCTCAAACCCTAAACCAAAACCTAATCCTAAGGGTTTGACAAGATTACAATTATGTCATTAAATTAATTTATCAAGTGACCAAAATACCCTTTTGTACATTATTTGAGCTTGCTTGCAAATCTATACAAAATAAGAGTTGTTGGACAACTCCTACCAAACCCAACCACTCCTAACCACTCCCTTGATAGCAAATCATCCCTTTTTCCAGCATACATGCATCAAATTGGTCTATAAATAGAGTGGAAAAAGGAAAAAAAATGATTTTGTTAGCCAATTTTGCACAAACTCTCTAACAAGCCCCTCTCTCTCTCTCTAAGCAACGAAAACCTAAGGCATTTCAGTCCTATTTTGAAGCCCCACATCCTCCATAGGCAAATCACAAACAATTTGGGAGCTAAAATAAAAAATTAAAGCATAAAGATATAAAAACCCTAATTTTATAAATCCTTCGATTTGTTGTTAAATGTTGTAATTGATTGTTTAAAGATGTGTTATAAGGTGTCAATTGAATTTCTGGGTTGTTAAATCCATGACCCATAACATCAAAGTGCACGATTTTGAGATTTTAGAAAATCTGGAAATTGGAAAATTTGTGTTTTACAGCCAAATGTCAGATCTTATAACTCCGTGTATATTACGTTTTTTGATGTTTAAAACTTGTAACATGTAGTATGTAATGTGCTCTTTAAGATTCAAAAAGAATCAAGGCCAGATCAATTGTAGATCGGAAGTTATAGCCGGTCAAAACCCGTTGACCGAAACTGTCCAATTACCGAACCCAGAATTTTTTTTAGCAGTGTTCGTGTTCAAGTTTGACTGGCCATAACTTGATCACGTTTTGATGTTAATGTGTTATGATGCTTTGTAATTGTAGTCCTACATGCTGTCTACACACTGGAAGTGATAGAACACAAAAACGTGCCACGATCATCAAGTTATAGAGGTCCAAAGTAGGCACCTCGAACTGTTCTTCGTGAAGAACAGCTCTGACAGCTACTTTGATGGCCAATATCTTCTTGATCTGGTGTTGTTAAGCCATGATGGTTATTGTTAATTATAGTCTTACATGAGAACTACAAGACCCAATTTATATATTGTCCAAATTCGTTCGGATGAGAGAGTTATACTCGGTCAAATGTGCCTTCTCGCTAACTGCCTTATGAAATCTGGGTTGATGAAGAACACCATTAGCGACGGTTTCTGTCGCCTAAACTCTATAGCGACGGTTTTGTATTATTTTTAATTTCTAGAAATTCTGAAAATGATTAAAAATTAGAAAAAATTAGATTTTAATTATTAAAAATACCAAATAAATTCCGAAAAATTATTTTAAATTCTGAAAAATAGTTTTTAACTATTTTCAGTATATTCCATAAATATTTAATATTTTTGGAATGTAAAAGGTACTTATTTATTTAAATACAATATTAGATAAATTATTTAAAAATAGTTTTAATTCATGAAAAATCATGAAAAATTATATTATTATGTTAGAAAATAATTTTGAGTTATTTTTGATAACTTTTAATATTTTTTGATAATTTTCATTAATAAATTAATATTAATGATAGTTAATTTATTTATTAAATAAATTAAATAAATGAATTAAAAATGATTTTATTATATTAAAAATCATTTTAAATAATAATAAGGTATTTAAGAATATTTTAAGTTATAAAATATAACTTTAAATATTTAATAGTTAATTTCATTAATTAATGATTATTAATGATATTAAAGTTATTTAATAATTATATTAAATAAATTAGTTTAAAAATGATTTTAATATTATAATAATCATTTTAAATGAAAATAAAGTGTTTAAAGATATTTTAAGTTATAAACTATAACTTTTAATATTTAAAGAATAATTTCATTAATAATTTAATATTAATGATATATTAATGATATTAAATTTATTTAATAATTATATTAAATAAATAGTTTAAAAATAGTTTTATTTATTTAAAAATCATTTAAAAGGGATATAAAATATTTTAAGTTATAATTAATGACTTTTAATATTTAGATAATAGTTCATTAATATTGAAATATTAATGGTGATTATTTAATAATAATTTTAAATGTTTTAAAAATTATTTAAGGGTAATATAAATGTTTTAAAAATATTTTAAGTTATTATTAATAACTTTAATATTTTAGCAATGGTTTCATTAATAGTTTAATATTAATTAAATATTAATGATAATAGAATTATTTGATATTTAAATCATTTAATAATGATTCTGATATTTCAAAAATTATGGTAAATGGTAATAATTATTTTATAATTATGATAAGTCCATGAAAAATGATATGACTGTTATTTAATTAGTCTAAATGGATATTGGTTAACTATTTAGAGTCTTAGACTCGATTTTTACCCGATAAAGATGTCGGTAGACCGACATATTTCAGAAATTGATCTGGACTTAGATAATGTGATTAGTTAACTGTTTATTTGTGATTCAATGGTTATTAAGGTTGTGTGACAATGTGATTAGGAATGAGTTGATATTAGTTTGTGATGCCATGATTGTAGAACATATGTGATAAGATGATTATGTTATGTGCTGACTGCAAAATGCAGTACTATGTGTTATATTATATTGTTCTAATCGAACGAATGATTTGATTAATGATAGGTTGTGATAGAAAAGGGTAGAACTAAGTTGAGAATTGTAAGCAGTGCATCAGGCAAGTATCCTAACTTTGCGTTTTCTTTATGCAATGGTCAGAAGTAAGAAGTTCAGAATTATTATTATTAATGTACAGATGGTTAAACCTATATTATATACACCCTTTGATTATCAAAATGTTAGTATATGATAATTCGGATATATATTCTGTTCGTTAATTTCTAGAAATGATTATACAAGTGTCCCCACTTGGATAATCATTGTATTTAATCACATGTTGATAAACCTTTGTTATACATATATGTTGAATTATAGATTATTGTTGGATAAAATAAAACCTTTTGTCTGGAACCCTGACAAATATGAACATCCCGTTCACGGGAAAACTTTTATGCGCCCAAGGCGGATAAAGTAAATGATAACATCGTTCTTGTAATGTAGTATTGATCAATACAGGACACAACGGGCTGATCACCCCCGTGTCCGTAAGTTATGACGGTTTGCAGATGAAGTTCTGTTAAACCTTTTCGAAAATAAAAACAATGTTCATAAAATGTCACTTAAAACCTATTTATAGTCAGTATGTAGTTTCAAAAATTTGAAAGAGAGTTGTTATGTTATTAATATCAGTTCAGAATACTTCACAACTATTGATCTGTTATAGATGGATATTATAAAGAAAACATTTAAACTTTTTCAACTTATATATATATAATACTTGTTGGGCACTCAAATGCTCATCCTTACTTAATTTAAATGTTTTCAGACAAGTGTGAACAATCAGAAGGATCGGTCAAGAACAAGTGAAAAGGAAAGAAAACAGATTAGGTTTACGATGTCATATAGTAAAGGTTGCGTACTTGGGATCAAACTCTGATGAAGGTAAGATAAGTTTATAATTTATATTAGTGTTTTTATTATTAGTAATATTTCCGCTCATAGAAATGGTATCGTGAAGTACCGAGTTCGGGTTTCAAGTATCCGGGTTCGGGGACTTTACATCATGGTATCAGAGCTATAGGGTTAGAAATCTTAGGTGGGTTAGACCTTAGGCTATAACCTTAGAATAGAGAGAAACGTTGAAAATACAAATAACTCATATAGAATTAGTGGGTTGGTATGATTCAAAGATGAATCTCGGCGAGTTGTTAAGCCACAGAGTTTCCTAACTCTGATAATAAAGTTAAACAATAATGGTGAATAGATCGAGTCTAAAAGACTGGAAGTGCAGGGAAAGGAGATCGTAAAACAAAACAATTAAGACATAGAATTGAATCATAATATATACGATGAGATCACCCCGTGATCTGATAAAATTATAACAGTTAGAAAGAATCAATCTTATGATTGGAAAGTTTAAAGAAAGATTGTTGTGTGAATGGTACAGATTCAAGAAAGGGTTATGAATGTGGATTAAATGAAATTCGAATGAAAAAGGGGGTTAGGATTAGATGGGGATTTCAATGATGACTCATGTCGACAGCTGAGTTGTATGATTCCTTGTATGGGCGGGGAATTGTACTTGGTGTAAAAACTACTTAGTATCTGATACTGATAATCATTGAAATGTTTGTGTCGCGCTATTTGTTATATGCATGTTAAGAGGGTGATTCCTTTCTCATGTGTATAAAAAATAGATAGGTCATAGGTAGAGAACATAGGGTTAAGTGCGAGTTCTTAAAACTCATACTGACGTGACATTCTTGATTCATAGTTATATGAAATATTTATGAATCCCTCAGTGAATGAACGCCAAAGGTCTGACCAGGAAAAATTCGTAAACTCATATAACTGTGACAAGTTTATGGACTCATAAGTGTGGTTTGACGAACTGGGTATAGTTAATCTTTAGTGAAGGCAAAAGAAACAGGTAGTATTGGTATTAGCTGAATATGTATGTTTCTGTGTGGCATATGTGATAAGTATATTTGTGTAATAAAACATTTTTAACTTTTGTGTTGGATAAAGTTGTAAATCTCGACTTTTGAAGTCACAAAGGGGATAGCGAATGTTTAAAATAGAATGTGCTATGACATATCAAGTGATATGAATATGAGTCTATGTTGGATTAATGAAATAAGTTGGTATAAAGATAGTAATTATTTATCTAAGCATTGGTTAATGCAGTTTTCAAAAGCTAATATTTTGAATACATGATTATTTGAGTAGAAAAATTTTGTGTGATATGATAAACGTATACGATAAGGCTTAGTATGTAAGAATAATTTAGAAAAATGTCGTCAAGACAAAAAATGAAACCAAAGAATAGAAGAATCTGTCAACAAAGCTGGAGAACAACCAGACTCAATACAGAGGTTGTGAATATGGACGATCAAGTTGTGCAAAACGGAATACCAGTCGCGAAAGATCAACCAGATAATCAAACGTCGAACGTTAAAGACTTCAAGACGATCATATCACCAGAATTCAAAGGTACAAATGACCCTGTAGAAGTCCAAACTTGGGTTAAGGAAATAAAAAAGGTGTTCGTGATAGTTAGGGTAGCTGAGGGGAAAAAGATCGTTTTTGCCACATGCATGATGAAGAGTGAGGCAAAAAAAAATTTTTTGCTAGAAAGCATATTCGACGAGGGCAG
Organism: Panax japonicus; assembly: GCA_020205505.1. Classification (NCBI taxonomy): domain Eukaryota; kingdom Viridiplantae; phylum Streptophyta; class Magnoliopsida; order Apiales; family Araliaceae; genus Panax; species Panax japonicus. The sequence goes on along the minus strand of CM035105.1, from coordinate 44,100,294 downwards.
GAGCAGGTGTGGTAATATGAGATAGGTTTAAGACTTTATTTTTCGAAAATTATTTTTCTGGTAGTATGCAGGCTAGAATGGAGGTGAAATTTCTAGAATTGAAGCAAGGGGATAAATAAGTTGCGGAATATGTCAGTGAGATTTAATGAGTGAACTAGATTGGCTTCGCATCAAGTTGATACGGAGGCTAAAAAGGCACGAAGGTTTGAGCTGGGATTAAAACCCTAGCTCTATAACAAGGTGGCAGTGTTGCAGATCCCTACATTTGTAGCACTCATGGAGAAAGTGATTATTACTGAGGAAGGAAGTGAGGCCATGAGCCTCTACAACAAGGTAAGAAAGAACAAGGGTAAGGTTAAGGGAGCTGAGAAGGTAGGAATTAATAGCGGAAGTAAGGGTAGAAATAAAAAGAGGAAGGCGAAGAACTTTGGAAGCGTGCAGGTGAAGCATGAAGGTGGGAAGAAGAAGCATGTAGTGTAATATGCAAAACGGTGGAAAGAACCACTCTGGGAATGTTTGAAATGGAAGTTAGTATGTTATAAGTGTGGGCAGAAGGGACATGTCACTTCCGACTGTCTCAATCCAAGAATGTATAGTAGGTGTTTCAAGTGTGGATCAGTGGAGCATAAGGTGGGAGACTGTTCAAGAAGGAGAATGGAGGTAAGGAATGCGAATACGGGGAAAAGGCCGCAGAACATTGGCGACAACGGGACCAACAACAACGAACAAATCAACAGAATCAACCGCAAGCGTCTTTAACATGACCGTTCAAGATATTGTGGCAGCCGGGGATGCAACTCCAGGTATTACTCGAACCAATATTATTTTCTTAAATATTGATTTCTTATATATAGTAAATTATTTTTATAAATTATTTTAAAGGAGGAATTTGAGTTCTTTTAGAAATTAAATTTCCGTTTAATCAGAAAGACAAGCTTTATTTGAATAGTTAAAGATCGATTCGGTCAATCATGATCGAGATCTACTTGCAATGATTGTGTATGCTATGTACCCTGGTATGTATAGGTTTTAAAGTGGTGATTCCGGGGACGGAATCCTTATAAGGGAGGGTGAATGTGACAACCCGATATTTTTTTATATAATAAATCATAAATTTTGCGTATAAATTTTTTTTTAAATAAATATGAATGATATGTGTCAAGGAAATGTGTAATTAGAATTATATGTGTGATAAATAAAATTTATTTATTACATTAAGTATTGCAGATAAATTTATTTTAGAATTTTTGATTATTATAAAGTATATTCTTATAATAATTAATTTTAAGATAGAAATATTTTTATTAATTATTTCCATGAAATTATATATTTATATTATTTAAATAATATAAGAAATGATTTTGGAATAATTATAATAATTATTTTATTATATGAATTTTAGTACAGATTATTAAGTTAATTATTTTAACTTATTAAGGTTATTTATGTAAAGATAAATCAGATATGAAATCCAAACCTTAATTTTGGGTTTTGATTAAGGAAGGATAATAATAATATTATATTGATATTTTTCAGTGTTATAGATATGTATGGTTATGTGTGTAATGATAATGTGTAGAGCAGTTTTATTATATTACGACCAAACCCTGATAATATTTTATAAACCCCATTTCTGGTTATGGAATGAGGAATGGTGATAATAATATAATATTAATTATATTTTGATTTTTCAGTGCTATAAATATGTGTCGTATGTACGTATTGATGATGATTAGTCAATTATGGTGTTTAATTTCAAAACCCTTATGTTAATTGGTTAAACCCTAGTTTTCTGTGGAAAACCATAATTTGAAAATAAATTGTGAGTTTAAGACTGTTATATGACGATGTTATATGATACATGTTATGTGTTATTTAATATTTTGCTAATTATAGAAAACTCTAACTTTAAATGTAAACCCTAATTATATTTGATTTTCTAATAATTAGAAACCCTAATCCGGAAACCTAAACCGGAGGTTTAATTGATCAGTCAAAATAGTGTTATTATGATTAATAACACGTGTGATAAACTGTAATTACTAATTAAGGAAAACCTAGTTAGTAAATTAAAACCCTAAAATCTAGAACCCTAATTTAATTCCTAGAAAAACCTAATTATATTATGGAAACCCTAATTTTTGGTGTTATAAACCCTAATTGTTTTATGAGCAAAGTTAATTGTGATTAATGGTAATAAACCCTAATATCCATGTATAAGATAATTACAAACTTAATTTGATTAACAAATTTATTTTGCAAAATTTTATAAACTAAAAGTTATTTATTTTTACTTATTTAATTTTTGTGCAAACCCTAAATTAGAAATCCTGGATTTTTGTTTGCTAAATTGGCTCAAACCCTAAACCAAAACCTAATCCTAAGGGTTTGACAAGATTACAATTATGTCATTAAATTAATTTATCAAGTGACCAAAATACCCTTTTGTACATTATTTGAGCTTGCTTGCAAATCTATACAAAATAAGAGTTGTTGGCCAACTCCTACCAAACCCAACCACTCCTAACCACTCCCTTGACAGCAAATCATCCCTTTTTCCAGCATACATGCATCAAATTGGTCTATAAATAGAGTGAGAAAAGGAAAAAAATGATTTTGTTAGCCAATTTTGCACAAACTCTCTAACAAGTCCCTCTCTCTCTCTAAGCAACGAAAACCTAAGGCATTTCAGTCCTATTTTGAAGCCCCACATCCTCCATAGGCAAATCACAAACAATTTGGGAGCTAAAATAAAAAATTAAAGCATAAAGGTATAAAAACCCTAATTTTATAAATCCTTCGATTTGTTGTTAAATGTTGTAATTGATTGTTTAAAGATGTGTTATAAGGTGTCAATTGAATTTCTGGGTTGTTAAATCCATGACCCATAACATCAAAGTGCACGATTTTGAGATTTTAGAAAATCTAGAAATTGGAAAATTTGTGTTTTACAGCCAAATGTCAGATCTTATAACTCCGTGTATATTACGTTTTTTTGATGTTTAAAACTTGTAACATGTAGTATGTAATGTGCTCTTTAAGATTCAAAAAGAATCAAGGCCAGATCAATTGTAGATCGGAAGTTATAGCCTGTCAAAACCCGTTGACCGAAACTGTCCAATTACCGAACCCAGAATTTTTTTAGCAGTGTCTGTGTTCAAGTTTGACCGGCCATAACTTGATCATGTTTTGATGTTAATGTGTTATGATGCTTTGTAATTGTAGTCCTACATGCTGTCTACACACTGGAAGTGATAGAACACAAAAACGTGCCACGATCATCAAGTTATAGAGGTCCAAAGTAGGCACCTCGAACTGTTCTTCGTGAAGAACAGCTCTGACAGCTACTTTGATGGCCAATATCTTCCTGATCTGGTGTTGTTAAGCCATGATGGTTATTGTTAATTATAGTCTTACATGAGCACTACAAGACCCAATTTATAGATTGTCCAAATTCGTTCGGATGAGAGAGTTATACTCGGTCAAATGTGCCCTCTCGCTAACTGCCTTATGAAATCTGGGTTGATGAAGAACACCATTAGCGACGGTTTCTGTCGCCTAAACTCTATAGCGACGGTTTTGTATTATTTTTAATTTCTGGAAATTCTGAAAATGATTAAAAATTAGAAAAAATTAGATTTTAATTATTAAAAATACCAAATAAATTCCGAAAAATTATTTTAAATTCTGAAAAATAGTTTTTAACTATTTTGAGTATATTCCATAAATATTTAATATTTTTGGAATGTAAAAGGTACTTATTTATTTAATTACAATATTAGATAAATTATTTAAAAATAGTTTTAATTCATGAAAAATCATGAAAAATTATATTATTATGTTAGAAAATAATTTTGAGTTATTTTTGATAACTTTTAATATTTTGTGATAATTTTCATTAATAAATTAATATTAATGATAGTTAAGTTATTTATTAAATAAATTAAATAAATGAATTAAAAATGATTTTATTATATTAAAAATCATTTTAAATCATAATAAGGTATTTAAGAATATTTTAAGTTATAAAATATAACTTTTAATATTTAATAGTTAATTTCATTAATTAATGATTATTAATGATATTAAAGTTATTTAATAATTATATTAAAAAATTAGTTTAAAAATGATTTTAATATTATAATAATCATTTTAAATGAAAATAAAGTGTTTAAAGATATTCTAAGTTATAAACTATAACTTTTAATATTTAAAGAATAATTTCATTATTAATTTAATATTAATGATATATTAATGATATTAAATTTATTTCATAATTATATTAAATAAATAGTTTAAAAATGGGTTTATTTATTTAAAAATCATTTAAAAGGGATATAAAATATTTTAAGTTATAATTAATGACTTTTAATATTTAGATAATAATTCATTAATATTGAAATATTAATGGTGATTATTTAATAATGATTTTAAATGTTTTAAAAATCATTTAAGGGTAATATAAATGTTTTAAAAATATTTTAAGTTATTATTAATAACTTTAATATTTTAGCAATGGTTTCATTAATAGTTTAATATTAATTAAATATTAATGATAATAGAATTGTTTGATATTTAAATCATTTAATAATGATTATGATATTTCAAAAATTATGGTAAATGGTAATAATTATTTTATAATTATTATAAGGTCATGAAAAATGATATGACTGTTATTTAATTAGTCTAAATGGATATTGGTCAACTGTTTAGAGTCTTAGACTCGATTTTTACCTGATAAAGATGTCGGTAGACCGACATATTTCAGAAATTAATCTGGACTTAGATAATGTGATTAGTTAACTGTTTATTTATGATTCAATGGTTATTAAGGTTGTGTGACAATGTGATTAGGAATGAGTTGATATTAGTTTGTGATGCCATGATTGTAGAACATGTGTGATAAGATGATTAGGTTATGTGCTGACTGCGAAATGCAGTACTATGTGTTATATTATATTGTTCTAATCGAACGAATGATTTGATTAATGATAGGTTGTATCAGCAGCTTTAAGCCTCGCGCGCGGCCGCGCGCTCTTCCAGCTTGATATTCTTGCGGCCGCAAGACTTGCAATAAGTTTGTATATTCAGCCGATCTCTCGCGTGGTTGCGCGTTCCCTAGGCTTGTCCTTCTCGTGGCTGTGCAACTTACAGTAAGTTCCAAGGTCTGGTTGGGTAATCGCGTGGGCGCGTGCTCTCAAAGCTATTCTGTCGTGCGGCCGCTCGGCTTGTAATCTGCAGATCCTGGTTCTATCATGCTAATGCGGCTGCTACTTGTTCCATCATGCTTAATCTCCTTACTTTATTTCACCTTCATGCGATGCATATCCCATCTTTTGCCTTGTCTCAAGCATCCCTTAGTCTTATGCTCAATAACACCACCAAAATAGGTCAATTCCTGCACTTATTCACCAAAAGGAGTTTTAAGTATGCGAAATGCAAATTATCATGAAATGCAACAAAAACCTACTAAAATGTACTTGATATGGGCATAGTTCGCATAAATTGGTACTCCATAAGTAGGTGTAAATCCTACTTATCAATGACCTCGTTCGGGTTCCTTGCTTTTTGGGAGGTCACAACAAACGCTCTCCCTTGAACTACTGGTTTTGACTTGTCTGGGATGGTATTTGGTGTCACCGTTCCAACTGGACTTGTCTTCGGTGTACGACAAAATTGGTCTTCTCTTCCATAATTATAACACGCTTTAGATGACATCGCGCAGTTTGGACTGATATGTCCATCCCCTCCGCATTTGAAACATATGATAGGTGGTCATTCTCCTTCCTTAACCACGGGTGTTGATGTTGACGTCTTTCCATCATTGTTGAATCTCCTCTTCTTGAAATGTCCATTCTTATTATCTTGGCCATGATTACCACCGAAGTGGTTACCATTTCTAGCATGTTGATTCCCTCCACATTTGTTGTCACCTCTTCGATGACTGCTACCACTGGTATTATCATTTTTTCGGCTGCTTTCTCTTGGTTGAGTTGACTCGTTATCGTGCTCCAATAACTGAGCCCTATTTATAACATCTGAATACAAACATAGTTTATGAGAAATTAGATATTGACATATCTCGGGTTTCAAACCTCTTAGAAACATCCGCGTCATTTTCTCCTCATTGTCAACCAAGTGAGATGCAAACCGGGACAACTCGGCAAACTTAGCTTTGTACTGTGACACGGTCATATTGTTCTGCTCCAATTTGATGAACTCTACCTCTTTCATGTGACGTGGGGAATTTGATGTTATTTTTGGAATGGACTGGTTATTCAATTACGGGGCTGTAGTTGATTGCCAAAAGAAGTGTATTAACCTTATGACGCCGTCAAAGGTTGTGTTTTATGGTAGCAAGTCGCCTAGACAAACGAGTTGTCTGACGATGATGCAGGCCAAGAAGTTGTTAAGATAAGGCTGTGTAGGATACTTAGCTTACATAGTCGACAGTCGAAAAGAGAATCTGAAGGTAGAAGAAATACCGATTGTGAGGGACTTCATCGACGTATTTCCATATGATTTGCCAGGACTTTTACCAGAAAGAGAGGTAGATTTCGTGATCTATATGGCGCCCGGAACTGCTCCAATGTCGAAGGCACCATACCGAATGGCACCAGTAGAGATTAAAGAACTAATGGTATAACTGCAAGAATTGTTGGACAAGAAGTACATTCAACCAAGCGTATTGCCATGGAGAGCGCCGGCGTTATTTGTGAAAAAGAAGGACAGATCGATGCGGCTCTGCATTGACTACAGAGAACTGAATAAGGTCACGATTAAGTACAGATATCCATTATCAAGGATTGACGACCTGTTTGATCAATTGAAGGGAGTGAGATACTTTTCCAAGATAGACTTGAGAAGTGTTTATCATCAACTGAAGGTGAGGCCAGAGGATGTACTGAAGACAGCATTCAGAACGCGATATGGTCACTACAAATTTTTAGTAATGTCGTTTGGTCTTACGAATGCTCTTGCAGCATTTATGGGACTAATGAATGGTGTGTTCAAACCATTTTTGGATAAGTTCGTAGTGGTATTCATAGATGACAATTTGATCTATTCAAAAACCAAGGAATAACATGAAGCGCATTTGAGATTAACATTGGAAGTATTGAAAGGGAAAAGTTGTATGCCAAGTTTTTGAAATGCGAATTTTGGATTGAACGAGTACAATTTTTTGGGCACGTGATCGATAAAAACAGAATTTCGGTAGATCCCTCCAAAGTCGAAGCAGTGATTAACTAGGATCAGCCGAGGACGCCATCGGAAGTACAAAGTTTTCTTGGATTGGCAGGGTATTATAGAAGATTCATTCAAGATTTTTCCAAGATCGCAACTCCGCTAACGAATTTAACTAGAAAAGTTGTGAAATTTGTTTGGACGGATAAGTGTGAGGAAAGTTTTCAAGAATTGAAGAAGAAGTTGAGTACGACACCTGTGTTATTTCTTCCGGATGATACAAGAAATTTTTTTGTTTATAGTGATGCATCGTATAAAGGACTTGGCTGTGTGCTGATGTAAAACGGCAAAGTCACTGCGTATGCATCACGAAAATTGAAGGATTACGAGAAGGGATATCTGACCCACGACTTGGAGTTAGTTGCAGTTGTTTTTGCTTTGAAAATTTGGAGGCACTATCTCTACGGGGACAAGTGTGAAATATATACGGACCACAAGAGTCTGAAATATATTTTCACGCAGAAGGATTTGAATATGCGTCAAAGAAGATGGTTGGAATTAATTAAAGATTACGACTGTGAGATTTTATACCATCCGGGTAAGGCAAATGTGGTTGTCGACGCCTTAAGTAGAAAGGGTCATGAGAAATTGATGATGTTGACTGCTCAGGAGGAGCTAATTGCAGAAATGGAGAAACTGGAGTTAGAAGTAAAGTATCCTATGGAGATTGATGAAAAGCTATTTCAGATGCAATCTGGTACAACCCTACTAGATGATAAAGTAAAGGAGGCTCAGCTTCAGGACAAAGAAAAAAAAAGTGACAAAGAAGTTATCTGAAGGAACTGAACCGAGATTCAAGATGGATAAGGAAGGAATATTGAGATTTGAAAGTAGAATTTTGGTTCCGCTAGTACAAGAGATTAAGGAAGAAATTTTGAGCGAGGCTCATAGTTCAAGATATTTGATTCACCCTGGTAGTACCAAGATGTATCAAGATCTTCAATAAAAGTTCTGGTGGCCGAATTTGAAACGTGATGTTGCGGAATGTGTTGCCAAGTGTCTTACCTGTCAGAAAGTGAAAGCAGAACATCAGAGATCGAGTGGATTGCTATAACCGTTGGAGATCCCAGAATGGAAATGGGAACATATTACAATGGACTTCGTGGTTGGCCTTCCGACGACTCAGAAAGGCTACGATGCAGTATGGGTTATCGTTGACCGACTGACGAAATCCGCACACTTCCTTCCGATCAAAATCAAATTCAACTTAGATCAGTTGGCAAGGTTATACGTAAAAGAGATTGTTTCGAGGCTCGGAGTGCCGGTGTCAATAGTTTCCGATAGGGATCCGCGCTTCACATCGAATTTCTGGAAAAGTCTTCAGGAATGCATGGGAACGCAATTGCGAATGAGTACAGCATACCACCCTCAAACAGATGGACAGAGCGAAAGAACAATTCAGACATTAGAAGATATGCTAAGAGCTTGCATGATGGACTTTAAAGGAAATTGGGATGATCACCTACCGTTAGTAGAGTTCAGCTACAACAACAGTTACCACGCTAGTATTGGCATGCCGCCTTATGAAGCGTTATACAATAGAAAGTACAGAACTCCGCTTTACTGGGATGAAGTTGGTGAAAGACAATTGCTAGGGCCAGAATTGGTACAACAGACAGCATAAATAGTCAAAGTTATCCGAGCACGACTGGTAGCAGCTCAAGATAGACAGAAGAAATACGCTGAAACACATCGTAAAAATATTGAAATTGAATCAGGTAGTTATGTTTTCTTGAATGTCTCTCCTTGGAAGGGAAATATCAGGTTCGGAAAGAAAGGAAAATTGAGCCCAAGATTTATTGGACCATTTGAAGTACTGAGAAGAATCGGAGAAGTTGCGTATGAGGTATCCCTACCTCCAGCACTCGAGAATGTCCATAACATTTTCCATGTTTCTGTTTTACTACCCTACAAACCCGATTACAAGCATGTAATTGAATACGAACCCCTACATTTTGAAAATGACTTATCTTACGAAGGAATTTCTGTTCAAATTATCGACCGAAAAGAACAAGTTCTCAAAAATAAAGTAATACCTTCTATTAAGGTAATTTGGAGGAACCACAACGCTGAAGAAGCTACGTGGGAACTCGAAGAGAATATGATGAAGAATTACCCTCGTTTATTTACTTAACTTATGTGTAAGCGATTCTGGGGATAGAATCTTTGTAAGGGGAGAGAATGTAACGGCTCGAATTTATTGAGTCGTGATTCTGGGGATAGAATCCTTTTAAGGGGGGGAAAGATGTGATGAACGAGATTTTGTAATTTAATTCTTAATATTTATTGAAGTAAATAAATATTTTTGATGATTTAATTATTAGATTAAATAATTAATTGATGCAATTGTGGTAGATTAATTTAATTATATGTGTTACATTTATTAAATTAATGTGGAGAATTTAATTATTCAAGTATGTATTTATATGACCTTATGGAATTAAATGAAATATTTAATAAGCCTAATGTTATTTTAATTAATGTAATAATTAATTAGAGATTTAATAATTTGATATAATTAATTAATGAGAAAATTAATTATGTGACTATGCGAATTTATGAGAAATTATTATATTTATTTTATATTAAATTAAATAATATAATTGAGTTATTGTGTATGGGTATGACATGATTTAAACTATATGATAAAGCTTTATTAAATTAAATAGTTTTGTAATCTAATCTTACTAGCCAAACATGGCCTTAGAGGGAGTTGAGAGCAGTTACCCAAGATGGGTAACTGACCTCAACACGTTAGTTCATTTGTATACGACGTCTTCTTTTATTTCTTATCATTCCTAAGTTTAGAAAACAAGCAGAGCATAATCTAGAGTTCACAAAGAGAAATTTGAGATTGAGAAAAGATTGTGAGTGTGAAATCAATCAAATACTTGTGAAAGGATCATCATTGATCATCTTCTAATTTATACTCTACAGGGTAATCTCCTCTTTCCCAATTTCTATTTTACGTTGTTAAGTTTCATGAATATAGGTTTCAAAGTTTTTGGTTTAAACCTCTGTAATTGGATTGGGAGTAATGATTATGGGTTGTGTATGTGTTATGACATATCACATCGTGTTTAATTATATGTATTATGTAAACCGTATCATCAAATTCATGAAAACAGGTCGTATATGATTGCTGCAAAATTACAGAGTTTGGGTTATGGCCATATGGCCTTATACGTGATTTTAGTATGTCAAACATAAATGTTTTCGTAAAATTTACATTCTTAATTTATTATGCATGTTGATACGAAAAAACCAAAGTTTAAATGAACGGATTCGATGTTATAACGAATCTGTAGTGTCAATTTTCATGAATTATTTTCAAAACCTTCAAGAACATCAAAGTCAGTGAAATTCACATATTTTAGTTCTGTGATTATGGGTTTTAATGGGTTCAAACCATTCTATAAATGTTGGGTAATGATTATTTATAAATTATATCATGTGGGTATGTCTAAATTCGTGTAGTGATATTTTAAATTGGAGTTTTTGGCTGTGTTCTGTAATTTTTGCGAATTTTAGAACAGTTTCTGGTTCTCTGCACCGCGACGCCAGTCTCATGCCTAAACATCCGCGCTGCAGCTCCATGTGTCCGGCCGCAGCGCCACGGTGCCACACCGTGAAGACCAAGTGTAACAGTGGCGCCGCAACGCCACTCTCCAGAAAGTTCAGAAATGAAATTTTTATAAAATGATCAAGTCTAGCAATGTGTTAGTAACTTAATTAATGAACATGTAAAAATGTTAGAAGTATGATGAGATGATTAAATAGATGTTTAACATGTGAATAACATAATTGCATGTGGATTGAATTATTGAATACATAATTAACTTGTTATTCATGAAGTGTGAATTATGTGACAAAGTGGTAATTTGACTAAGTATATTCAATATTCGAATTAGGCAAAAGAATGAGTTTATGATGATTAGTTAAGTTATAATAAACGGGTATTTTGAATGTGAATGGTATGTAGGACTAAATTCAAAGAACGAGTTTAATTAAAGTGTAATCTACGCACGAGGTAAGTTTCCTACCCCTACTTGTTATCATTGTTCAAGTTTATTATTTATCTTGAGTAAATTCTCATTACTATTATTCAAGTTCGAATTGTTATATTAAAGATTTATTATCCTTTCAAAGTATGAATTTGTTATACAATATTTGTTCTATTGTATACTTCTTGAGATTATTATTCAATTTGAATATCATTATTGTTGAACCTTGTTAGACTAGTGAACCTTATTGATTCGACTAGTCCATAGTTGATGAACGTTCTAAATTTCAGAACCCTTATTGAATTATCCAAACCAAACTTCCTTTGGTGCGGACTCGAATGTCAAACTGAGATGAACAACCCTGCAAAGGGATTTACTTAAGCGTTAGCGTTAAGATATTGTGCACAGTATGGTACTAAGGGTTGATCCCCCTAAGTACGAGTAGAAGGTCCATAGTCTTATGACTGTTAAAGGTTTCAAGTATAACCCTTGATAACCTAAGATATAGTTCAAGGTCTTATGACCCTCAGAAATCTTTTGATTCTTGTTATTCATTCTTGATTCAAACGTTGAGCTTTTATTCAGATGTTTTTGATTCACTCGCATGTTATTATACTGTTATTTCATTGTTATACTTGTGGGAAATCGTGCTCATTCTTGCTTAATAATAATATTGCAGTTAAGAATGAAAGAACCAACGAACCTTCTACTAGTAAAGGCAAGGGCAAAGTTAACAAGTGATGAAGACTTGTTGTTTTTTTATATGATGATGTATTTGTTTAAGAATTAAGTTAATGATGTTGTTGAAGACTTAATTGTTTATGATTCCGCACAGATGTTTAAGGTTAGTGTTAACCTGGGATTATGTTATTATTCAGATGTTGTAACCCCGTAAGGGGAATATTTTATTTCTATCTATTGTATGGTTTGCATTTATTATGGGTAGATAGATAGATGATATTTGTACAGTGAACACCAAATCCCGTAAAATCGAAGTACCCGAATTTGGGGGTGTCACACTAAGAGTATTTATAATAGTTTTCTTATCTCTATCCCTACTTTGTAATGATATTGACTCATTTTGCAGGATAGAGATTTAATTTTTTTTTCACTATGTACCCAACAGGTTCCTTATATTTATTTCTTAAAATTTGAAATTTTAAAGTTAAAATTTTAAAATTCCATCAGTCAAAGCGTGTTTTGTCCGTTGTAACTACAATATCTTGTTTTTAATTATAAAATCGCTATTAATTTATTAATTTTTTTGAATTAAGTATGTGATATTTTTAAATTTAAAATTAATATAAATTTAATCAATACATATTGTAATTTATTTAGAAAAAAATACTACTACTTATAAAATTTATTATTTTTACAATTCTTAGCAAAATTATTAAGTTTGAGAATGTATCAAAATGACTTATAAAAATTAATAATATTATTATAATTTATAAAAGAGAGTATAATTTATCAATTGTATTCTACTGTAAAAATAACTTTTATTTTATTTTAAATTTTAAGTAATTTATGGAGTGAGTATTGAATGGATTGTAGCTGCAAATGTATATAAGATCAATATTAACTTTTAAAAAGTTAATTTGTGATATTTTTAAATTTAAATTTAATATGATTCATTTAAATTGTGATAATAATAAATTTTATAATTAATAGTACTTTTATAATATTTATAATTATATTGACATTAATTAAATAAATTTGTATCAATTTTAAATTTGATTTTTTTTAAATTAATTTTTAAAAAATAAGTCAATGTTAATTTTATAATTTAAAAATGAAGATGAGTTGGACAATTATTGATGAGTTGTCCACTTAAATTAGGGTGTCAAATGTCATTTTGTATACATAGAAAGCGATCTTTTGACTCCCTCATCTTGAGGAGTAAAATCCTATATACAGATTGAAATAGAGAATTAAATAAGTATAAGAAAATTGTTGGATAATAATTTATTGATATATTCTTCAAAGTTGAGGATAGAGAATTTAGTGAGAAAACTGTTGTGAATGCTCTAATATGTTAACGAATGGAATTAGTATAATGTTAATAGTTAATCCTTCATGATATATATATATATATAGGGGAGCGATCCATAACATCTATATGCTATGGGATAAAAAGTGGCATATAGACCCTAATCCGTCCGTTTTATTGATGAAAGGCTGCGATTTGAAGTTCCAATTACCCGTCCGCTAGTATTACTAGCGGATGTAATTAGTAAAAAATTTCGTCCGCTAGTAATACTAGCGGATAGAACAAAGAAGATAATGATAAGGCTAAATCCAGAAACAGAGCATCCATGGAAGCCTTCATAGCCATGCTTTTTGCTACCATTTCTATAATTAAAGCTTCTTATGCTGAATTACAAATGGCCCAATTTCCTAGTTATAATCTGGAAAAACTGAATCGTAGCCGTTTATGTATGTAAAATAATGGAGTTTTTATAGAAAGGCACGTACACACAATCGTGAACACATCATATAATGGTTGTTGGGCATTATTAATATGTTAATCAAGGAGTCTGAAATATTAGCATCAGTCCTAAGTATCCGATACCCGTAATCCAGTGAATGCATATATTATCCGATACTGGGCAAAGTGGATACTATCCCGAATACGGATATAGCACGTCTGTATCTTTATTTAGATATACAAATATAGGTATTATGACCAACTGTTGCACCAAATCAAATGGATTGAATGAGAACTGTGTTTCTGTTTTTATTTGACCTGTTTACTTTAAGGATGTTATCCAATAAATCAGAGCATAAAATGTTTATTTTCAATAATTTCAGTTCCACAAAGTATGGGGACAACTTATGAGGACCGACTATCAGAATTCCCGGTTTGCACATCAGGTAAATTTGAAATATTTTAATTTAGAACTCCAATCATTCTCAGTGAGAGTAAGTTTGCTAGTTTATATGTTTTCTTGCACATCTGGTTGATTTTTTTTTATTTTGGTGTGTGTGTGTGTGTTATGCTGGTAGAGAGATTTGCCTGCCTCTATACTAGCCAAGTTACAAACATGAGCATGTATTCCCCAGATAAATACTACAGGCCAACTGAAGATGTTCTGCCTCATGAATTTGATATCCTTGGATGAAAAGCTGTTTTCAATCCAAATACGTATTCACACTATCCCTTCTTCTTTATCGCTAAGCGCTTGGTCTGCAGATTGTATGGCCTTACTATTATAACTAGGAAATTGGGCCATTTGTAATTCAGCATAAGAAGCTTTAATTGTAGAAATGGTAGCAAAAAGCTTGACTACGAAGGCTTCCATGGATGCTCTGTTTCTGAATTTGGCCTTATCTTTATCTTCTTTGTTCTATCCGCTAGTATTACTAGCGGACTATATGACCTACTGATTTCTATCCGCTAGTAATACTAGCAGACCATGTTCTTTTGGCTGGAAAATTTCACTCACGAGGGGCATAAGGGTCCGAAATTTTTACTAATTACATCCGCTAGTAATACTAGCGGACGGGTAATTGGAACTTCAAATCGCAGCCTTTCATCAATAAAACGGACGGATTAGGGTCTATATGCCACTTTTTATCCCATAGCATATAGATGCTATGGATCGCTCCCCATATATATATATATATATATATGTATGAACAAATTTTTAAATAATTGCATTTTAATATGTTATTAATTGTAACACTTTATTTTTTTTCTCTCATTTTAACTCTACGGTGAAGAAGGGTAGTAATATTGAGTATTTTTGTAATTATATCGGCTAATTTACGTATTACTCCATCTGTTTCATAATATATGATATTTTAGATAATTTTATTTTTCTCAAATTATTTGTCGTTTTATATAATCTAAGAGAATTAATTACGATCTTTCTAAAATTACCCCTCATGAGAAAATATTACAAATGAAAGAGAATAAAATAAATATGATAATTATAAAAATTTAAGAATATTATAGATAATTAATATTATATTTAATATTATACAATTATTATTTTTAAGTCTTATGCATAATTCTAAAACGTCATATATTATGTGAGGGAGTGATTACTTTTGGTTAGTACAACAAAATAGTAAAAGACAGTGTTAATCCTGAAATCATGAAGTCCGACGCATTACTATTTATTCTTGTTATTTCATTTCTTTTCATTGTGGAACGTTATTTTCTTTTTATTGTGAGAATTTATTTTCATTGATTTGTGTAGTGATTCATTGTTCTAATTTTTCTAAAATAAAAAGTAGTTAATGATGATAAGAAAAATGATAATTTAGCTGGTAATGACTTCAATCATTCTAATTTAATCTTGGCAACCAATCCAGTCTGTCTTCTCTTTTGGATTATTACTGCCCACTGGAGAAAGATTATCAAATTGTTGTGTAGTGAGTTGTTGAAATAAAAAAAATTCAAATTTGTCAGAATATATATATATATATATTCCACCGTCCATACAGTGCCGGAGGCACGGGACCCAGCTAGTATCTAATAAAATACAAATAATTTTGAATTTTCCGCTCACTCAATAAATCATCTGGACCGTCCAAAGTTTGGGATAAATCTCACTATCCATCTATCTATCTATCTAATATCTATCTAATAAAATATTTATCTAATAAAATACAAATGCTTTTGAATTTCTCGCTCACTCAATAAATCATCTGGGTCGTCTAAAATTTGGATAAATCTCACCGTCCATACAGTGCCGGAGGTACGGGACACATCTAGTATATATATATATATATATATATATATATATATATATATATATATATATATATATATATATATGTGTGTGTGTGTGTGTGTGTGTGTGTGTGTGTGTGTGTGTAATTGGTACTAGTGTACATATTTATTTTTACATTGAGCTCTTTTAGGTAGACATAGAATATTGGACATGAAAATTAGACATGTGTATTTGAACTTCATCTATTTATATTTTGATCTACTATTGGGGTCAAAATATAATTAAATAAAATTCAAATACACTCATTTCCAATTTTTATGTCCACATAAAATTTTATTTCTACATTAATGCCATGGTGTATGAGGCATGGTCCTTCGACAACGCCTCTGAATAAGCAATTTATCACTTTTGTATCAAAAAATTTATGTGGACATAGAAATTGGATGTGAAAATTAGACATGAGTGTATTTGAATTTAATTTAATTGTATTTTAACACTCAATGGTGGGTAAAAATATAAATAGGTGAAGTTCAAATACACTCATATTCAATTTTCATGTTCAATTTACATGTCTACCTAGAAGAGCTCTCTATGTATTGGATAAGGTTAGCTGATGTGGTGTTTGATTGTATTTTAGTGCATCTTAATAGCTTACTTTTTAATATATTTTAATAACCCACATCTTTATATTAAGATATACTCTAAATAGTTTAGACTCATATTTGTATCTTAATGATTAAGAGGCATTCAAAGAAAAAAAAATTATTCTAATTCCAAACATAAAGATGTATTAAGAGGTGGGTTGTTAAGATGTATGAAGATTCAATCAAACACTTAGTTATTTTTTCTTTTCTTAAATAGTATTTCAAATGTATATTTTTTTTAATTAGCTATTTCATAAATTTTAATTTATCTTATACAATATCACATTATTTAAAACACATTTAAAATTAAAAAAATTGAGTTAGTTAGCATTATTGTATTGTATCAGGACAATGAAATACTACTTTCAAGCCACTACTTTTAATTACTCGCGCCTTATCTTGTGTTCAACTTTACTGTTATACTTTGTCCTATCTATTGTCTTATTTTTATATATTATTGACACTTAATTTATCTATTTATCATAATTATTTTGTAATTGGAAAAAATTACGTAAGGAGAAACAAGGGTTAGTATAACAGATTTGAATTCCTATGAAGTATGTATTTTTACTCACAAAATATGAAATTTAATAATATTATCTCTCTTCTAAATTATGAGACCAATATTGACTTTTTAAAAGTTAATTTCAATTTTTTTCAAATTCAAATTAAAATGAATTTATTTAATTTATGTCAATATAATTATAAATATCTCAAAATGCTTTAAAAATATTAATAATAAGATTTATTGTTTTTTAAAATTTAAATCAATCATGTTAATTTTAAATTTAAAAGATATTTTTTATTAAATTAATATTAATTTTTTAATTCGAAACAAATAGTGTATTTATATACTAGAGATTCTTGAAAATATCATCAAAGAGAGTAGAATTTTTATTTATTTTTTTGTTCTCTATGTGTTGAGTTTTATTTGAAAGGACGAGTTTGAAAAGAGTCCGACATAAAATGTCGACGATTTGAAAATTCAGAGTCGTCAAGTGGTAGTTTTGAAATGGTTGTACCAACTCAACCGAATTTGAAAAGTTTTACACAAAGGTCCAATTGTTAGACTCTATTTAACAGATTTTGGAAATCGAGATTCATAGAGTTCGGAGGTTTGATTAAACGAAGGGAAGGTGTTAGGCACCCCCGACTTCCGTGAAAACTCGGTTACCACATCTTTTCAATTCCTTAATTTATCTGAAGTGTGTGTTAATTGGGTCTAAGTGCATTTATTTTGAAGTAGTGTTATGCCCCGTTTGCACCTATATACAAAAGGTTTGATTTGCATAAAAGTTTAATTTTAAGCAATATATATATATAACAATGATGTTTTGAAAAAACAAGTTTTTAAACCCTTATGCTCACATAGTAATTGAGACATTTGATACTTCCATTTTATTCCGTATTCGGCTTGATTTGATTTTATTCTCGAGATGTGAGACATCTTCGACAAATTAATATACATATAAGTGTCGACTCTTTATGGGCATGAAAGCCATCGAAGGATATTCAAACACCATAAATATGATTTGCAAGCTAACTATACAGCTAAAAATGGTCCATCATGGGAACCAGATCTAGATCCGTTAGCTGGATCTTAGATTCCGTGGCTCCTAGGCTCACACAAAAAAACTAAAAAGAAAACTAGATTTAAATAAATTTTAGTCATTCTAGCTCAACGGTTCTTGTTTTGCAACTTTTGAACCGGTTAAAAGTTAAATATGACTAGATTTAGATAAATCTAGTCCACAGATTTAAATATTATGAATTTATAATAGATGATTAGTTACAACATATATTTAAACACAGTAAAAAATTAAATGTATATATATATAGTAAAGAGAGAGAAAGTCACGGATCGACGATTCGGGCATAACTAATCGACGAGAATATATATATATGAAAATAATAGAAAGTTTTAAATCTGAAAAAATCTTACAGTGTGCTGTAAAGAAGGTTT
Organism: Panax japonicus; assembly: GCA_020205505.1. NCBI lineage: Eukaryota > Viridiplantae > Streptophyta > Magnoliopsida > Apiales > Araliaceae > Panax > Panax japonicus. The sequence goes on along the minus strand of CM035105.1, from coordinate 44,081,756 downwards.
CAGACCGCTTTTGGAGCTTGAAAATTCGATTTCCACCTGTTAAAATTTGATATGTCGTAGATATATATATATATATATATATATATATATATATATATATATATATATATATATGAGTCCGGATCAGGTCCGGACTCCCGGATTTTATAAAATCCGGACCTTTTTTTTTTTTTTTTTTTTTTGCTTTTTTTTTTGAAACAACTAAAAAAAAAAAAAAAAAAATTATGGAACTGAAATTTTTCCATAATACAGTGTTTTGGGCGTGATTTGGATGCCTATAACGAAATATGTCTGTACAGTCTGGGCAGACTGTACATACATTGGTTGGGGTAGGTGTTAAAAACACGCCCAAAACACTTTATTATGGAAAAATTTCAGTTCCATAAATTTTTTTTTTTTTTTTATTTTAGTTGTTTCAAAAAAAAAAGCAAAAAAAAAAAAATTTGGGGTCCGTATTTTAAGTCCAGTCCGGGAGACCGGACTGGATCCGTGGTGTATATATATATATATATATATATATATATATATATATATACAAGTGTTTAGAAAGAAGAATATTAAAGTTTGGAACACTATAAAAGGGGATAAGAGTTGAAATGAACAGAATTTTCTATCTTTTTTATTTTTTTTTCTTTTTGGCTGATGGTGGGGGGGGGGGTTTATTTATAGACCAAAGTAGCCGCAGGTCTACATGTGGCTGCCCGTGTGACGCCCCCAAAATAGGTATACATTACCCATCTTAGGTCGCCAAATATATGGTATAGAATACAAATACAAACTTAATTATTCAACAAGAGCTGAGAGTTTTTACACGAATATTGTCTCATAGATAGTATCCAATCTCAAATTCAATCCTCATTAAATTAATTATCACACTAAATAGTGAGGATTACTAAAACAGCCATCTCGGACCATCACTCCGTTCCCCGACTAGTCTCGACTACGTTCTCATTTTCTGAAGAGAACAATGGAAGTAAAAGGGTGAGCTCAACTAGCCCAGTAAAAAATATTATGACTAAGATAATGCAGAATAAGTTATCATTAGCCTTCAACAATGTTAAAACTGATAGAATATAATCGACAACAAGTTTAACTGCAGCGAAATAAGCAATTCATTAGAAGAGTCAAGTAGAGCATGATATCTACTATCTTCTATGATTTAAAAAGGTTTTCATCAACTTTATCGCTGGGACTCAGCTTAATAAATAAACCACATCATCGAATCATCCCTGCACTATGGGCCAAGGATATTCATGTAATCATCAATGGTCATGATTATACCGAATAATCCATGGTCATAATCATATCAATCAATAGTGCATCTATGCACGTAAGCCAAAGATGACTTTCATCGCAATATAAGCATGAGAATGATGACAATGATATAAGCATTTAATTAAATAAAAGCAAAGGATAAATTTTAAAGATTCATAATTTAATTTATCCAGTATTCAATAATGTTCAAATTGTCACATGATACTGCTTTGTGGAGTAAAATTCAAGAATAATATCCATGTATCAAAAATATTTTGGACAGAAAAGAAATCAATTTTTCGGGTGAATAGTAACTAGGTGAATGGTACCCCGTGAATAGTAACCCGATATGAAAAGTATGCCAAATACCCAAGTGAATAATATTATAGTGAATAGTAATCGGGTGAATAGTAACTCGTGAATAGTAAACCGTGAATAGTATCCCGGCATGAAAAGTGTCCCGAATACCCGAGTGAATAATATTATAGTGAATGGTAACTGGGTGAATAGTAACCCGGGTGAAAATATTGATATTTAATAAGAAAGTTCAGATCAATATTTCAATGAAACGATACTAGATGAAGCGCAAAACTTCAAGGATATCCCACTAATTTCAGGGATTATAGAAGCAATACTTACCATATTAAGTTTAGATTTAAGAATATGAAAAGAAATAACATACGAAGATACAAATGGATTTTCACTCGTCATACGGTACGTAAATGGTATCACCCTCAAGTGTTGCTCATGATCTTCATGACTTTTAGAGTAAATGAGAATGTCATCAATAAAGACAACCACAAAATGATCTTAATATTCCTTCAATACTCGGTTCATCATATCCATGAAGGCAGCATGAGCATTAGTCAATCCAAAAGACATGACTAGGAATTCATAATGCCCGTACCGAGTTCTGAAAGCAGTCTTTGGAATGTCATCAGTTTTAATCTTTAACTGATGATATTTGGAATGAAGATCGATCTTTGAAAAGAACTTGGCACCTTGCAACTGGTCAAATAGGTCATCAATGCGAGGCAACGGGTACCTATTTTTGATGGTGACATGATTCAACTCCCGATAATCAATACAAAGTCGCATACTCCCATCTTTCTTCTTTACGAATAGAACAGGAGCACCTCAAGGAGATGTACTAGGACGAATGAAACTGATGTCTAACAATTCCTGCAATTGTGTATTTAACTCCTGAAGTTCAACATGAGCCATTCGATATGGGGCTTTGGAAATGGGTTTTGTATTGGGTTCAAGGTCGATACAAAATTCAATTTCACGCTCTGAGGGTAGGCCAGGAAGTTCTTCAGGGAATACGTCAGGAAATTTATTAACAATAGAAATATCATTCAAGACTGACATATTTTTGTTTAAATATGTGACATTAGCTAAGAAAGCTTGACATCCATTTTTTAATAAACGAATAACTTTATGGCTTGAAATGACAGTGATTGACTTTAATGGTTTGGTTGCTTGAATTCGCATAATAGGTTGGTTAGGAACATGAAAGCTAACAACCTTACGAAAACTATTAATTTTAGCATGATGAGTAGTCAACCAATCAATTCCTAAAATCACATCGAATGGAAGTATTTTTAAAGAGATAAGATCGACAGGTAATATGCGGTTACCGATTTGAATCAAACAAGACTTATAAATAGTGGATGTAATAAAGGTTTCCCCCAACGGAGTTTCAACCGATAAGTCAAAGTCTAATTTCTCCAGAGTCAAATTTAAACATTGAGCGCAAGTAGGAGAAATAAAAGCATTGATAGAACCGGTATCAAATAAGGTATAAGCTTCGCAATAGTTTATGATTAGCTTACCCGTGATCACCTCGTTCGGATTCCTCACTTTTTGGGAGGTTGCGACAAACACTCTCCCTTGAAATACCGGTTTTGTCTTGTCTGGGACGGACTTTGATGCATTCATCCCAGCTGGACTTGACTTTGGTGCCCGACAAAATCGAGCTAGGTGACCTTCTCTTCCATAATTGTAACATGCGTTGGACTGCTGCATACATTTTGGACTGATGTGTCCCTCCCCTCCACATTTGTAACATAGGACCGGCGGTCTTTCTCCTTCCTTAACAATAGGTGCTGGTGCTGACGTCTTTCCATCATTATTGAATCTCCTTTTCTTGAAATTTCCACTTTTATTATCTTGGCCATGATTACCACCGGAGTGGTTACCATTTCTGGCATGTTGATTCCCTCTACGTTTGTTTTCACTACTTCTATGACTGCTACCATTGGTATTATCGACTTATCGGTTGCTCTCTGGGTTGGGTTGACTCATTATCGCGCTCCAATAACTGAGCCATATTTACAACATCTGAATACAAATAAAGTTTGTGAGAAATTAAGTATTGATATATCTCGGGTTTCAAACCTCTTAGAAACATCCGCGTCATTCTCTCCTCATTATCAACCAAGTGGGGCGCAAACCGGGACAACTCAGCAAACTTAGCTTCGTACTGTGACACGGTCATATTGTTTTGCTCCAACTTGATAAACTCCACCTCCTTCATGTGACGAATACTTTCGGGAAAGTACTTGTTATTGAACAGCTCTTGGAACTTCTCCCAAGACATTTTTAGTGCGGCAGGTTGAGTACGTTTTACAGATTTCCACCAGTAATCTGTCTCTTCTCGTAACATGAAGGTGGCAAAGGGAACCTTTTGCTCCTCGGAGCATCCCAAGATATCAAATATCTTGGTGATCTACTTTATCCACGTCTCCGCCGTAAGTGGTTTTGGCTCTCCAATAAACTCCGGTGGTCCCAGCTCCTTGAACTGCTTAGAGGTGACCGTCCGAGAGTTTTTAGTGTTTCCACCTGCATTTTGGACAGGATCCATTCTCGCCTGATGTTTCATGAATTGCATAAAGCTTCTAAACATCCCATCGTTCATCATTTGATCGGTGTTGTTGTTTACATGAGGATTATTGTCTTCATATTGCACATTATCCTGGGTATTGATCATTGGTGACTCAACGGTCTCATGTGCTTCATTGTTGATCTCAACATTTTTAGATGCCATTTTCAAACACTGGCACAAAATAAGGGTTAATTGACATATCACATATTATCCCTAAACTCTGACCGACCAATTAAATACCAAATAATCTTAGGTAGGTCATACTAGCGAAGGAATTCCCTGTCTCTCCCCTCCTAGTTCTTGTCTAACATCTCAGCTAGGGATCATATCCCTAAGCTTTGATATCAACTGTGATGCCCCCAAAATAGGTATACATCACCCATCTTGGGTCGCCAAATATATGGTGCAGAATACAAATACAAACTTAATTATACAACAAGAGCTGAGAGTTTTTACACGAATATTGTCTCATAGACAATATCCAAACTCAAATTCAATCCTCATTACATTTATTATCACACTAAATAGTGAGGATTATTAAAACAGCCATGTCGGACCATCACTCCGTTCCCCGACTAGTCTCGGCTACGTTCTCATTTCCTGAAGAGAACAATGAAAGTTAAAGGGTGAGCTCAACTAGCCCAGTAAGAAATATTATGACTAAGATAATGCAGAATAAGTTATCATTAGCCTTTAACAATGTTACACTGATAGAATAAAATCGACAACAAGTTTAACTGCAGCGGAATAAGCAATCCATTAGAAGAGTCAAGTAAAACATGATATCTATTATCTTCTATGATTTAAAAAGGTTTTCATCAACTTTATCGCTGAGACTCAGTTTAATAAATAAACCACATCATCGAATCATCCCTGCACTACGGGCCAATGATATTCATGTAATCATAAATGATCATGATTATACCGAATAATCTCTGGTCATAATCATATCAATCAACAGTCTATCTATGCACGTAAGTCAAAGATGAATTTCATCATAATATAAGCATGAGGTTGATGACAATGATATAAGCATTTAATTAAATGAAAACAAAGGATAAATTTTAAAGATTCATAATTTAATTTATCTAGTATTCAATAATGTCCAAATTGTCACATGATACTGCTTTGTGGAGTAAAATTCAAGAATAATATCCATGTATCAAAAATATTTTGGACAGAAAAGAAATCAATTTTTCAGGTGAATAGTAACTAGGTGAATGGTACCCCGTGAATAGTACTTCGTGAATAATAACTCGACATGAAAAGTATCCCAAATACCCGAATGAATAATATTATAGTGAATAGTAACTCGTGAATAGTATCCTGGCATGAAAAGTATCCCGAATACTCGAGCGAATAATATTATAGTGAATAGTAACTGGCTGAATAGTAACCAGTGAATAGTACCCCGGGTGAAAATATTGATATTTAATAAGAAAGTTCAGATCAATATTCCAATGAAACGATACTGGATGAAGCGCAAACCTTTAAGGATATCCCACTAATTTCAGGGATTATAGAAGCAATACTTACCATAGTAAGTTTAGATTTAAGAATATGAAAAGAAATAACATACGAAGCTGCAAATGGATTTTCACCTGTAGACAGGTTATTCCGACATATTAAAGGATGAATACAATAAAATAGTATTCCTTATGAATACGAAATAAATAATACCCCTTACCTTAGTAGAAGGCTGGATACTACAATAGTGAAGTAGCAGAATACTCTTCTTCTTGCTCTCTATAGTTTCTTTCTATATAGTGTCTCTTGTGAATCTCAGTGAATTGGTGAGAATGAAAGAAGAATTAAGCTTCTATTTATAGAAGAATGGATTAAATAGTAACTTATTCACGAACGGTCCAGATTGATTTACTATTAGAACGGACGGTCCATATTGATTACTATTAGAATCACAACCGACGGTACAGATTGATTTACTTTTAAAACCACCACCGACGGTCCAGATTGATTACTTTTAAAACCACCATCAACGGTCCATATTGATTTACTATTAAAACCACCACTTACGGTCCTGATTGATTTACTATTAAAACCACCATCAATGGTCCAGATTGATTTAATATTAAAACCACCATCAATGGTCCAGATTCATTTACTATTAAAACCACCATCAATGGTCCAGATTGATTTACTTATTACACGTTGGTACCCCTAAAAATTTCCAAGTTTGTATTATTCCCCTCTAACTTTTGTAATTCACATATGTTCAATAAAAACATTATTAATACATCAACAATTATTCATCATTAATATTATAACTCATAATATTTAACAACCAGATCATTCCTAGGAAAGAGGGGACTTTCTAATAAGAATTTCTCCCTATTAGCGCGCAATTAGGTGACCAAACCTCTCCCCGACAAAACTTTCTAGACATTGTCAAATTTATAAATAATAATATGAATAACTTTGTTGTCTCAATTATTGATTTAATAATATAAATATTATGCAGATAATATTGTGACAATAATTGAATCAAAAATATGAGAGATATTATGCAGCAATTACTGTAGCAATAATTGAGTATAATTGAGTGACTTCCCACGTAAGCATCAATAATCAATACCGTGTGCTATTGTGCAACCACGCAAATTACTGTACTTATACCACCGTGTAGTTCAACAGTTAACTGTAAAGCTTTCGCCGTTATTTTTATAAAAAATATATTTCTATCGTTTTCTAACTACGACAATACTTCTGTTGTGGGGTCCACCAATGATTGTACCGTCGTACGAATATTTCCTATTAAAATGAATTTTTCCCGACCAATCGAATATTCCCTGACACAACGAATATTTTATATCAACTTGCTTACTTTGCAAAATTTTCAAATATCACCATTAACTTTAACCTTTTATCAATTATAACCATTTATTAACTTTAACCTTTTATCTTGGCCATGATTACCACCAAAGTGGTTACAATTCTTGGCATGATAATTTCCCCCATGATGGTTATCATTGTTCCGATGGTCGTTGCCACCGGTATGATTATTATCGTGTTGTTGGTCGTTACCTTTTGGTTAAACTAAGTCATTATCGCGCTCCAATAACTGAGCCCTATTCACAATATCTGAATATAAACAAATTTTATGAGAAATGAGGTATTAACTTATTACGGGTTTCAAACCTAGCAGAAACATTCGCGTCGTTCTCTCCTCATTATCGACCAAATGGGATGCAAACCGGGATAACTCCGCAAACTTAGCCTCGTAATACGACACGTTCATATTGTTTTGCTCCATTGCACATCTCAAAATTTTTAGATGTCATTCTCAAATACTGTCACAAAACAAGGGTTAATTAAACAAATTAACATATCACATATTATCCCTATATTCTGACCGACCAATTAAATACCAATTAAACTTAGGTAGATCATACTAGCGAAGGAATTTCTCATCTCTCCCCTCCTAGTTCTTATCTCACATCTCATCCAGGGATCATATCCCTAAGCTTTGATACCAACTATGACGCCCCCAAAATAGGTATACATCACCCACCTTGAGTCGCCAGATACATAGTACAGAATTCAAATACAACTTAATAATACAACTATCGTGTACAATACGACAAAACATAAACTGTGAGTTTGAATACAAATATTGTCTATTAGAGAGTATACAAACTCAAAAGGAGTTCTCATTACAATTATTATCACACTATTTCACAGATTAGTGAGGACTACTAATGCACCATCTAGGACCATCACTCTGTTCCCCGACTAGTCCCAGCTACGTTCTCATTTCCTGAAGAGAACAATGAAAGATAGGGTGAGCTTAACTAGCCCAGTAAGAAATATTATGACTAAGATAATGCAGAATAATTTATCGTTAGCCTTCAACAGTGTTAAACTGATAAAATATAATAACAATCAAGTTTATCTGCAGCGGAACAAGTAATCCATTAGAAGAGTCAAGTAGGGAATAAAATCTATTATATTCTATGATTTAAAAGGTTTTTCATCACATTTATCGCTGGGACTCAGCTTAATAAATAATTCACATCATCGAATCACCCCTGAACTACGACCAATGATATTCTTTAGTATCACGACCACAAATTATCCATGCACTACGGCTTAAGATAATCATGTTTTTATTAACGGTCCTGATCAAGCCATAAAATAATTCATCTTTGCACTACGGCCGAAGAAAAACCATAGCCATAATCATACCAAAAACTATCCATCAATGCACTACGGGCCAATGAGGACTTTTTCCACATCATTTGTAAAATTACGGTTATGATTTTACCGAATAATCCCTGGTCATAATCATACCAAGTCCATCTATGCACTACAGGCCACAGATGACTTTTAACAAAATATAAACATGAGGATGATGACAATGATATAAGAATTCAATAAAACAAGTTTAAGAATTAATTTATCTAGGAACTAATAACGTCCAAATTTTCAACATGATACTGCTTTGTAGAGTAAAATTCAAGAATGCTCAGAAGAATATTTCCATGAAAAGATACTGGATGAAGTGCAAATATCAATGATATTCCACTAATTTCATGGAGTATAGAAGTCAAAGTTTTAACCAACTGAGAATAATAAAGAATGGAATAACAAAAGAAATCACCATGCATGCGACAGACCGCACAGACAGGTTATTCCAACAGAATAATAAATAACGAAACCAGGTCTGGCGTAAAACGCACAGACGAGATATTCCAACAGAATAACAAAGAATGAAACCAGGTTCGGCGTAAAACGCACCGACATGATATTCCAATGGAATAATAAATAACGGAACCAGGTCCGGCGTAAAACGCGCATACAGGATATTCCAACAAAATAATAAATAACGGAACCAGGTCCGGTGTAAAACGCACAGACAGGATATTTCAACAAAATAATAAAGAATAAAATATTAGAAGAATTTCCCCATGTATGCAGTACTTTGCATAGACAGGTTATTCCAACATAATAATAAAGAATGGAATAACAAAAGAATTTCACCAAGTATAGGGTAGCCCGCATATACAGGTTATTCCAACAGAATATTAAAGAATGGAAAAACAGAAGTTCTCTTCATAGATAAGAAAGAAATAATACTCCCTACAAGTACAACAAATAATATTCCCTACCGTAAAAAAATTGGATACTAGAATAGTGAGGTAGCAGACTTCTCTTCTCCTTTCTCTCTATAATTTCTCTCTATAATAATTGCTCTAAAGCTTTTGTGAATTGGTGAGAAATGAAGGAAAAATGAGCTTTTATTTATAGGAAAATATAGTTTCGATAATTGCACGTTTTGGGGCTCGAAATATTACAATATAATACCTTCCTCTTTTTCTTTATTTTTAATTTAGTCCTGCAAGTATTATCAAACTTGCACCAACTCCCCTAATAGTAAATAATGTGAATCAATAGTAAATCATGTGACTCAATAGTTCTAATCATGTGATAAAAATAATTACAGTATAGTACCTCCATCTATACCTCTATTTTTAACTTAGTCATGCAAGTATTATCAATTTTGCACCAACTCCCCTAATAGTACAAGAATGTGATTCAATAGTACACACATGTGAACAAATAGTTATATAAGCATGTGAATTAGTAGTAATTAATTGCTCATTTATCCGATAAATTACCCGATTTATCAATATAACCCCAGACATCAATTATCATCGGAATAGATGTCGATTTTTACTAACACAAACAATTCTAACATAATGAAACTATTTTTATCAACAATATAAATTTTGAAATTTTGAAGTTTGACTTTTCTCGAAAAAGTCAACTGTTGACATTTTGACCAAATAGTGAATCCCGGAAAATTTTGTGTTTATAGACTACTTTTTCTAATTTCATCATTCCAGACTCAAATATCACGTCCGCATCTCCAAATTCAACTCCGAACATAACTTCAATTTTAATAACATTCATCATTAATATTATAACTCATAATATTTAACAACCAGGTCGTTCCCAGGAAAGAGGGGGCTTTCCGATAAGGATTTCTCTTTATTGGCGCGCAATTAGGTGACCAAACCTCTCCTTGACAGAACTTCTAGACATTGTCAATATTGTAAATAATAATATGAATAACTTTGTCGTCTTAATCATTGATTTAATAATATATCATATTATGCAGATGATACTGTAACAATAATTGAATCAATAATATAAAAGATATGATGCATCAATTACTGTAGCAATAATTTAGTATAACTGAGTGACTTCTCACGTAAGCATCAATAATCAATACCGTGTGCTACTATACAACCACACGCATTACTGTACTTTTAACACCGGGTGTTTCAATAGTTAATGGTAAACTTCTTCCGTTTATTTTCATAAAGTTTTTTTGTCGTTTTCTCAATCTGACAATAATTCCGTTGCGGGGTCTACCAATGATTGTACCGTCGTATGGATATTCTCCAATAAAAAGAATATTCCCCGACCAATCGAATATTATATAACAACTTGCGTACTTTGCAAAATTTATAAATATAACTCATAACTATAACATTATATCAAATCCACACCATAATATTTAAAAAATTATTTTGAGAAAATTAAATATTTATTCATAAAATTCGGGGTCTCACAATCTCCCATCCTTATGGAATTTCACCCTCGAAATTTACGTACGTACTTGGTATGCTGAACAGGTGAGGATACCTCGACTTCATTTCAAATTCTAACTCTTGAGGTGTAACCTTTGAGTGTTGAATACGATTCTTCATGTAACTCCTCAAACGTTAAATCAGCCATTATCTCGTTCGGTTCTAAATTAATAATGTGGTTCGGGTCGTCCACATATTTACGTAACATCGATACGTAAAAAAAACGTTATGAACACGCGACATACTTGGCGGTAAAACGAGTCTATAAGCCATAGTTCCTACTCGATCGAGGATTTCAAATGGACCAATTAAATCGAGGGTTGAGATTTGCTCTCTTCGTCGATTCTTGCTTCTAGAATAACATCCTCTTGAACCTTCTTCTTCACATTCATCAGCTCCAGGTGTGTAGCTTGAGTGGCTTTAACTTTATCGATTAAAGTCGATTAATTCTACTCGTATATGCGTTATCTTCACGTGGGTTCCTAGATTCTTTAACTCTATCTTCATCATTTGTAAGTCGTACGAAATGGGTCTTTGTGTTAACAACATCACACTCATAAACGCATACGATCTTCTACTCAACGCGTCAGCTACCACGTTCGCTTTCCCACGATGGTATTGAATGGTACGATCGTAATCTTCAATAGCTCGAGCCAACGTCTTTGGCGCATGTTACGTTCATTTTAAGTAAATAAATATTTGAGGGTTTTAGAAATGGGTTTTGTACTGAGGTCAATACAAAATTAGATTTCACGCTCTAGGGTAGACTAAGAAGTCTTCAAGAATACGTCAGGAAATCTATTAACAATAGAAATGTCATTCAAAACTGTGACTCTCATCCAAGACTTGGATAGTACGTCACATTGATACCTATCAACTTGCCATCGTCATTCACGACATCACCTACAGAAAGTCTGGCTTCGGTGTATTCCACACAAGAAAGTCAACAATGAAAGGACCAGGGCACTTTACTTATGGTTTTATATGACAATGATTGACTTTAGTGGTTTGGTTGCTTGAATTTGCATAACAGGTTGGTTAGGAATATGAAAGCTAACAACCTTACGAAAAGCATGATGAGTAGTTAACTAATCAATTTCTAACAATTACATCAAAGACAAGTATTTTCAAAGAGATAAGATCGACAGGTAACGTGAAAGTGTCGATTTGAATCAACAAGATTTATAAACAGTGGAGGTAACGAAGGTTTCTACTAACGAAGTTTCAACCAATAAGTCAAAGTCTAACTTCTCCGGAGTTAAATTTAAACGTTGAGCACAAGCAAGAGAGATAAAAGAATAGGTAGAACCTGTATCGAATAAGGTATAGACTTCGCAAGAATTAATAATTAACTAACCCATGATAACTTCGTTCGATTCGTCGTCACGAAAAAAGCTCTCCCTTAAACTACCGAATTTGACTTGTTCGTATCCGCCTTTGGTGCCACCATTCCAGCTGGACTTGATTTCATTATACGACAAAATCGAGCTAAATGACCTTCTCTTCTTGAAATTTCCACTTCTATTATCTTGGCCATGATTACCACCAAAGTGGTTACCATTATTGGCATGATAATTTCCCCCACGATGGTTATCATTGTTCCGATGGCCGTTGCCACCGGTATGATTATTATCGTGTTGTTGGTCGTTATCTTTTGGTTGAGCTAACTCATTATCGCGCTCCAATAACTGAGCCCTATTCGCAATATCTGAATATAAACAAAGTTTATGAGAAATAAGGTATTGACGTATTTCGGGTTTCAAACCTCGCAGAAACATTCACGTCATTCTCTCCTCATTATCGACCAATTGGGATGCAAACTGGAATAACTCCGCAAACTTAGCCTCGTAATGCGACACGTTCATATTGTTTTGCTCCATTGCACATCTCAAAATTTTTAGATGTCATTCTCAAATACTGTCACAAAATAAGGGTTAATTAAACAAATTAACATATCACATATTATCCCTATATTCTGACCGACCAATTAAATACCAATTAAACTTAGGTAGATCATACTAGCGAAGGAATTTCCCATATCTCCCCTCCTAGTTCTTGTCTCACATCTCAGCCAGGGATTATATCCCTAAGCTTTGATACCAACTGTGACGCCCCCAAAACAGGTATACATCACCCATCTTGAGTCGCCAGATACATGGTACAAAATTCAAATACAACTTAATAATACAACTATCGTGTACAATACGACAAAATATAAACTGTGAGTTTGAATACAAATATTGTCTACTAGAGAATATACAAACTCAAAAGGAGTCATCGTTACAATTATTATCACATTATTTCACAGAATAGTGAGAATTACTAATGAACCATCTAGGACCATCACTTTGTTCCCCGACTAGTCCCAGCTACGTTCTCATTTCCTGAAGAGAACAGTGAAAGAAAGGGTGAGCTCAACTAGCCCAGTAAGAAATATTATGACTAAGATAATGCAGAATAATTTATCGTTAGCCTTCAACAGTGTTAAATTGATAAAATATAATAATTATCAAGTTTAACTGCAGCGGAACAAATAATCCATTAGAAGAGTTAAGTAGGGAATAAAATCTATTATATTCTATGATTTAAAAGGTTTTTCATCACATTTATCGCCTGGACTCAGCTTAATAAATAATTCACATCATCGAATCACCACTGCACTACGGCTAAGGATATTCTTTGGTATTACGACCACGAATTATCCATGCACTACGGCATAAGATAATCATGTTTTCATTAACGGCCCTAATCATGCCATAAAATAATTCATCTTTGCACTACGGCCAAAGAGAATCCATAGCCATAATCATACCAAAAATTGTCCATCAATGCACTACGGGCCAATGAGGACTTTTTTCACATCATTTGTAACATTACGGTTATGATTATACCGATTAATCCCTGGTCATAATCATACCAAGTCCATCTATGCACTACAGGCCACAGATGACTTTCAACAAAATATAAACATGAGGATGATGATAATGATATAAGAATTCAATAAAACAAGTTTAAGAATTAATTTATCTAGGAACTAATAACGTCCAAATTTTCAACATAATACTGCTTTGTAGAGTAAAATTCAAGAATGCTCAGAAGAATATTTCCATGAAAAGATACTGGATGAAGTGCAAATATCAATGATATTCCACTAATTTCATGGAGTATAGAAGTCAAAGTTTTAACCAACTGAGAATAATAAAGAATGGAATAACAAAAGAAATCACCATGCATGCGACAGACCGCACAGACAGGTTATTCCAACAGAATAATAAATAACGAAACCAGGTCTGGCGTAAAACGCACAGACGAGATATTCCAACAGAATAACAAAGAATGAAACCAGGTTCGGCGTAAAACGCACCGACATGATATTCCAATGGAATAATAAATAACGGAACCAGGTCCGGCGTAAAACGCGCATACAGGATATTCCAACAAAATAATAAATAACGGGACCAGGTCCGACGTAAAACGCACAGACAGGATATTCCAACAGAATAATAAAGAATTAAATATTAGAAGAATTTCCCCATGTATGCAGTACTTTGCATAGACAGGTTATTACAACATAATAATAAAGAATGGAATAACAAAAGAATTTCACCAAGTATAGGGTAGCCCGCGTATACAGGTTATTCCAACAGAATAATAAAGAATGGAATAACAGAAGTTCTCTTCTTGGATAAGAAAGAAATAATACTCCCTACAAGTACAACAAGTAATATTCCCTACCGTAAAAAAAACTGGATACTAGAATAGTGAGGTAGCAACTTCTCTTACCCTTTCTCTCTATAATTTCTCTCTATAATAATTGCTCTAAAGCTTTTGTGAATTGGTGAGAAATGAAGGAAGAATGAGTTTCTATTTATAGGAAAATATAGTTTCGATAATTGCACGTTTTGGGGCTCAAAATATTACAGTATAATACCTTCCTCTTTTTCTTCATTTTTAATTTAGTCTTGCAAGTATTATCAAACTTGCACCAACTTCCCTAATAGTAAATAATGTGAATCAATAGTAAATCATGTGACTCAATAGTTCTAATCATGTGATAAAAATAATTACAGTATAGTACCTCCATCTATACCTCCGTTTTTAACTTAGTCATACAAGTATTATCAATTTTGCACCAACTCCCCCTAATAGTACAAGAATGTGATTCAATAGTACACACATGTGAACAAATAGTTATATAAGCATGTGAATTAGTAGTAATTAATTGCTCATTTATCCGATAAATTACCCGATTTATCAATATAACCCCAGACATCAATTATAATCGGAATAGATGTCGATTTTCACTAACACAAACAATTCCAACATAATGAAATTATTTTTATCAACATTATAAATTTTGAAATTTCGAAGTTTGACTTTTCCCAAAAAAGTCAACTGTTGACATTTTGACCAAATAGTGAATCCCGAAAAATTTTGTGTTTATAGACTATTTCTACTAATTTCATCATTTCGGACTCAAATATCACGTCCGCGTCTCCAAATTCAACTCCGAACACAACTTCAATTTTAATAACATTCATCATTAATATTATAACTCACAATATTTAACAACCAGGTCGTTCCCATGAAATATGGGGCTTTCCGATAAGGATTTCTTTTTATTTGCACGCAATTAGGTGACCAAACCTCTCCTTGACAGAACTTCTAGATATTGTCAATATTGTAAATAATAATATGAATAACTTTTGTCGTCTTAATCATTGATTTAATAATATATCATATTATGCAGATGATACTGTAACAATAATTGAATCAATAATATGAAAGATGCGATGCATCAATTACTGTAGCAATAATTGAGTATAACTGAGTGACTTCTCACGTAAGCATCAATAATTAATACCGTGTGCTACTATGCAATCACGCGTATTACTGTACATTTAACACCGGGTGTTTCAACAGTTAACGGTAAAACTTCTGCAATTTATTTTCATAAAGTATTTTTGTCGTTTTCTCAATCCGATAATAATTTCGTTGCGGGGTCCACCAATGATTGTACTGTCGTACGAATATTCTCCGACAAAAAGAATATTTCCCGACCAATCGAATATTATATAACAACTTGCGTACTTTGCAAAATTTATAAATATAACTCACAACTATAACATTATATCAAATCCACACCATAATATTTAAAAAATTATTTTGAGAAAATTAAATATTTATTCATAAAATCTGGGGTCTCACACTTGATCTCCTGGAGTAGTCAGCGGGGCTTGAATTTAATCTCACGGGGTTGTCTTCGGGGTTTGAACTTGATCTCATGGGGTTGTGGTCGGGGTTTGGACTTGATCTCCCTAGGTCATCTCCGGGGTTTGGACTTGATCTCCATGGATTGTCTTCAGGGCTTAAACTTGATCTATCAGGGTTGTCTCCGGGTTTTGATTTGATCTCTCGGGGTTGTCGCTGTGGCTTGATTTGATTTGATTTGACTTTTAGGGTTATCACTGAAAAATGAAAGACACTCCGCCCTCCTGCATGGTTAGTAACATGAATGCAAAATTTCGAGTGTTTACAACATTTAATATGTCTCAAATTATAAGTTTATTATTGTCTTTTTAAAAATTAATTTTAAACATTTTCAAACTAAAAATATACATCAATCTATTTAGTTTATATAATTACAATTATAAATATTATAAATTATATAAAAAGTACTATTAATTGTAAGTTTTTTTATTTTTAAAATTAAAATAAATTAAACTAATTTAAAATTCAAAAACATTTTAAATTAATTTTTAAAAAATTAATATTTATCGTATAATTTGAAACAAAACTAGAATTAAATTAATTCATCAAAAAGTGAAGTATCTAGTTGTCAGGGTCAAATCTCATTAATTAATTCAAACAGGAAGCCAATGTAAAGGTAATGTCCAGCTGCTACTGATATGAATCATACATGTACAAGTCTAGGACAGACTTGGGGGATAAATAAGGTTTTGGTCACTGTATTGGGGTCCGATTTTTATTGTGGTTACCGAAATTTTTTTTGTTACAATCGAATAACTGTACTTTCAAAAACTTACAAAATGGCCACTCCGTTCGATTTTCCGTCCAAAAAACAAACGGAATGCTGACTGTGCAAGTTGACTCCATTTTTTGCTGACGTGTCCCGTTATTTTTTCTGATGTGGAGGTTAAAAATTTTCTTAAAGAAAATGTTACTCACAAGTCTCGAACTCTAGACCTCTTCACATTTGAAACCTTATATTCCAACAAAAACAATTATGCCAAATATCTACCATGCTTAAATTTATGTAATACTAATATTTAAACTAAGTAGCATCGTTTTTAGGAATTGTAATAATAATAATAATTGTAATAACTGTAATAATAATAACTATTATTGTAATAAAAAATGCAATTTTTTTGTAATAATAAAAAAAACACAGTTTTTTTAATAAAAAAAACAAAAACAACTAACAACGCAAAAAAAAACAGCGAAAAAAAAAAACACAAAAAAAAACAACCAATAACGCCAAAAAAAACATAATAACTGTAATAACAAAGCTGTAATAACTGTAATAATAATAATTTTGTGCAGTTAAGAATTTAGGTGAAATTTTGTGTGCGTTGTTTTTTTTTTGGCGTTTGTTGGTTGTTTTTTTTTTGCGTTGTTTTTGTTTTTTTTATTAAAAAAAGCTATAATAACTGTAATAATAATAATAATATTTATGCAGTTTATGAAATTTTTTTATTTATAAAAAATGCAGTTTTTTATTAATAAAAATAAAAAAATTACATTTTATTATTACAAAAAAACTGCAGTTTTTTTTATTTGCGTTTTTTTGTTTTTTTTGTGCACTATTTTTTTTTGCGTTGTTAGTTGTTTTTGTTTTTTTATTAAAAAAACTGTGTTTTTTATTATTACAAAAAAATTGCGTTTTTTTATTACAATAATAATAATAATTATTATTACAGTTATTACAATTATTATTATTACAATTCTTAGAAACGATACTACTTAGTTTAAATATTAATATTACATAAATTTAAGCATGGTAGACAGTTAGCACAATGGTTTTGGTTGGAATATAAGGTTTCTAATGTGAAGAGGTCTAGAGTTCGAGACTTGTGAGTTACAATTTCTTTAAGAAAATTTTTTACCTCCACATCAGCAAAAATAATGGGACACGTCAGCAAAAAATGGAGTCAACTTGCACAGTCAGCATTCCGTCCGTTTTTTGGACAGAAAATCGAACGGAGTGACCATTTTGTAAGTTTTTGAAAGTACAGTTATTCGATTGTAACAAAAAAAAAATTCGGTAACCACAATAAAATGCAGTTAATAAAAAAAAACAAAAACAACTAACAACGCAAAAAAAAATAGTGCACAAAAAAACAAAAAAAAACGCAAATAAAAAAAACTGCAGTTTTTTTTGTACTAATAAAATGCAATTTTTTATTTTTATTAATAAAAAATTGCATTTTTTATAAATAAAAAAACTGCATAAACT
The DNA here is from genome assembly GCA_020205505.1 of Panax japonicus. Taxonomy (NCBI): domain Eukaryota; kingdom Viridiplantae; phylum Streptophyta; class Magnoliopsida; order Apiales; family Araliaceae; genus Panax; species Panax japonicus. The sequence goes on along the minus strand of CM035105.1, from coordinate 44,063,524 downwards.
GCATAAATATTATTATTATTATTATTACAGTTATTATAGCTTTTTTTTAATAAAAAAAAAACAACGCAAAAAAAAAAACAACCAACAACGCCAAAAAAAACAACGCACACAAAATTTCACCTAAATTCTTAACTGCACAAAATTATTATTATTACAGTTATTACAGCTTTGTTATTACAGTTATTATGTTTTTTTTGGCGTTGTTGGTTGTTTTTTTTTGTGTTTTTTTTGTTCGCTGTTTTTTTTTGCGTTGTTAGTTGTTTTTGTTTTTTTTTATTAAAAAAAACTGTGTTTTTTTTATTATTACAAAAAAATTGCGTTTTTTTATTACAATAATAGTTATTATTATTACAGTTATTACAATTATTATTATTATTACAATTCCTAGAAACGATGCTACATAGTTTAAATATTAGTATTACATGAATTTAAGTATGGTAGATATTTGGCATAATGGTTTTTGTTGGAATATAAGGTTTCTAATGTGAAGAGGTCTAGAGTTCGAGACTTGTGAGTGACATTTTCTTTAAGAAAATTTTTAACCTTCACATCAGCAAAAATAGCGGGACACGTCAGCAAAAATGGAGTCAACTTGCACAGTCAGCATTCCGTTTGTTTTTTGGACGAAAAATCGAACGGAGTAATCATTTTGTAAGTTTTTGAAAGTACAGTTATTCGATTGTAACAAAAAAAGTTTCGATAACCACAATGAAAATCGAACGCCAGTACAGTGACCAAAACCTTATTTATCCCGACAAACTTGCATTAAACTACGAATAATTTGTTTATATATCATCTTTCTGTATAAATATAACCGGTTACGTATTTATATTATAAATTTATAAATCAATATAATAACAAAAAATATTTATTGAATTTTTAAATAACTTATAATATATTTATATAAACCAAATAATGAATTCAAAATATAATGATATATATATATATATATATATATATATATATATATATATATGAGATTCCATCCACAACAACTGGTTGTTGGGGAGCAACCCCTTTTGGCCCAGCCGCTACAACCTGTACCGGTCTTAGACAATTTTTTTTATAAGCCGCTACAGGTTGTAGCGGCTGGACCAAAAGTGATTGCTCTTAACAACCGATTGCTGTGGATAGATACCCTATATATATATATATTATTTATAAATCAAAACTTAAAGAAGGGTCATGTACCGGTACTATCATAGGAGGCTAGTGTTGGTTTGGCTTAGAGAAGGAATCATTCACCTGTACTACCTGTTCCTAGTATAAATTTAAAAATGAAATTATTAAATTTATAATTAAAAATGTTATTTTTATAATAATAGTGTCGTTAAAAATCTTATAACGACGAATTTTATCGTCGCTATACATCTATAACGACACTTTTATTGTAAAAATAATAAAAAAATATTATGTATTTAACAATTAACATTTATAAAATTGTTACTTTGTCGTGTCCTTATATTATATATGTGATTTGTGAATATTTTATTTTAATTGGGAAAAAAAGAGTTGTGAGGAGATGAAGAGTTTTTATATGTTTTTTAAGGTGAAAGATGTTAACTTTTCGATTTCGATACAAATGAAAATGATTATAATTTTATACGAGTGAATTTATGAACCAATCTAATTTAATTTATTTTTATCGTTAAATCGTTATCAATAAGGCTATAAAATGAATAAATAGTTTGGGATCGATTCGTACTAACTCGACTAAAAGTATAAATGATTCAAATATGTGCAAATTTTAAAATTCGATAATTACTCGAACCACCTCAAATTGTAATTTTCTATTAATACTCGGATCATATTCGTGCAAAAAATTTAAACTGTTCGAGCTCGATTTGAGATTGTATTCGACTCGGTAATTAAATGAGTCTCAATTAAACTTTATTTTATACTCCATATGAATCAAATCTGAACAATTCAATACTCGATTCGACTCAATTCATTTAATCCCTAGTTGTCGGTATAACCCAGCTAAATTAAAAAATAATCTATCCAGACTCATTCACAGATCCGATATATAGATTTATGTTTACTTAGTGGCTTCTCTCCATCTCCTTGATTCTCTCCATATATTTAGTACTCTTGTCTCTCTCTGTGCTCTCACTTAAAAGTAAAATAACATCCTTACAGAGTATTCTCAGCTAACATACTCAAACCCTTCCACTTCTTCAATCCTTTTGGCTGAAAAAAAAGAAAAAAAACCCACCGAAAAGAGTGTGAAAATAAGATCTTCAAGATATCTTGCTTATTCATTCTGTGTTTTGAGTTCCACTCTTCTAAGAGGAAATATTAACTCACTAAAAATTATTTTTAGTATTGTTCATGTCATTTTTGAGCTTCCACTTGGTATTTATAGTTTAGTTTATTTTATTGATTTTTTTGGGTTTTTTATATATATTTTTGGCTAGGGGTGTATTCTATAAGTATAGATGCAGAACAGGGGAAGGTGACTGTGACATGAAATGTTGATCCAGCAACACTAGTAAAGAAGCTTGTAAAATCAGAAAAGCATGCTGAGCTATGGGGAGGACAAAAGGGTCCAACTAATTTGATGAATAATTTGAATATGTTCAAGAATATGCAGATGGATAATGGTAAAAATGGGAAAGACAACAAGAACTCTCAAAAGGGTGGGAAAGATCAACAAAAGAATGTTCAACAGCAACAAGCCCAATTTCAGCAAATTTTGCAACAACATAACAAAGTGACTAAAGATCTGAAGACCCCGAACAAGGATCAGAAATCAGTTAAGTTTAATTTTCCTTTAAATGTTGATGAATTTAGCGATGAATTTGATGATGAATTTAGTGATGATGATGATTTTGATGATGAATTTAGTGATGATGATGATGATGATGAATTTGATGACGATGGCTTTGATTATCATCAACAGATTCAACATAATAAGATGAAATTAAATGTGGGAAATGGTAATGGGATGATGAGTATTGAGCAGGTGAAAAATGGGGGTAATGGTAAAAAAGGAGGGGGATTTGAAATTCCTATACAAGTCAAGGGTAAGGGGGGTGGTAAAAATGATGGGAAGAAGGAAAATGGTGAGAAAAAGAAGAGTGGGTTTGAATTTCCTATATCATTTGTTAACGTCAAGTTTCGCCGGCGCGTTCAATCACAGAATTCATGCGCTAGAACCTGCACAATAACAGATCACACAGAAGCTTGACGGCTTGTGCTGCCGGGGGATAGCTCTGGTGTGAGAATGAGTACATGCCGTTACAAGATTCTAACAATGGAGGTTAAGTGTTTAGTGCTCAAAAGTATGAATTACCTCTTAATTGTAACCCTTGGCCTGGTATTTATAATAATCTCACCGCCTTAGAATCCCTCTCCTAGTCGGTTAAGGACTCTTAGCTATGGTAGTTACCATAACTTGGGTCCAACACAATCTCCTTGAAAGATGCAAGTAGAATCCAATCTAATCACTACCTTTGGAGTAACCGTATTTAATTATAATTGGGACTTCTAACTCTGCACGTAGGAAGGCCCACTGTACATGCCCAAACTATCCCACTGTCAGGTCTAGGCTTCGGTCCCAAAGGACCCGAAGGCCCGAACCCCAATAGCACACAACAAGATAAGACTCTGGCCCAAGGGGCTCGGATGCCGAACCCGAAGACATCCACCAAAGTGAGGGTCCGGCCCAGAAGGACTCAGACGCCGACCCGAACACCTCGAAATCCACCATGGGCTTCGGCCCAATGAACTCATACGACTCTTCTGATGTTGGTCCTTCAGCCCAAGTGAAGGTCAGCAGAATGCTCCCGAACATTGCCCCCCAGTCTTCAATTATAATGTACTTATGATTGGAGACTTGAAAGGTCAGGTATTTAAAAGGTCATGACAGCTAATAATGAACTGTTTGGGAAAGCCAAACGGTCCATTCCTGATATTTGAAATGTTGCACACCTTTTCACGCCTGGCCCCACCTTAAGCATTTAGTAGCCGCCCTGGGGTTCCATGCCGTACTCCCTATAAAAACCCGTCTTCCCCCCCTCATTATCCCCTTTACTGACTCCTCTCTTCCAAACTCTCTTTTTTTCATTATTTTCGGCAAGGCGATTTCCGGCGTGCTCATTTCTTTCCCAAACTCCCCTAATTTCCACCGCTTTGCAGATATTTGAGTTCTATTCTAGATCATCTCTTCTTCGAAACTTCTTATTTGCATCCCATTTCTTTCTAATGGCCGATTTCAGCCCTATTCCGGCCACTGAGCCAATCAACGTCACCTCCACCGTTACCACCGGTGACCTACTAGAGGTCGAACTACCGGATGCCTCTGCTGCTACCACACCTTCGATCATGTCTAGTCCGGGAGACGCCGAGGCTAGGGTTCAAAATGCTTACCACTCCTCAGAGGATATTTCTCACCTCCATACTCCTTCCACTATCACCCCTCCCAGATCTCTGACATCCGAACCCTCTTTAAAATCCCTAAAAAATATAAGCTCCGAGTACCGACGTCGGATGAGAAAATATTCTGGCATCCCGGGGGCGAGTGGGTAGCCGTCCCCTTGTACGTTCTGAAATACGGGGTTTGGTTCCCATTCCATGATTTCATTTCCTCTTTCCTGAGCTTCGTGGGAGTGGGGTTCGAAGCAACTTGTGCCGAACGCGTACATCCACTTAGTCTCTTTTATAGCCATCTGCCAAGAGGTGAGCATCACTCCCGGGCTCGATCTATTCTTCACCCTGTTCACCGTCGGTGGGTCGAAAGAACCCGGTCTTTGGCAACTCAACAAACGCCCCAACCGCACCGTCCCGATCAAAACCCCTTCAAGCAACAAGGGGTGGCACGAACAGTAATTTTTTGCCAAGGGATCCGACCTCCAACTCCTTCCATCCTGGGCCCATCCAACCGACCAGGCGACTAAGGTCTCGAAGTTCCCGAAGGGTCGGGCCGATGCCTTCAGGACGTTCTACAAGCAATGGCAGAAGACTCAATAGAATCTGGGGCTTCTGATGGACGAAGCCTGGTTGTACAAACAAAGCTGTAAGTATCCTTATTTTTTCTCCTATTCTCTTAAGCGTTCCACGCCTTAACCCATTTGTCCCCAGTGCAGTGACCATTTTCAAGCCGGAGGGCGTTGTCGACGCCTTCATCCCCACCACCATCACAACCGGGTTCATCCGACCCCCAGTGACTGACGACGCTCCTGATGAGGATACGGTCCCTATCAGCGAGCTGTCTCTGGGGTCCACGTCGGGGCCCGAGCTCCCGACCACACAAAAAGGGGCGCTGAAGATGAGCCGCGCGGAGAAGGCGGCTTTGCTTAAAGAAATCCTAAAAATCCCTCCAAGCCTGACCATCAAAGCGCCTACAAAAGTCCCTCCACCTTCCTTGCCGAAGCCGACTCTGCCACTGCCCCCTCCTTCGACCGAGGTGGTCGAGGATTCGGAGGATACTGAAGAGGTTCATCTCGAACCCCGATCCAAGAGGCCTCGATTGTTGGAGGGTTCCGATCAACCGACGGGACAGATGGTGGTCCCTTGGTCCGGACCGTGCCCCCACTCCTTCTTCTGGGCTGAGCTCCTTCCAGGGATCGCCGACTACCTGTTGGCCCAAGATCCCGTCAGAGGTTTTCCCCTTTACCCTCTTCGATCACTTCAAACTTCCTGACGACGACGAGCGGTTTAAAGGGTATTCTTCTGATCAGTTCTTGGTGGCCTATGTTCGGGCCCAGACTCAGGTAATTCCCTTTGTCAATCTGAGTACTGCTATTAACTTGGATTTTTACTTCTTATACTGATGTATGTGTTCGCTGCAGGCTAACGCTATACTCGCCCGAGCCATCACTCCCCTCGCCCGATCTACAAAGAAAGAAATTCAGCTGTGAACGGAGGTGGAGCTGCTTGAGGCTGATGTTCGGGGTCTGCAGTCGGACCTGCAGAAGGAACGGGATTCTCATGCCCAAACCCGAAATAAAGTGACCCGAGCAGAGGGTCAGATCAAGGAATTGGAGCATAAGCACGGAACTCTTCTGACCGAGAGGGATCATCTGCTCAAGGAGGTCAAGGATCGGGAGGATGCTATTGAAGCATTACGCACAAGTTCTCCGAGATGCACGACATGATGATGTTCTTGATTAAGGAGAACAACACTTTAACCGCCACTGTCAACGCATTTCCCGAGAATGTTGTTGAGGCTAGGCAACAGGCCATCGCCGAATACGAAGATTCTGAAGCCTTGAATGATAAGGTCATAGCCCAATTCGGTGAGGGGTATGAGACTCAATCGGGATAAGGTTAAGGCAAAGCTGATGGCTGTTGGGCTCGATATCTCCGTCCTTGACTCTTCTGATGACGAATCTGAGGCTGAAGATGATCCCCCTGCTGAGTAAATATTTAGGATTTGTTGATTCCCTTTTTTTTGTACTTTGCCCAAATCGTAGGCGATTGGGTTTGTAAATTTTTTTAAGTGTAAATGAGATATACTTTTTTCCTATGAATGTTTGTTGTCAGTCTTACTCATGACTAATCTCGATCAGTGGTGTCTTTCCGAACCTCTTGATCGGATAGTGTTCGAGGAGTACCCTTTAAGAATTTACTGAACCCTCGGTCAGTTATGCTCGGGACTTATCTCGATCAGTGGTGTCTTTCCGAACCTCTTGATCGGATAGTGCCCGAAGCGTGTCTGTTTGGGTAGTAATGGAATATATGAATATAAATAAAGTTAAACATTGACAGAAATAGGAACTTTTATTTATATCATTTGAATTGAATCGGTTACATGGATAAAAGTAAGAATGACATATAACTCTATTACTGGTAAAATTTTCTAAGTCTTCCAGCATGTCATGTATTCTTTACCTCCGAACCGTCCATTGCTCGAAGCCGGTATGTTTCTGGCTTCGGTACTCCTACCACCTCATAAGGCCCCTCCCAGTTAGGCATTAACTTTCCGGTGTTCTGGGGGGTTGAAGCCTCCGACTCCCGGAGGACTAGATCTCCTACAGCAAATCCTCCTGGGCTTCACCTTCTGATTGTAGTGTCGGGCTGTCCATTACTAATAGATTGCCAACCTCATCATAGCCGAATCTCGGACTTCATCTAGCAGATCCAAATTCATTCTCAGCCCTTCGTCATTGTATAGTTCTTTGTACTGGCTGACTCAAAGGGTGGGGGATCCGATCTCGACCGAATGAGAGCATCGGTCCCGAATTCCAGTCTGATTGGAGAGTCCCCAGTTATAGTCCTTGGAGTAGTTCGATACACCCACAAAACAGATAGCAACTCTTCGGGCCACCGACCCTTTAATTCATCCAATCTACGTTTTATCCCATTGAGTAGGGTTCGATTGGTCACTTCCACTTGACCATTTGACTGAGGATGGGCCACTGAAGTTTTGCGATGTTGGATCCTTAACTCCTTCAGAAAGCCCTCGAATTTTGATCCCACGAACTGTCTGCCATTATCTGAGACAACTACCATCGGGATATCGAACCGGTAGACTACTCCCTCTTTAAAAAACTTCAAACACTCATGCTCAGTGATCTTTTGTAGTGGTTTGGCCTCGACCCACTTCGTCATGTAATCAATAGACACGATCACGAAGCTAACTTGTCCCTTAGCTTTTGGTAGAGGACCCAAGGATATCAATGCCCCATACAGCAAAGGGAATTGGAGATAAGATCGAATAGAGCTCTTCAGGAGGTTGATGTGGAATATTGTTGTTCAGCTGGCACTTGGGGCACCTCCTAATGAATTCCTTTGCCTCAGTGTAGATAGTCGGCCAATAATACCCCTGCCTCAGAATCTTATGTGCCAGTGACTTTTCCCCCATGTGATCCCCACAGATCCCTTCATGCACCTCCTGAAGTGTGTAGTCTGCTTCTGAGGGAGTCAAGCATTTGAGCAGTGGAGAGCTAAAGGCCCTTCGGTATAGGTCTCCATCTATCAGGACGAAGTTTGAGCTTCGATGTTTGACTTGTTTGGCTAGGATTCGGTTCGAAGGGAGGGTCCCATCGGCCAAATATGAGATATAAGGTGTGAGCCAACAATTGAGTTGGTCCAAAGCCAGGACTTCTATCTTCGAGACACTGGGCTTTTCCAGAACCTCCAGGTACACTGATCCATTAAAAGAGCTTGCTTCAGTAGTTGCCAACTTTGCCAGGGCGTCTGCTATTGTGCTGTTTGACCGGTCCACCCCCTGACAACTGTGCGATGCGAAGTACATAAGCTTATCCTTTACCTCAGCCAAATATTTCACCATCCTTGCCCCTCGAGCCTCGTACTCGCCCGAAAGCTGCTTGACCACCAGCTGCGAATAACTGTAGATGATCAACCTCTGCACCTCTAAGCTTCGGGCCAACCGTATCCCTGCTAAGATGGCCTCATACTCTGCTTTGTTGTTTGTGGCCTTGAAACCGAACCGAATAGCTTGATGCACCTTGAACCCCTCGGGACTTGTCAGGATGACCCCCGCTCCACTGACATCCGAAGTTGACGATCCATTCACGTATAAAGTCCATGAGGTTTGACCTGGTTGTGCTTCGGCCACTATACTCACCTCGGGTTAGGTGAAAGAACACTCTACCACGAAATCTGCCAATGCCTGCCCTTTGATTACCGTTCGGGGATGATACTTCATAACAAACTGTGTTAACTCCATCGCCCATGCGGCCAACCGACCTGATACCTCGGGCTTGTGCAAAATCTTCTTCAAAGGCTGATCCATGTAGACCACTATCAACCGACCCTAGAAATAGTGCCTGAGTTTCCTGCTAGCGATTATCAGTGCGTAGGCAAACTTTTCCAGGCTCGGGTATCTCGTCTCTGCGTCCCGAAGAATATGGCTGACATAGTACACCGGGAACTGCTTTTCTCCCTTATTCGTCACCAGTGCCGCCCCTACTGCCATCGGTCTGGCAGCCAAATATAGGTATAAAGGTTCTGAGGGGGTCGGTTTCATCAATAATGGTGCCGTGCCCAGGTACTTCTTGATCTCTTGGAATGCGTCTTCACATTCCGAAGTCCACTGGAAACTCTTATCATTTTTCGGACCCTTTAGAGTGTCAAAAAAGGGTAGACATCTTTTAGCTGACCTTGAAACGAATCTCCAAAGGGCAGCTATTCGGCCTGTCAACCTCTGAACATCTTTGTATGTCTTTGGAGATTCCATGTCTAAGATCACCGAGATTTTTGCCGGATTGGCCTCGATTCCCCTCTTACTGACCCAGTCTCCCAGAAACTTCCCTGAACCTAGTCCAAAGGTGCATATGGTCGGGTTCAGTCTCAGTTTGTGTTGCCTTACTGTTTCGAAGCAATCTGCTAAATCCTCTAGGTGATCCCGGACTGACATGCTCTTGACGATCATGGCGTCCACGTACACTTCCATACTCCGCCCTAGCTGTTTCCTGAATACAAAGTTCATCATCCGTTGGTAGGTCGCCCCTGCGTTCAGCATTCCGAAAGTCATCTTCCGATACATATATATGGTCCCGATGGGTGATGAAGCTGGTCTTCGGGATATCTTCCTTGTGCATCGATGATTTGGTGATATCCCGAGAAAGCGTCCATGAAGCTTAACATTCCATACCCCGAAGTGGCATCAATTAGCTGGTCTATGTTGGGTAAGGGATAGAAGTCTTTAGGGCATGCCTTGTTCAAGTCCGTGTAGTCGATGCACATCCTCCACTTCCTATTCTGTTTCTGAACTAAGACCACATTCGCCAGCCATTCGGGAAAGTCAATCTCGAAGATGAACCCTGCCTCCAACAATTTAGTAACCTCTTCATCTATAATCTTCTGTCTTTCCGGGGCGAAGATCCTTCTTTTCTGTATCACTGGCTTCCTCTTCGGATCAGTATGAAGCCTATGTAATGCTATTGATTCGCTTACTCCGAGCATGTCGCTAGGTTCCTAAGCGAAGATGTCGGCATACACTCGAAGTAATTCCACCAGACTCGTTCGCAGCTGTTCCGATAATCCCGCCCCGATTTTGATCAGTTTATCTGGATTCCCGGGTATCAACTTAACATCTTCTGTTTCCTCCGCCGGTAGAGCCATGGGTTCAGTGCTGCCTTCAGTGAACGGCTCTATCTCGAGGGTTATCGTCTATTTCTGCTTACTGACCCCAACCCCTGATGAAATCAAGGTATTCCGATAACACCTTCGGACGATATCAAGATCTCCTTTTACTTCCCCTATCTCGTCCGGTGTTGGAAACTTGATTTTGAAATGGGGTATAAACGTTACTGCATACAGTGCTGCTAAAGTGGGCCTTCCAAAGATGGCGTTGTAAGCCGAATCCACTTGTACGACAAATTTTTTTACCATAATTTTTGTTTGCTGAGGGGCCGTACCGAATCTGACTGGCAGTTCTATCGTACCTGACACATGAACCAGGTCACCACTGAAATCGTAGTAACGGGCCCTCTGCTCCCAATTCCATCTTCTTTCCTCCCAACTCCATCCTCTGGTATGCATGTGTGTAAAGTATGTCGACCGAGGACCCGTTGTCGATCATCAGTTCTCTTCATGTCCACTGGCCCGACTTGAGCCGTTATCACCAATGCTCCGTCGTGCGGTTCAATGTGGTCAGCAGGGTAGTCGTCATCGGAGAAGGAGATGGTCGTGTCCTGAATATGGCCTATCCTTTCTGGACGAGGAGCCAGCTAGCGACAGTACGACAACGAGATGCCCACTCCTCTTCCTACCGGTTACACGCCCTACCGACCCACCCGATATCACATCGATAATTCCTCGAGCTTGCGAGTTCGGTTGCGACTGTGTTTCCCGAGTGAGCTCTATGTTCTACTCTCGCGGGGCTTCCGACCCTTCCCTGCCGGCTACGTATTGTATCAACTGCCCATTCTTAACATTCTTTTCAATCAGGTCTTTCAAGTTATTGCAATCTTCTGTCGTGTGACCCCGACTCTGGTGATACGTACAATACTTATTCCTTCCCCTTTTAGTTGGCTTCGGGATCGATGGGCATGGTTCGAAAAAGGGCTTGTTTCACATATCCTCCAGTATCTTAGCCCGATCCGTGTTGAGAGCAGGTGTACACTTTGTTGACATTTTTGTTTGGGAAGGGCGGTCTTCCACTGCCCGACCCTCCCCCGTTGTAGTTGTTCTTACCGTAGCTATCCGTCCTCCCCTGATTGTCTGACTTTTGATAACTCTGTTTGTCCCGATCTCTGGACTTCTCGTACGACTGGGATTGTGGTTTGAAGTTTCCCATCGCCTCCTCGATCGCTATGTGACCTTCGGCCCTGTGAAAGGCTTCTGTTAGGTCGGTCGGGGGGTTGATCACCAGGTCCTTCATCAACTTCTTCGATCTTCCGATGTCTAGCCCCGTTGTGAAGAATCCCAAGGCTTGTGGGGAATTTAATTCCGCCACCGACCCCACAACTTCTCGAAACCTTTTAACATATTGCCCCAGGCTCTCGTCCGATCTTTGTCTGACCTGCATGAGGGATGTTGTAATCTTCCCCCTTCTCTTATTACTCCTCGAATCGGGCATGAAACTTTTCTCGAAGGTCATTCCACGAATTTATCGATCCCGATGTCAGGGTTCCCATCCACTCGCGGGCACTCTTCTTCAAGGTAGTGGCGAACATGTGACACTTGGCCGCGTCAGAATGGCCATAATAAGTCATCAGTCTGTCGTACCCATCAGAATGGTCTTAAGGATCCCTCAACCCGTCATAAGTCTCCATCGGGGGCATCTTTTTTTTGGGGTCTGTTGTCTCCTGATTAATTTTCGGTGAAAAGGGTGACCCTATGCAGGCCGAAGGTGCCCCTGCTGAACTTTTGGCCGACAACAACTTTTCCAAATCGGCTACCCTTCGGGCGAGGGAATCAGATTCTCCTCTATGAGGGGACGATCGGGGTCTGTCCCTCTCACATACGGGAATCTCGTCTCCTCTCCTCTACCCTGACCTGCCCGGGTGCTAAGATCAGTCGCCCTGCTGATCGGCTCCTCGTCCAGCTTCGGCCATCTCTCGAACGAGTTCGGTACCTGCTCCTTTCCCTATCAGCCTCTCTCCTTCGGGGTGACCTAGACTGGCTACGGCGTCTACGCCTTTTAGAGGACGCCTCTTGCTCTCCGACCGTGTTAGCCAACTGTAGTTCGAGCTCCTCCTGCTGAAGACGTAGGGCCATCATGGCATCTTTGTTTTGCTGCATCTTTCTCTGCAGGATAAATTCTCTCTGATCTCGACCATCTTGGCCACGGCTCTTTCCATGCACCTCCAATGCTCGTGAATTATTTTCGTCCGCCCGACTAGCCTGGTTGGAGGTTCGTTGGCTTTCATGAAAGAGCCTTCGTCGGGGGGAGCCAGCCGGATCCTTTTGATCTTCCAGGATTCTGGAACCTAGTCTGTCTTTCACTGACCCTCTCACCTGAGTGGTCTGGTGTGTCTTGGCCTTTTCGCGGTCTGAAACTGCATACTTCAAGCTCGCCATAATTTCTCACCAGAAAAGAATCTGATTGTGATTGACTAAGCACTAAGCCCTCCTTCTAGCGCCAATGTTAACGTCATGTTTCGCCGGCGCGTCCAATCACAGAATCCACGCGCTAGAACCTGCACAATAATAGATCACACAGAAGCTTGACGACTTGTGCCGCCGGGGGATAGCTCCGGTGTGAGAATGAGTACAGACCGTTACAAGGTTCTAACAATGGAGGCTAAGTGTTTAGTGCTCAAAAGTATGAATTACCTCTTAATTGTAGCCCGGGCCTGACATTTATAATAATCTCACCGCCTTAGAATCCATCTTCTAGTCGGTTAAGGACTCCTAGCTATGGTAGTTACCATAACTTGGGTCCAACACAATCTCCTTTAAATATGCAAGTAGAATCCAATCTAATCACTATCTTTGGAGTAACCGTATTTAATTATAATTGGGACGTCTAACTCTGCACGTAGGAAGGCCCACTGTACAGGCCCAAACTATCCCACTGTCAGGTCTAGGTTTCGGCCCAAAGGACCCGAAGGCCCGACCCCCAATAGCACACAACATGATAAGGCTCCAGCCCAAGGGGCTCGGATGCCGAACCTGAAGACATCCACCAAAGTGAGGGTCCGGCCCAGAAGGACTCAGACGCCGACCCGAACACCTCAAAATCCACCATGGGCTTCAGCCCAATGAACTCATACGACTCTTCTGATGTCGGGCCTTCAGCCTAAGTGAAGGTCAGCAAAATGCTCCCGAACATCATTCAAGGGTTTGGTTGGGAAAAATGATGGGAAAAAGGATGGAAATGGAGGGGAAAAGGTAGTGGTGATGGGGGGAGAAGATAAGAAGGGAGTAAAAACTCAGAATCATGATGGTGATGGTAAAAAAAATGGAGCTAAAAATGGTGGGGCATTGCAAGGAAAGGGTAAAAATGGTGGAGGAAAAAACAAAGGTGGCAATAATGGTGGTGGACCTGGTGGGGGTGGGCATAGTAATGGTAGTTGGGGTATGGATGTGAAAGGGGCAGGGAAAGATGATGGCTTCCGTGAGATTAAAATGAGTCATAATGGGGGAGCAGGTGGTAGGAATGTGGGACAGATAGGTCAAATGGGTAGTTACCCAATGGGTCAAATGGGAAGTAACCCAATGGGGCAAATGGGTAACTATTCAATGGGTCAAATGGGGAATATTCCGGCAGTGCAAGGACTTCCGGCCGGAGCAATGCCGGTGGGTATTACCAAGGGATGCGGCAAGGGAACCCTTACAATCAGCAGCAGCAGCAGTACATGGCAGCAATGATGATGAACCAGCAACAGCAGCAGCAGGCAGGAGCAGGAATGTACCAACTGATGATGTATGGGCGGCCGCAGCAAGCAATGAGCTACGGACCACCAATGCCGCTTCAAGTGAATGACAACATTACTCACTACTTCAGTGATGAGAATACTAATAGTTGTAGTATCATGTAAATTGTTGTAGCTTTACCTACTTGTTTTTTTAATCTATGAAGTCTTTAAATTTTCTACCTCAAATAATCAAGTTCTTAATAAACAATACTTTTTTTGACCATTTTGCTATAATAGAAGTAGTCAAAAGTAAAATATACTTAAAGGAATCACATCAATATCGATAAGCTTGTCAATTTATTTTTCTAATGTTGGAGAAAATAAGTGCAAAATTCAAACAAAATATTTATTCAATATTGACATTGAAAATGACATTGCAAATTAAAAGTAAGAAGATGAACACTAACCACCCCACCCCTACCCCTTTATTGTTGCAAGTAAAATTCATCTTCTCTTATTTAGTACAACAACTCAGCAAAGAAAAACACAAATTAAATTTACTTCGAGATCTTAATATAGGCAACATGAGAAGAATTAGACACCTTGTTCAAAGCCCCTAGGTCAGGAGTCACCAAGCACTTTGAAGACTCTTCTCTATAAAAAAAGCCCAGGCACTTGCAATCAGTGTCACATTTTTTCCTACAATCAGCAAGTTTAATAGGCCCAGATCCGTCGGTAACTCCAGTCGTAAAATGCTCAGCACCCACAACTTTGTAGTAATCCACATTAGTCCTTTTCCCACATGGTGGCAACACCGGTGGTGCACAACTCTTGCTCCACCCTAGAAGCCCATTAGGTGTTGGGCATGCCACGCATTGATTGTCTTCACACACTCCCAAGGATCCACACCTTTTCGGCAATTTACATTCGCTCCTCTCTTCGCCTCTATTTTTATCAAGGAGCGTGTATGTAACCTCCCATGCAGAATAATCTACATGTTCTTCGTATGTATATATTCTTAGGTTTCCATCTATACCAACACGAAGTATCGAAAAAGTAGTATTATACTTGGGCCTAGAAAATACACTATCACCACTGGGGGTCGTCGAGTTGTTCATGGTGAACTCGAGCTGAAACTCATAAGCCCAAACCGTGTCACTTTCAATATTTGTAAAGGGGTCAATCTTGAACAATACGCCTGACAAAAAGCCTTTACCATCCCCAAACTCATCCGCGTAATAAAGGAAGGGATTTTTTGCATTGTTGCTCTTGTAATACAGAGCCATGTGCCTTTTCTCCAATACGTACGAGTAAGGCCCATCTAAGGGTTCGGTGTCGGACAATCTACTAACGAGCTTGTTCGGCCCATTTAGCCGCAAGGATTGGCCGACAAAAAGTGAGTCACTTGGGTGATCAAAACTTTGCCAAATAAATTTACCCTTGGGGTCAAATAACACCAAATTACCATTTGGAAGTAATTCCAAACCTACCACACCTTGGTTGGCCGTGCCGGTTTGCCAAGCCACCGTGCCGTCGACGTCGGCTAGGACTAGGTTTCCGTCGGTGCCAAATGTCAAGGTTGCATTTTCTCGGACTGGCTTGCCACGGTTGGCATCCCAAACCCATCGCAATACGGATTCGGAACGACGGTGGCCCATGCGGAGTCCTAGGATGTAGGCATTAGGAGTGGCGTTATAGAAACACAGGAGAAATGGAAATTTACCAATGTCAGTGGCACGGTAGCTGGCGTCATATTCGGTAATGTAAAAGCCAAATTCACCTTGGTTAGTGTATTTGAAAGTGGCATTAGTAGGAACAACGGATTGGGATTGGACTAAGGTAATTGATAAAGCAAAGAGTAGTGTAACAAAAAATGAAAGTGAAAGTGAAGAAGAAGAAAAAGAAGACATTGTTTTTGTTTATGGTGAATGGTGAGGAGATGTAAGCGAAGGTGGGATTGTATTTGTAGGAAGATTTAGGTGCCTTTCAATTTTGATGGCTTTTAACTGAACATCAAAAAGGCTGCAATTTGTTTGTATACGGAAGCCGCCTCTATGTACATCACATACTCCATTTTAAATAAATGGAGACTCTCC
The DNA here is from genome assembly GCA_020205505.1 of Panax japonicus. NCBI lineage: Eukaryota > Viridiplantae > Streptophyta > Magnoliopsida > Apiales > Araliaceae > Panax > Panax japonicus. The sequence continues at coordinate 44,047,713 of CM035105.1, read as the reverse complement.
GTTTAAGGAATTCATATTTAAAATGGGTTGAAATATGACATCATATCATACGGATAGAAAAGATATGATTTTATATCTAGACAATTTATTTGAAATAGAGAGGATCTTAATACCGTATTAAGAGAGAAGAGAGCTAGAGGTTCAAGAGTCAATAATATAAGAGTCTTTCTACACGGACATGTTTATTGGACCGGAATATTAGATAATTTCAAAAAAAAAAATTGCTTGTGACTCCTAAAAAATTTGTAATATTTATTTTAACTGAAATTTTTATAAAATATAGTGTTTTAGATAATTTTAAACGATAGTATTGATATAAATTGCATTAAAAGGTTTGATATAAATAATAATAATGATGAAGACGGGTGACTATCAAAAACAATAACATGAATTGAATATGAAGCTTTTAAGATTACATGAATCCACAAACAATAAATAAAAGACTATAGAATTAATGTTTTCAGAATAATCACATAATTCAATAATAATTTTAATAGACTATTTATACTATCTAAACTCTATAAATAAATAAAATTCAATAAATTTAAAAAAATAAGCTTAAAACATAAACGAGCCTAAAATAAATTAACTATTCTAATTAATAAATAAAAATACAATATTATTTAAAATTTTCATACATCCCAAAATATAAATTAAACTCAATATTTACTGATAATTTTTCCAGTGTTGAAAAATTGACAAAATTTCTTATAATGTGTAATTTATTTATTTATTTTATAAAGGAGATTCATTTGAGACAGTATTTCATTTTGCAAATATCTTCTTAGAGGGGTCATCCTTTTTTCAAAGTATGAGAGTTCCTTAATTTCACCTTGTTGCAAATATCTTCAAACATGGGATCATTTTTCCAAAATATGATGATTTCTGCTTTGCCTTCATATTGAATGACGGTTGGAATATCTGTCACACAAAAGATAAAGGAAATTGATATTTTTTATAATATTTTTTAATATTTTCACTTAAAAAGTGTCGCTATAGATATATAGTGACGGTGAAAAACGTGACTATAAGATCTATAGCGACAATTTTTATGTGAAAATATCAATTTCTATTATGAATTTATCAATTTTCAAGATAAAAGATGATTATAGTGCAAAAAATATTGATTTTATAAAAGATGTTTAAAAATTACATAATTCAAATATAAAATATTATATAAAATCTATTTTATCGTTAAAAGTACTCAAATAGAGTCTACAAACATTTAGAAAGAAGAGACTATTTATTGTTGGTGCACGTACGTGTGGTCCATTATGGTTAAATGAGAATTTATTTATACTTTCTCTTTTTACTTTTATTTTTCTTAAATTGTTTCAAAAAATATAGTTAAGATATTTTTATGGGACGGATAGTAATTAAACAATGCTTACGAGTACTACATTCTAAGCAAAAGAATGGTAATCCTTCTTTAGATACATCTTCTGAGCTGATATTGGGCCCTCCCTTCACATAATGAGTCTTAATTTTTGTTTGGGTACTTAACACTAATATACAACAATTAGAAAATAATTACAAAAATAAAACATACACAACATAATTACAAAAATAACGCAATTCATATTAATAAGGAAACCTAAAATTAAGGAGAAATATCTGCCATAACTAATCATTCAAATTCAAATGTATGAGATCTAACCACAAAAACAAATTCAAATTCAAATATTCAAATTCAAATTTCATAGGAAAGACTGCACAAATTTTGTACTTTGCAGGAGGTGGCGGAGACAATTTTCAGAGGAGGTGAAAGCTTTGGAGGAGGTGACAGCTTCGGAGGAGGTGGTAATAGTGGCTTCAGAGGCGGCGGTGATGGCTATGGAGGAGGTAACAATGGCGGTGGCGGCGGTGGCAGCGGTGGTGGTGGTGGCGGAGATGGCGGTGGTGGCTCAAGTGGTGGTTACAGAGACGGTGGAGGTTGGGGCGGTAGTGGAAGAAGCAATAATTTTCTGGTAGTAAAAGAAAATTCTCAAGATACTGCAGAGGAGAAGATCATTAGTAATATCATGGTAACCAAACTTTTATAACAAGGTAATCAAACTTTTATACTAAGGTAACCAAACTTTTATACCAAGGTAACCAAACTTTTATACTGAGGTAACCAAACTTTTATATTAAGGTAACCAAACTTTTATATTAAGGTAACCAAACTTTTATACCAAGGTAACTAAAACTTTTATACTAAGGTAACCAAACTTTTATATTAAGGTAAACAAACTTTTATACTAAGCTAACCAAACTTTTATACTGAGGTAACCAAACCTTCATACCAAGGTTACCTTGGTGTGAAGGTTTGGTTACCAACTGCACTATGAAAAAACTGATGGTGTGGAGGTGGATTGGTTACCTTGGTATAAAAGTTTGGTTACCTTAGTATAAAAATTTGGTTACCTTAGTATAAAAGCTTGGTTACTTTGGTATAAAAGTTTGGTTACCAAACTTTTATATTGAGGTAACCAAACTTTTATACTAAGGTAAACACCGATCAACAAAAAAAGTGATCATAAATTCATAATCAAACGCACATTTTGCATAAAATTAAGATCATAAACCCCAAATGATTGAAATTAAAGAGAAAACCTTAAAAATTAGTGCGAGAGAGAGAGAGGTAAAATAGAAGTACTTACAAAAGCAGAGTACAAAGAAATATAAAGAACAATTGGAAGAATGAAAGAGATAGAAAAAATGGCAAAATAGAAGAAAATGGCAGAAATGGCATCTTCATCTTTTATACAAAAATGATAGAAATGGCGTCTTCGTTTTTTGAAGAACAAATGACAGAATAGAAAAAAATGAGAGAGAAAATGGCAAAATGACGTCTTCATCTTCTCTCTTCAATGGCGTCTTCATCTTCTCTCTTTACTCTTCAGCTTTTGTCTTTAAATATGAAAATGGAAGAATAGAAGTGCGGTAGCGTACAGAAAATGTAAGTGGGAGGAGATGAGAGAGAAAATGGCAAAAAATAATAAAATGACAAAATAAGAGGAGATGAGAGAGAAAATGGCACATACCAAAACTAATCCCCTAAATTAAGGAATCCTAATTATACTAATATTGTCATGTCAGCCATTACATATTAATCCCTTAATTTAAGGACCTTTAATTATGTTAAGATTGAAAATAAAAACAAAAAAGTGTAATACTTTTGTAATTATTTTATAGGTGTATAAGTTTTGTAATTATTTCTAAAAATGTACTATTATATGTAATTTACCCTTTTTGTTTTCCACATGCCCCAAAAAGAAAGTTCTGATGGGTTTGTTGTTTAATTGGTGAGGTCCACCACTCAATTATGCGAGTCTTATTAGTACTGAGAGTTGTTTGTTTAGAGCTGAATGAAGCTGAATGGCCGAATAATTGAATCGATCAGTCATTCAGTGCTTTAATTTTGAATAAAAATCGTCTGAATGACTGAATTAATCAAATTTTTGGGTTGAATGGTCAAGTGTAGTTTTTTGGCTGAATAGGCTAAATGAAGTATTTTTTTATTTAATTTTTTTATAATATTAACTATTATATTAAGTAATATTAAATAAATTTATAATAATTTTGAATTTTTTCAGAAGGGTAAAATAATAAAAATATGTTATTCAGATGTTTCAGACGCGTCAATTATCAAATAATTTTTTTCATTCAGAATTCTGCTTCATTTAACTCATTCAGATTACAACATTCAGAACTATTTCATTCAATTTTATCAAACACCCCTTAACACCCGATGTCAGGTGAAGTAAAATTAGAATTTTATAAATTTTAAAGACTAAATAATAAGATAAAATAATAATATATCTAAACTTATAGGGACAAAATAATACAAAAAAAGAAGAAACGAACCAGCAAGGGTCGTACAAAATCATTAAATTTTATACGGAGGCTTTATAATATAGATTTCTAGTGGCTCCTCCAATATCATTTGTTTAATTACTTGATGAAAAATCTCTATTCCTCAATGAAAGAGCTAAATAAGCAAAATTTAATTATCACTCTCATTACAGTTGTAGTGAAACACTTTATTTCTCTTTTAATAACTGTTAACGCCAAGATCTTCTCCAACGTCCCAATTACGTAAGACGCCTTGATCCTGCACAGTAAACACGATAAACACCACAAGCTTGACGGCCGGACCGCCGGGGGATAACTCAGGCGTGAGAGTAAGTACGCGTGTTCACAAGGTTAACAATGGAGGAATGTAATGTCTAGTGTATTGAGAGAGATAATAGTTCAGTTGTGTGTTTTTATGTTCACGTACCTCATTGTAAAGACTTGGTTGATAGATTATACTCCCTTGCCTGGTTTACTGTGCCACCCACTACCTTTGACGCAGCCCCCGTGATCTGATGGATCTTGCCGTCTGCTTGTAGTCTACTCACTACTTTTTGGCACTGTTTATATCGCCGGCCGGTTATAATCCCATCCACATTAATGCATGACAGGTGCCTTAGTCAACTGTCATGCTTTTTTATCATTACAAGTCAAAGTAATAGATATTAAATGATCCAATGGGTTAACTCAACGACCCGACCCGATCTTACAGGGTTAAATAAAAATGATATGATGACTAGGCTCAGTTATTTCTTCAACCATTAATGAAGACTTAACGGACTAATCAGAATAACTAGGCCCAATCCATTCGGCCCAATAGGAGAAATATCATGACTCAACATTGCCCCTAGTTTTTTTTATTTATTAAATATGAGGTTTAATAGAAAACTATAAATGGTCCATGATATTAGAATTTGATAAAGGCCCACAATAGGAGGTAATTGAGACGTACCCAATTTGGTCCATAAGATGAGACGGGGGACGGGTGAAAGTTCAGTGTAAAAGGTCCAATTAATGAAGGACTGAATTTGAAACAAATGGCCTAAAAACCGGAAGTCCAGCAGAGAGGCCCAATTTGACAAAATATCTAAGACTTGATCCGGACGCTTCCCCTTCGAATTCTCATCATTACTAACATTTAATGTGCCGGCCTCGTACACCGTGCGACCGTCAGTATAAAGGATAAACTTTACCAATTTCGACGGTTTTACCTGCTAATTTGAATTTTGAATCTTTGAGCATTCTTCCCCTTCCCAAAAATTCTCTCTTTGCTCTACGAAACTCCAATAATGGTGACTGGGAACTCTAGCAAAAATTCCCCCCTTCGTGTGACCCCTGTTAGCACCGTCTCCCCCAATTCAAACCCTAACCAAGAGGGTTCGAGCTCAAATCCCCAAATCCCTTCTATGCCTCCTTCCGACTTCTTCAAGGATGGGGAACAATTTTCTCATGCCAATATCCCCTCGACTGTTACGAAATCTGAGATATGTTTCCTCCGGACTCGTTATCAGATTCCGGATATGTATAATATAAGGGCTCCGGCCCCTGAGGAACGTATGTACCAGCGACCAGATGGTTGGGTCGCTATGCCAGTCACTTTCCTTGAAAAGGGGATTCGTCTACCCCTTCACGCCTTCGTAATTACCCTCCTAGGATTCATAGGAGTGGGTTTTGCCCAGCTGGTCCCTAACTCCTACATCCACATCCTGACATTCATTGCCTTCTGTCACGAGTTAGGGATTCCCCCTTATGTAGACATCTTCTTCACCCTCTTCTCAGCCGGTAGGTCCCGAGAACGAGGTTTCAAAATGTTGAGCAAACAATCTCCTTAACCCAACTCCAAATTTGAGAAGAGGCCTCTGATGGATACCCCTTCAAGTAACAAGGGTTGGCACGAGAAATGGTTTTTTGTTACGGGACCGGAGATCTCTTCTCTTCCAGATTGGACTATCTCTGATCGGATCTCTGCTGACTTTGAAGATATCCCCGAAGATCGTACGAAGGAGATGGCCAATTTTTTGAAGAAGATTCCTCCGAAGGAATGGAGTTTTTCTCTTCTGACCAAACAAGCCTGGCTGTATGACCATAAATGTAAGTTTCGAATAACTTGGCAACACAGTTTTTTGAGATATTTAAGTGATATGGGTTCTGATGTATGGTTTTCTGCAATGTCTCTGATCAGGCCAACTTCTATGGAAGTAAAAGAACTGGAGGACTTTCTGGTAGGGAAGATTACTGATGCGAATGAAGAGATTCCAACTGAAGAATCTTCCCGAGCCGATCCTTCAGTCACCGAACCAGGAACCTTTTCCCTTCGGGACGAAGAACCCAAAACTGACGAACCTATCGTCCCCGAAAAATCCCTCAGACCTCGCCGAAGAAAAAGAGCTGCCAAGAGGTCCAAATCTATTCATCTGGAGACAAATCCCGAAAGTGATCCGGAAACAATCCCCGAAACGATTCCACAAGCGGCCCTTGAATCTCATTCTAGCTCCGCACCTTCCAAACCTGCCCCGATCAGGAGGAGCTTGCTTGACATACCTATACACGATCGGGCGAAGATTCTTCATGCTAAGAAGGTAAGGACGAAGATCACACCTTTGACTGCCGATGAGCTTCGGGTTCCTCCATCTTCGGTTGTCACCCCTCCACCGATCCCAACTGAAACTCAAACACCTGGTGAAGAGCGGGTTGAATCTATCTCCATCTCATCCCAAAAAAGGAAACAACCGTCAGATGGCCATCCAAGTTCACCCTCTGCTCCTTCATCAGTCCCCGAACCCCCTCCTATTCGATCTTCTGTGCCAGAAAATATACATGCAGATTCCTCGCCAATTCACAATCAGTCCATGTCCTCTCCTCTAAGGCAGTCGACTTCTGAATTTCAGCAGGACGCTATGGCTTCTCTGACCATGTGGCCTCGGTTTAATGCCAACTTTCCGTTCCAACTGTTCGACACCTTTGTTCGTGAAACTGACGACCATCGATTTGGGAATAGTTCGAACGAGGATTTGCTTAGCGAAGGCATGAGCTACCTGGCGAAGGTAAATAGTTCTCTCCTATCTTTCCGTATTTACCTTCATACTTATGCATCTGAAAATTGATCAAATAATGCTGGTTATGTATAGGCCAATGCTGTATTCGGGCGTCTGCGTCCAAGGTCTATCGATGCTGAATCTGAAGAAGAGGCCTTGAAGAAGGAGAACGCCGTTCTGAAGTCGGCTCTGGCTAAGGAAATGACTCAACGCGAAGGCGTTTTGCATACGAATGAAGGCCTTCGGAAAGAGCTGGCTCAAGCTAAAGGAGATGTGAAGGCCTCCAATGAAGAACTAAAGTCAACTAAAGCAAAGTATGAAGAGATTGTCAAAATGAATATTGGCTTGGTTCAGAGGAGTGAAATAAGGATGCAGAAGATCGAAGAGCTGAAGACTGATGCTAAGATCTTGACCAAAACGATCCAAGATCTGGAATTAGCAGAAACTCGTCATCTGAATAGGCGCCAGAAGCTTGAAGAAGAAATCCGAGAACTCAAAGCTCTTCGGGACCTTGGTCCCCCCTTAACCAATGACCTTCGGAAGCAAATCTGTGAAGAGTATCGGAACTCGGATGAGATTAATGGGGAAATCATGAAGATATATTCTGAGAGCTATGAGCTATGCCGAAGTCGTGGCAAGGAGAAGTTGATCAAAGCCAACGTGGATCCATCCTTGCTCGACCCTTCAGATGACGAGGACGATGCTTGAAGCGAGTGCTTTTGTTTTTTCTTAGTTTTATTTAAGAATATTTGTGAAAATTTTGTAGGATTTGTGTAGAAATCTTCTAATTTTGTAATCGAACTAAATATTAATGAAAAGTGGTCTCCACCCTTATGACTCCGGTGCATTTATTTTCTGCCAATACTTTAATATTAATTCAACTGAAAACATGTACAAACTCTTTCATGAATTCAATTCTAACTGTTAATTGACAACTAAGCATATCGTATAACAGATAAGATGGAGTTAAAGAATGAGGCATTCCGAACTCGACACTTAGAGAAAATTTAGGTAATAAAGTAAAGAAATACTTGTTTAGTTACCGAAGTGTGAGGCGGATCTGCTTCATTGGGAATTTGTTTACCCCAAAAGGCCTAACAAAACCAAAAGATGACATTAATCTACCACGAAGGGCTTGACGAAGTCTGAAGGATAACGCTCGCCTACCCCGAAGGGCCTGATAAGGTATAAGTGTCGATAATTGCCTACCACGCAGGGACTGACAACATCTTAAGGATGACACTTGCCTACTACGCAGGGCCTGACAAGGTCTAAGTGTCAATAATTGCCTACCACGCAGGGCCTGACAACGTCTTAAGGATGCCACTTTCCTACCACGCAGGGCCTGACAAGATCTAAGTGTCGACAATTGCCTACTACGCAGGGCCTGACAACGTCTTAAGGATGACACTTGCCTACCACGCAGGGACTAACAAGGTCTAAGTGTCGATAATTTCCTACCACGCAGGGCCTGACAACGTCTTAAGGATGACACTTGCCTACCACGCAGAGCCTGATAAGGTCTAAGTGTCGATAATTGCCTACCACGCAGGGCCTGACAACGTCTTAAGGATGGCGTTTGCCTACCACGCAGGGCCTGACAAACCCATAAGGTCCACCTGCCATTGAAGCTGCCATCGAATGGTCAGCGAGTCCTCCCGAACCTCCTTACACCATCGAACTGATCAGCAACGAAGAAAAGATTTTTGAGAAAAAAGGGACTTTTATTGATGATGTAAATATTTACAGACCGCTGATGTGCTGACATTATATTTACTAAAAGTATTTCCTAAGTCTGCCGGCGTGCCAAGTGTTTTTAATTTCTGACCCATCCAATGCCTTTAGCCGGTAAGTCCCCGGCTTCGGAACTTCAATGACTTCATACGGTCCTTCCCAGTTCGGCATCAGCTTTCCCAGATTCTAAGGTATAGACGCTTCGGCTTCTCTGAGGACAAAATCTCCTACTTCGAATCTGCGAAGCTTTACCCCAATATTATAATTCTTGGCCACTCTTCGCTGATAGGCCGCCAATTTGATTAAGGCGGTTTCTGTGACTTCTTCAAGCAGATCAAGATTGGCTTTCAGCCCTTCTTCATTGCAGATCTCTTTGAATTGACTAACTCGAAGACTTGGAGATCCGATTTCAACCGGGACTAAGGCATCAGTACCATAGGCCAGTCTAAAAGGTGAATCCTCTGTTGTAGTCCTTGGAGTAGTCCGATAGGCCCATAACACACTGAGCAGCTCTTCTGGCCATCTTCCCTTGGCTTTGTCCAATCTGCGCTTGATCCCATTCAGCAGCATCCTGTTGGTCACCTCGACTTTCCCATTTGACCGAGGATGGGCCACTGAAGTCTTTCTATGTTGGACACCCAATTTTGTCAAAAATGCCTCAAATTTTGATCCCACAAACTGGCGCCCATTGTCTGATATTACCACCTTAGGAATTCTGTAACGAAATACTATTGATTCCTTTAAAAACTTCAAGCACTCCTATTCTGTTATTAACCTAAGTGGTTTTGCTTCTACCCATTTGGTCATATAGTCGATGACAACTATAACAAAACTGACTTGACCTTTTGCTTTCGGTAGCGGACCCAGTATATCAACCCCCCAGACAGCGAAGGGTATAGGAGATAAGATTGAGTATAGCTCTTCTGGTGGCTGATATGGTATTGGACTATAGAGTTGACAATTCTCGCATTTCTTGACGTATTCAGTTGCTTCCTTGAAGATGGGAGGCCAATAGTATCCCTGGCTAAATACTTTGTAGGCTAATGACTTAGCAGCCATATGGTCGCCACAGATGCCCTCATGTACCTCCCGTAGAGCATATTCAGCTTCAGATGGAGTCAAAAATTTCATTAGTGGAGACGAGAAAGCTCTTTGGAACAGATCCCCATCAATCAGAATAAAATTGGCACTCTTGTATTTGATTTTCTTGGCTAGCATCTGATCCGAAGGTAAGACGCCATCCGCCAGATATTCCAAATATGGAGTCAACCAGCAGTTGGTTCGGTCGACGCACATCACCGATTCATGTTGAACACTAGGATGTTGAAAAATCTCTAAGTAAACCGATCCATCAAAGATGTTAACATCCGTAGTGGCTAGTTTGGAGAGTGCATCTGCAATGGAATTGTTATTACATTCGACCCCCTGAAATTCATAGGACTGGAAATACTGAAGCCGTTCTTTCACTTCTGCTAAGTATTTGATCATTCTTGGTCCTCGAGCTTCATAATCCCCAGAGAGTTGCTTAACGACTAACTGAGAATCACTGAAGATGACTATTTTCTGCACTTCAAGACTCTTCGCCAGTCGTAATCCTGCGAGTACCGCTTCATACTCAGCTTCGTTATTCGTCGCTTTAAATTGAAATCTGATGTCCTGTTGCACCTTGAATCCCTCCGAACTCATCAGAATAATCCCTGCTCCACTGATGTCCGCAGTAGAAGACCCATCTGCATACAGCGTCCACGAACTCTGCTTCTGCTGAAGAACTGCAACTGTTCTGTCCGATCCTTCAGCTTCGGTCACATCTTCAGTCACAGCTTCATCAGCTTCGAAAAACGAGCATTCAACTACAAAATCAGCCAAGGCTTGACCTTTGATGGCGGTTCGGGGATGATATTCAATGAAGAATTGGGACAACTCCATCGTCCATGCACCTAATCTCCCCGACACCTCGGGTCTGCCCATAATCTTCTTCAAAGGCTGATCTATGTATACTATTAACAATCTATCCTGGAAGTATTGCCTAAGCTTTCGACTAGCAGTTATTAAAGCGAAAGCAAACTTTTCAATATTTGGGTACCTTGTCTCAGGATCCCGAAGGACATGGCTTACATAATAAACCGGGTGCTGCTTACCCCCAACTTTATGCACCAAAACTGCTCCTACTGCCAACGAACTAGCTGCTAAATACAAATACAGAGGCTCAGCAGGAGCGGGCTTCACCAACAAAGGCGCCGAAGATAAGTATGACTTAATTCTCTAAAAGGCGTCCTCACACTCCGAAGTCCATTGGAACGTCTTTGCATTCTTCGGCCCTTTCAACGTATCAAAAAACAGCAAACATCTTTCTGCCGACTTGGACATGAACCTCCATAAAGCTGCAATCCTTCCAGTCAGACGTTGAACATCTTTAAATGACTGAGGATTCTTCATGTTCAGGATTGTTTGAATCTTCTCTGGATTGGCTTCAATTCCTCTTTGACTGACAAGATAACCCAGAAACTTGCCGGCCCCTAGACCGAAGGTGCATTTAGTGGGATTTAATCTTAAGTTGTGATGGCAAATTGTCTGAAAGCATTCTTCTAAATCATCCAGATGTTTATGCACCAACATGCTTTTGAAAATCATGTCATCCATGTACACCTCCATATTCTTACCCAACTGATATCTGAAGACGTGGTTCATCATCCTCTGGTATGTGGCTCCGGCGTTGATGAGGCCGAAATTCATTTTCTTATAGGCATATATCGAACGATGCATAATGAACGCCATCTTCGGTATATCCTCTTTACACATGGAAATCTGATGATATCCAGAGAATGCGTCCATAAAACTTAACAAGGCATATCCCGAAGTGGCATCAATGAGTTGGTCTATGTGTGGTAGCGGGTAGAAGTCTTTTGGACAAGCTTTATTAAGGTCGGTGTAGTCGATGCAGACTCGCCATTTACCATTCTGTTTATGGACCAGCACCACATTTGCCATCCACTGCGGGTAATCGATCTCAAAAATGAAGTTAGCTGCTAACAGTTTTGCAATCTCTTCATCAATGATCTGCTGACGTTCAGGTGCAAAGATCCTCCTCTTCTGTCGAACTAATTTCTTTGACGGGTCTACTTCCAACCGATGCTCAGCAATGTCCCTGCTTACTCCCGGCATATCCTGAGGTTCCCATGCGAAGATGTCAGCATAGCATCGTAGGAGTTCTATAAGGTTCGTCTGGAGAGGTTCCGACAGACCAGAACCTATTTTTTACCGCCTTATTCACCTTGCCCGGGATGAGCTCTATCTCTTCGGTTTCTTCAGCTGGCATGACCATTGGTTCAGAACTACTCTCAGTGAAGGGTTCAATCTCTATCGCCATGGTCCGCTTTTGTTTCGATACCCCCACTCCCGAAGTGATCAAAGCATTTCTATAACGTCTTCTGGCCAGATCCAAGTCTCCTTTTACCTCACCAACCCAATGAGGCGTAGGAAATTTGATTTTGAAATGAGGGATAGAGGTCACAGCTTGTAAGGCAATTAATGTGGGTCTCCCCAAGATAGCATTATAGGCAGAATCTACATGCACAACATAAAATTTGCAAATAATTTCTACCTGTTGAGAGGCCGTTCCGAAGATAACCGGTAATTCAATGGTTCCTGCCACCTTGATCGGATCATTACTAAACCCGTACAAAGGAGCCTCCTGCCCTATCTCCATCTTCCGCCCGTCCAGATGCATCCTCTGATAAGCGTGGGCGTACAGAATATCCACAGAAGACCCATTATCTACCATCATTCGCTTCATATCCACCGAACCCACTTGCGTAGTCAGCACCAATGATCCCTCATGCGGTTCGATGGTCTCCGAAGGATAATCCTCATCAGTAAAGGAGATTATCGTATTGGGATAAGGTCTATCAGTCTTCGGGAGGGTACCCACCACTGACATGACCGAATCCAAATGACTTCGGCGCTTCTTTCCAACAAGTCTGCCAGAAGTACCTCCAGTGATGACATCTATCACATGTCTTGCAGGCTGCCCTGGAGCTACCAACGTTTGCTGAACTGGTTGAGCTGCTAGAATAGGTCCTCTATCCTGCTGTTGATTTGTCCTGGCAGCCACATACTGGACTAAGGCCCCGCCTTGTACCTTTCTTTCAATGAAATCTTTCAAACTGGCACAGTCGTTCGTGTCGTGGCCCGAAGCTTGATGGTAATCACAATACTTACGAGGATTACCTTTACCAGGCTTAATGTTATCTCGAGGCGGCTCAAAGATAGGTTGGTTCTTAATCTGATCCAAGATAACAACCCTATCAGTGTTAAGTACTGTGTACGTCCTATTTACTCTCTGGGCCGGAGCGGACGAACGTCCTCCACCCTGTCTCCAATTATTGTACCTCTTCGACCCGCCTTCATAGCGGTCTTTATTCCCTTCATTCTTCTTCTGATCCCCGTCTGTTCTATCCCGATCTGTCTCCTTAAGCCGTTCTGAAGAAGGACGTTTGAGGCTGTCCATGGCTTCCTCCACCACGATATAGCCCTCAGCTTTGTCAAAGGCTTCGGCGAGACTCTTCGGGTGGTGAAACATTAACTTTTTCACCAATTTCTCTGATTTAACCAAATCCAACCCATTCTGAAATAGTCCCACAACTTGTAGATCGTTCAGGTCTGTCACTTGGCTGACTGCTTCACGGAACCACTTCACATATTGGCCCAAAGACTCATTCAAATACTGTCGAACTTGAGCCAACGAGCCGGTTGGTTTTCCCCTTCTTCTGTTGCTCCCGAAGCGAGCATAAAATTTGCTGCACATATCTACCAAGGACGAAATTGAATCTGAGGTCAGAGTTCCCATCCACTGCCGGGCATCCTTTCTGAGCGTAGTGACAAAAGTATGACACTTAGCAGCATCGCTAAAGTTGTAATAATCCATCAGTCAGTCGAACGCCTGACTGTGGTCGTAGGGATCCCCCGATCCATCATAACTTTCAATGTGGGGTAGCTTCTTGGTGGGGTCAACTTTTTTTTTTAGAATCTCCGCGGAAAACGAGGATGCCTTCTTTCCCGAAGTATCTTTCGTTTTTTGTACTTCGGCAAGCTGCTTCCGAAGTTCCTTTAATTCTTTAACCAGATACTCCACGCCTTCTGGTTGAGATGATGCTTCTTTTTTCGGTGACTCCTTTTTCTAGGTTGACCGATTTCTCACAATAGAACCTCCAATTCCAGAGGGACTTTTCCAACGACGAGTGTCCACAGGGTGGTGTTCCCTCAGTAGACTCTCGGGAGTGTGACCTCTAGATAGACTTCATCTCTGAACTCGTATGTTGTGGTGAGAATGTGCAACAACGAGTGCTTTCTTTGCGGTCTCAGGAATGCGATTCTGGACCGGCCTCTTCGTTCATTTTGACCCTGCTCCTTAGAATCGATAGGGTGGTGTGCCCTCTTCGATCTTTTAGGAATAGGGCTTCAGGATCTTATTCTTCTTTCTCGAGGCTGGCCCCGAGATTCACGTTCTGAATGGGCGGGTTCCTTCCCACTCCTACGCCCTCGCTCTTCGGATTGAACATAACTGAGCTCTTCGTCTCTCAACTCCGCCATTCAAGCCATCTGCTCAGCTATATCCTGTCGCTGCTTCACAAGTGCTTCCATGGCCCTGTCTGCTTCATCTTCCATCTTAGCCAGTCGTGAGGCTTTTTCGTCTTGGTCATCTCGATATCGAGTTCTAGGCGAGGTGCCTTCTACTAGTTTTCGACCATGGCCAGACTCTTTTTCCGCTGTGAAAACTAACTTTCGCTTAACGTGGCCCGCTGCCCTCGACTAAAAATCTTCATGTAACCGTTTGGACGCTGTGCTGGCATGAACACTTATTGCCGGTCCCAAACGATCCTTGACAGACACTCGTGGTACCGATTCACTGGCGGCCATACGCTGCCCTTCGGGCGTAGGTGTTCTACTCTTCACCATGAATACCAACGTAGAATGGACACAGTTTGTGATTGAAAAATACTCAGGACACTAGAACTCAGTCCTCCTTCTAGCGCCAATGTTAACGCCAAAATCTTCTCCAACGTCCCAATCACGTAAGACGCCCTGATCCTGCACAGTAAACACGATAAACACCACAAGCTTGACGGCTGGACCGCCGGGGATAGCTCAGGCGTGAGAGTAAGTACGCGTGTTCACAAGGTTAACAATGGAGGAATGTAATGTCTAGTGTATCGAGAGAGATTGTGACAACCCGAGAAATTAGACAATTTATGAAAATCTTAAATGATTGAATTAAGGTCAAATAATAGACCTAGACAGAAAATAAGTGTATGCGTATGATGTTATTGGGATTGAATTTTGAGGATTTCAAAATTCGGTGAAGGATATAAGTGAATTATTCAGGATTAATTGTTTATGTGATTAAGTTCTGTGAATATGGTTATGTTCTGTGTACAGAATGTGGTTAAGGGTCAAGGGTTGACCAGATAAATTATATCTGTAACAAACCCTAAGAATATATTAAGAACGACAATGTTCGGTTAGAAAATCCTAGCGTTTAATAAGAAACCCTAGAAATCGGTTCTGGAAACCCTAGTTTCAGTTCCGGGAAATACGAAATCCTAAATCGGATACTGAAAACCCTAGATTGGGAATATAATGTATGTACAAGGTTAAACGTCATTAATAATTAAATTTATTAGGAAAAACCCTAATGAATTACTGGAAATTCTAGTTGATTATTAGAAAACCCTAATACCAGATCTAAAAATTCTACTTTCAGATTCTGATAAAATGAAACCCTAATCTGGGAATATAACGGAGAATTATAATGCTTATGTGGTATTAATTAAGTATTAATTAGGGTAAAAGGTTAATTAATTAACATACCCTAATTTTTAATTTTTGGAACCCTAATTGTTCTGTCAGAAACCCTAATTGTACAGCGGTGGATTAAATTGCTATAATTGCAATGTTAATTAGGAGATATAAATCCTAATTGTCAAGTTATTAAAAACCCTAATCTAATTGGGAAATTTAATTTCTAAAATTGAAATATTATTATTTTTCTATTTAAAACCCTAAAATGTGGTTTTTAAGCCTAATGTACAATTGTGACCCTAAGAGCTTAATTAACAATTTTAATTAGGATAAATTGGTCCTAATTAGCAAAGAATGATTCATGATTAGAAGATTATGATATAATTAGGAAACCCTAATTATAAGTTAGAAATTTAAAATTTTCTATTTTAATTTAATTAGAAAACTTTTGAAATCCAAGTTGCTTAATATTTGAGGGTTAAAACCGAAACCCTAAATTTGTCCAAACTCAAAATCTTCATATGCTCAAACCCTAAATCCTAAGGGTTTCATGAATTGGAAAATCTAGAATAAAATGGAAAAGTCAAAATTGCCCTTTTTGTGCATTATTTTAGTTTGCTTGCAAATCTTGGCAAATTGAGAGTTGGTAACCTAACCTACCTAACCCATGTGACAACAAATCCAGCAGATCAGCAGCTTTGTAGCAACATGCATGGTATTTATATAATTTAGGAGATTTAGAGAGAGAGAGAAATGAGCTACTCTTATTTTTTTCCAAGCAATCCTCTCTCTAAAATCTGAAAATTTGGAGTGAGAGAGAGTGAAAAGATGATCCATGATCATGTTTCAGCAAACCAGAAACAGAATCAAAAGGGCAGAATAAAAAATCAAGCTATAAAGGTATAAAAACCCTAAATTTCGAAATTTATGATTTTGATGTTTAATGTTGTTGTTTGTTGATTAAACATGTGTATTAAGGTGTAAATTAGAGATCTGGGTTGTTGGATCATGGATCCATAACACCTAGATGCTCGAATATAGCAATTTAGAAAATCTGGAAATTTGGAAAAATTTGAGTCTGACAGCCTTATGTCAGACCTCGTAGATCTTTGAGTATTAATTGTTTGTTGTGTTTTAAGTTTTAAACTGGTAGTATGTTGTATGGGCTGTGATCTGGAACTTGAATCAAGCCCAGATCACGTGTAGATTGAAAGATATGATCGGTCAAAGTACATTGACCGAGCACAAAATCTGTTTTTGGAAAAAACCCAGAATCTCCAAAACGTCTGACTAGTTATTTCGAGCCTTTGATCTTGCTGTGTATTAGTATTTAGGCCAAGTTGTTGTTGTTTAGTTGTAGTCTGGTATGTAGACTACACAGTAAAACCTTTAGATCACTTAGATCATAACTGAACTAGCAGAAAATTGAAGTCAAACAACCGTTGACCGACTGTTCTTGACGAAATCTGGAAAACCCAGAAATCGTGAAGAATAGTGCCTGACCCGTACTTTAACCGGACTAGATCTATCAGATCTGATGTTGTTATGTTGATGTACGGTACTTAAGTTGTACTCTGTCATGTGATCTACACAATGGAACCATTAGATCACATAAATAGATCACCAAACATAAAATTATAAAGCATCAAAGTAAGACCCCCGAATCTGGAAAACCCAGAATTCTAAGAACAGGTCTCTGACAACATTTTTGGAAGATTAGATCTCGCGGTTATGTTGTTGTTTGGGTATAAAATTGGTTTCTAGTTGTAGTATTGAATAAGTACTACAATCTAAAAGTTTTTGCAAGACCAGAATCGCAATAAACAATGAATTAGATCCGGTCAAAGCACCCACCCTCGTCACTGCCGGAAAATCTGGGCAGGCCTCAAGAACACCTATAGTGACAGAAAGCGTCGCTATAGGCCTTTAGCGACAGTTTTTATTATTATTTTCCGGAAAATGATTAAAAATTAGAAAAAAATGGTTTTTAATTATTAAAAATACTTAATAAATTCTGAAAAATTATTTTAAAGCATTAAAAATAGTTTTTAACTATTTTGAGTATATTTCGAAAATAATTAATATTTTTGGAATATAAATGGTATTTATTTATTTAATTAAAATATTAAATAAATTATTTAAAAATAGTTTTTAATTCATGAAAAATCATGAAAAATAATATTATGGTATAAGAAAATATTTTAAGTTATTTTTGATAACTTTTGATATTTTGTGATGAATTTCATTAATAATTTATTATTAATGATAATTAGTTTATTTAATGAATATATTAAATAAATTATGGAAAAATAGTATTAATGATTTAAAAATCATATAAAAATGATTTAAGTGTTATAAAAATATTTTAAGTTATAAAATATAATTTTTGATATTTTGATATGAAAATATTAATATTTTAATATTAATATTAATTATCGGATAATGGATTTAAGTGTTTAAAAATCATATAATTATGATTTTAAGGTATTAAAAATATTTTGAAATATTATAATTATATTATAATATTATGTAATGATTTTTATTAATATTTTATATTAAATAAATATTAATGATTAAGGAATTTTGTGGTATTTAATTCATTTAAATACGGTACTAATGATTGAAAGATGTTGATAAATGGTAATAATTATCCGAAAATTATTACGAGCCTAGGAAAAATGTTTTGACTGATAAGAAATTATATGTGATAATGGTTAAGTGTTAAGTCAGAGTTTAATTGAACTTAAACTCGATATTCGTCCGACTAGACCGTCGGGATGATAGAATTGTGTTGGTTTCAATTCTGACTGCAGTAGTTTGACTTGATACCTAGTCTTATGTGCTGTAAAGACTGAAAGGGTTATGTGGTAATGTGTTTAGGTTATTCTGTGGGTATAAATATAACAGTAATATACTGTGATGATATTATTCTAATATTGGAGATCTATATTATTAATATTAGGTCTTCAGAGTAAAGCGTTATAAATTGCGTTGCGGTAATCAACGGTGCAGGCAAGTTTTTCAGTTCTATTATGTTTGTGGATGGAATGTGTTATGTGTTAAATTACATATTATGCTTTATGAATTGTTAAAAGTCAAAATATGACTAAGTTAATTGGGTTATGGAACTCAATCAATATGTGATTACATGTTGTAAGATGTAACTTGAAAAATTAGAAATGTATAATGCATGAATTAATGTTTTGTAAGAAATTATTGATGCATGTAGGATATGTTTAGTAAAGAATATATGTTGCATGCAGATATGCCTATTAAAGGAAATGTAGTGCATATAGAATTGTGTGCTATGTGAAACATGATAGACTGTTAAATTTGCTGGGCTGTCGAGCTCAATCTTGCAAACATAAACTTTTTGCAGGTTAAAGATGTTAGACAATATTATTTGCTATACGGATGATGAAGATTGAACGATGCATAAAATGAATACATTTTCTTGATTTAGAAATGGTATAAATCTATGATTAATAGTTTTATCAAATGTAATTGGCAGCTATGTACAGTTTGAAGTGTTGTATAGATAAATAAGATTTATTTTGAATTGAGAATATAAATGATTCTTAAATAAATGAATCATTGATAGAAAAGATAATGCCAAGTTCAGCTTGGAACATAAAGTGCGGCTAGTTGTATTAGCATATTGTGATAAATATTGTTGTGTAATAGATAATTGATAAATTGTATTTAAGTTAAGGTTACTCGACCTTGGGGATAAGTGTGTAAAGTTTAATGTATAAACAATTTATGTTTATATCTTCCATAAATAGTAAAAGAATTAGTGTACCGAGTCCGCGATGATTAGGGGCTCGGATTCGGGGCTACTACAGTTGGTATCAGAGCTGTTGGTTATGAAGCTTAGGTAGGAATACCTGAGACCAATAACCGCAGTGATTAGGATAAGATCTAACTCAAATAGAGTTAATTGGTCGGTAAGATTCAAAGATGAATCTCGGCGAGTGTAAAGACACAGAGTTCCCTAACTCTGATAATAAAGTTGAACAGTAATGGTGAATAGATTAAGTCTAAAAGACTTAAAGTACAGGGATAGAAGATCGTAAAACAAAACGATCATAGTGCATAGAAATGAAACGTAATATATACGATAAGATCACTCCGTGATCTGATAAGGTTATGATATGGGATAAGAATCAATCTGATGATTGAAAAGTTTACAGCAAGATGCTGTGTATCAGTTGTACTATGAAATAGTACTATGAAAACTCATAAAAGAGTTATGGATTATGAATACGAATTGAATTCGTATTGAAAAAGGGGGTTAAGTATTAGGTGGGGATTCAATTGAGAACTCTTGTCGGCAGCTGAGTTGTATGATTCCTTGTATGGGCAGGGAATTTGTACTTGGTTTTAGAATCACTTAGCTTCCTGGTCAATGTAGTGGTTAGGTTGATCAATTCTTTGTATGGGCGGGGAATTGTTCGCTTAGCTTCTTATATTGATTAGTGGCCGAGTTCGGTTTGACAACCACTTAGTTTCTGGCACTGATAATCATTGAAATGTTTGTGTCACGCTATTTGTTATAAGCGTGTTAAGAGGGTGATTCCTTTCTCATGTGTATAATAGATAGATAGGTCATAGATAGAGAATATAAGGTTCAGTACGAGTTCTTAAAACTCATACTTATGTGGCATTCTTGATTCATAGTTATATGAAAATGAGAGGGTGATTCCTTTCTTAAACTCATATAATTGTGGTCAGGTTATGAACTCATAAGTGTGTTTTTATGAACTGGGTATAGTTATGTGTGAATGGAGTATTGAGGATAATAGGAACAGATAGATTGTTAAGCAAATGATCATTAGTGGAGAATTAGGTTTTCTTAAACCCCTATCTTGCTAGATTTCAAATTTTTGACATCAAGCTAAATACGCACTATGTGCCTTTTAAAAATTTTGTTTTCATTTATCACTTATGTACCATGTGACCTGGTGCAGAGATGATAAAAAAAATGATGGAGTTATCAATGCAGAATTACTTGGTGTTGGATGTGATCTAAGGATCGTCAGCCCACTACAGTATGATGTAGTGTAACAAAGTCACAAAATGACGAAATCCTCATCTGACTGTAAATACAGTGCGGCATCATGACGTCATTCTCAAAAATGTTTTCAAAAACTCCAAGTGTTTATTGAAAGAAATTTCCCAAACAAAATTGTTTTGCTGTGGAATCAAATAAGACTGAGATAAGGAATTTTGTGCGCCTAAGGCGGATAAGAGGAACAAATTGTTCCGAACAGCAGTACTTGATCAGTACATGACATAATGGGCTAATCACCCTTTTTGTCCGTAAGTTATGACGGTTTGCAGATGAATTTCCATAAAACCTTTGCGAAAATGAAAAACAAACAGTCTATACGATTCCTCAGCACAGTTTTAAAATTTTTACCCTTGTGAGTGGTGTATTGGGTAGCATGTGAAATATGTGTGAATGGTATAAATTGTACGGTGTAAGGTGTAAGGTTTATGTGTGAATGGTGTAAAGTGCACGATGTAAGGTGTAAGGTGAATTTCGGGGATGAAATTCTTATAAGGAGGGGTGAATGTGACAACCCGAGAAATTAGACAATTTATGAAAATCTTAAATGATTGAATTAAGGTCAAATAATAGACCTAGACAGAAAATAAGTGTATGCGTATGATGTTATTGGGATTGAATTTTGAGGATTTCAAAATTCGGTGAAGGATATAAGTGAATTATTCAGGATTAATTGTTTATGTGATTAAGTTCTGTGAATATGGTTATGTTCTGTGTACAGAATGTGGTTAAGGGTCAAGGGTTGACCAGATAAATTATATCTGTAACAAACCTAAGAATATATTAAGAATGACAATGTTCGGTTAGAAAATCCTAGCGTTTAATAAGAAACCCTAGAAATCGGTTTTGGAAACCCTAGTTTCAGTTTCGGGAAATACAAAATCCTAAATCGGATACTGAAAACCCTAGATTGGGAATATAATGTATGTACAAGGTTAAACGTCATTAATAATTAAATTTATTAGGAAAAACCCTAATGAATTACTGGAAATTCTAGTTGATTATTAGAAAACCCTAATACCAGATCTAAAAACCCTAATTTCAGATTCTGATAAAATGAAATCCTAATCTGGGAATATAACGGAGAATTATAATGCTTATGTGGTATTAATTAAGTATTAATTAGGGTAAAAGGTTAATTAATTAACAAACCCCAATTTCTAATTTTTGGAACCCTAATTGTTCCGTCAGAAACCCTAATTGTACAGTGGTGGATTAAATTGCTATAATTGCAATGTTAATTAGGAGATATAAATCCTAATTGTCAAGTTATTAGAAACCCTAATCTAATTGGGAAATTTAATTTCTAAAATTAAAATATTATTATTTTTCTATTTAAAACCCTAAAATGTGGTTTTTAAGCCTAATGTACAATTGTGACCCTAAGAGCTTAATTAGCAATTTTAATTAGGATAAATTGGTCCTAATTAGCAAAGAATGATTCATGATTAGAAGATTATGATATAATTAGGAAACCCTAATTATAAATTAGAAATTTAAAATTTTCTATTTTAATTTAATTAGAAAATTTTTGAAATCCAAGTTGCTTAATATTTGAGGGTTAAAACCTAAACCCTAAATTTGTCCAAAATCAAAATCTTAGTATTCTCAAACCCTAAACCCTAAGGGTTTCATGAATTGGAAAATCTAGAATAAAATGGAAATGTCAAAATTGCACTTTTTGTGCATTATTTTAGTTTGCTTGCAAATCTTGGCAAATTGAGAGTTGGTAACCTAACCTACCTAACCCGTGTGACAACAAATCCAGCAGATCAGCAGCTTTGTAGCAACATGCATGGTATTTATATAATTTAGGATATTTAGAGAGAGAGAGAAATGAGCTACTCTTATTTTCTTCCAAGCAATCCTCTCTCTAAAATCTGAAAATTTGGAGTGAGGGAGAGTGAAAAGATGATCCATGATCATGTTTCAGCAAACCGGAAATAGAATCAAAAGGGCAGAATAAAAAATCAAGCTATAAAGGTATAAAAACCCTAAA
Organism: Panax japonicus; assembly: GCA_020205505.1. Classification (NCBI taxonomy): domain Eukaryota; kingdom Viridiplantae; phylum Streptophyta; class Magnoliopsida; order Apiales; family Araliaceae; genus Panax; species Panax japonicus. Next base: position 44,025,239 of record CM035105.1, on the reverse strand, counting down.
TTTTAAAATTTATGATTTTGATGTTTAATGTTGTTGTTTGTTGATTAAACATGTTTATTAAGGTGTCAACTAGAGATCTAGGTTTTTGGATCATGGATCCATAACACCTAGATGCTCGAATCTAGCAATTTAGAAAATCTAGAAATTTGGAAAAATTTGAGTCTGACAGCCTTATGTCAGACCTCGTAGATCTTTGAGTATTAATTATTTGTTGTGTTTTAAGTTTTAAACTGGTAGTATGTTGTATGGGCTGTGATCTGGAACTTGAATCAAGCCCAGATCACGTGTAGATTAAAAGATATGAT